>CM061104.1:21237500-21562500 GCA_030770545.1 Macropodus opercularis | reverse complement strand
TGGCTCTCCATACCAAACTGCCTAGTCGCAAGACGAAGGGCGGGGAGTGTCATTGAGATAGAAATAATACCCCTAACCCTAACCCTAACCCTAACCCTAACCCCTAACCCTAACCCCTAACCCTAACCCTAACCCTAGAGTGGGGGGAGTCATTGAGAAAAAACTCATACACCTAACCCTAACCCTAACCCTAACCCTAACCCTAAACCTCGCCTAGGATCCAGCATTCTCCCCTTTGTGACTACATATTCTCCCTCCACTGTCAAGCTTGTTAGAGTGATCAAAAATAACTTCACGGAAAAGATTGGACACACAGACATCCTCCCGGGATACCGGATCATAGCAGCCTTCCGAAAAAATCGGAATCTGCAGGACCACCTGGTTAGAGCCAAAATCAGGCCGCTCATGACCTCAACTAAAAATAAGGGACTGGGTGAATTTTTCAAACAAAAAAAGTGGGTCTATAGCTCAGACAGGAAGACCATCTTCCAAGTGGAGATGAGAGGTACTGCATACTGCAGCAACTGTGTGTATTTGGTCAGGTGCACAACATGTGGGATGCAGTATGTTGGTGAAACGGGCAACACACTCCTCACCAGGTTCACACAACACAGGTATAATGTGCTTCGGAACAGGCAGACCCACACTGCCTTCGTCCAGCACTTCCTGAGCCACGGTTGGGAATCTGTGCAGGCCACGATCTTACAGGGCAACCCGAAGTGGTCAGCGGCTCAAAGACGAAGGGCCGAGAGGACCTGGGTCCAGAAATTGAACACACGGTGTCCGCAGGGCCTCAATGAGAGGTGACTGGACTCCGTGGAACATGGTGATGGCCTGTGCACGGAATTCTGCCGCCGGTTCCCGGCGACAGAATTCCTTTCCTCTTCCCCTAACCGGCCCGTGCCTCCCGTGTTCACAGTCGGGGTCTGGCGTGTCTCCTGAGGCTCCTGCGATAGAAATAACCCTAACTACAGCTTGGGCGCCTGACCCTGTTTTCTTGTCCTAACCCTAAGGACACAGGGGCTCTTGCCTAACCCTAAAGACATGGTCTCTCGACTGACCTTAACCCTGTTATTTTGTCCTAACCCTAAGGACACAGGGGCTCTTGCCTAACCCTAAAGACATGGTCTCTCGACTAATCTTAACCCTTTTATTTTGTCCTAACCCTAAGGACACAGGGGATATAGATTTAAACTAAATTAAGGAGGATTACATAGAAAGTCCAGCAATATCCAGGACTCATGGGGTCATAATAGAAAAAAATGAAGCTTAATACACACAAAAGTGTACTTTAGACATGAAAACACAGAATTGGGGACCTTTGTCAATATATAGATTAAAAACAATACATCAAAACCCCCTTTTTTCAATGTGGCAACAACTTTATTTGGATTGGACACAGTGTATCACGTCTAAAATCACGTTTCTACTACTCATTTCATTTTCTCTGAAACCAACATAGGGAACTCAAAGGTTTTTGTTTTCTTTCAAACAGCAGAAGGAATCCCTTTCCCAGTTTGAATGAAAGTGGGCGTGGCCAGCAGCGAGACCGTTGCAGGTACACGACCACGCCCCCTGCTCCCTCGCTCGGCTTCACTCGTTCACTCGCTCGGACAGAGAGCACACGCACACAGCGCTTCTCAGCATTCAGTGACAGATTCACTGCTTTTTCCTCGTTTCATTTCAAACCTTTTTGAACAAGCTCGCCTGAAGAAGGTCCATATCGGGACCGAAACGTCGCGAATAGAGCTTGTTCACGGACTATTACTTGCTAAAAATAGCAGCTCCGACATGCACGCATGGGAGCAAGGGGACGGGTGGACGCTCGTCAGCCGCAGGCGCGGCCGCAACAACCAGCGCGGTCACGCCGGGCCACAGCGCCAGCCTCCCCGCAACCAGCAGCTGCACAGCCGCAGCCGCAGCCGCCGCTCCTACGTCTCGGCCACCAGAGCCGGGGCTCGTACGGGAAGCGATCCCCGACGCCGCTACCGAGAGCCAGGCTTTAAGCCACAATTTTTTGAACGCCGGGTCCACGCTGGTCCCGGCAACAATAATAAAAACTCACGTGTGAAACTACACAGCACGTACAAAAAACACTACAAACAACACGACATCGGGACACAGAAAAACAGCAGCACACATCAACAAACACCCAGGTCTACAGACCCTGACTTTGGACTGAAAGTCAGGATCATTTACACTGTGATTAAAATGGCGCATCACCTGAAAAACATCTCAGGTGCTGAGCCTCCCCCCACCATAGCCAGGCTCACACACAACCTCTCCACCATCATTAAGCCTGCATCCCCCAGCACCACCACACAGACACTAATAGAGGGAAATGCTAAAAACTGGGCTTACACCACCATGCTGATCCTCCAAGATCACTACACACACACCATGGAGGTTGAAGTGGAGAAACTGATCAGCCTGGGCTCCGCTCACAGCTGGCACGGTCCTTTGGAGGTAGCAAAATCCTGGGCGAGGAGGAACCTGGGTCGTCGCCTGAAGGCAGAGACCCTGGACCAGATTCAGTCTCTCCTCCGGGTCCAGCTGGATGATGAGTCCCTAATTGATATGACAGAAAATGTTAGGGATCAATCCGAGCCAGCAGGCTACAGCCCTAATGACACTCTGCAGGTGGTGGGGCAACCCGTCACAGTTGTAGCACAGGTGCACACCAGGGGAGAACACACACCTACACTCACAACCGATGCAAAGCCAAACTCTGCCCCAAGACCACAGGCAGTGGCTACTAAAACTGCAGCCACAATGACAGAGCAGAGGGGAGACTGGTCACCGCTGATGGAAAGTGGTGAAGAGAATCACCTCAACCCTTTTCTCCCGGCCTCTGCCTGTGACAAAACTCCAGAGCCAGCTGCCCCCAAAGAGAAAAGGGCCTACAGAGCCCCAACCTGCACTACTGTTCAGCGCCCCCTTCCCCCACCTAACCCCTGTGTTAGAGACTCACCTGAACACATCCTTGACCTCTCCTCTGAGGAGTTAGAGTCTGTACTGGGGAACTCGGGAGAAAACTCACCAGTCACGGGCCAACTTATCCAGATGGATTCTGGCCTGACTCCAGTTAGGGTCCAGAAATTGAGAAGAGCGGTCCAGAGCCGCCTCGACCTGGGCAGCCAACCTAAACCAGCACACACACCTCAGATACCAACACGCAGACCTACCAGACACCTCAATACTCCCAATAAGATGCAGAACTGGGGTCTCAGTGTGGGGAAAAAGTGGCTTATTATGGGTGATTCAAATCTAGCGAGACTTCCACCGTTCAGGGTGCCTGACCTCCAGATAGACAGCTACCCAGGGGCCACCTTTAGACATGCTGAGGCCATAATGACCAAAGCCACCTGCTCCACCACGGTGGAGCGAGTAGTGCTGTCTTTGGGCATAAATAATAGGTCCCAAAATGTTAAACAAACCTCCACCAAGCAGCTCCAGGCTGCGCTCAGGACTGCAAAGCTCCGCTTCCCACAGGCCGAGATCTGGGTTCCTCTTATCAACTACTCCAGGTCTCTGCCTCTGAAAGAACAAAGCAACCTATTAATACTAAACATGTACATATCCAAAAACTGCAAATTCATACCTGAGCTACCGATGGCAAAGTTTAGGACGGAGGACGATAACGTCCACTGGACGGCCGCGACCGCCCGCCACATGCTGCAACACTGGTGTGAATATGTAAACTCACAGTCCCCATAAGCCTGCCGTTACAGGAGGGGAATAAGAATATTATGGTCCTAGCCAAGAACTTTAAACTGACTGACTCCCAGCTGACTCTGCTCAACAGGGGACTTACCTTCATTCCCACCAGGGGTATAAACCTTAACATCAAGGAGCAGGGTAAATGGGATATCCAGCAGTATCACAGGAGACTTAAACTAGCTGCCTACTACCAGGGAAAAGACAATGACACACCTCCACCTTTTACCCCCAAATCTGACTGGACCCCACCGAACAGCAGTCTGCCACCGGAAATCGATGCCCTCATCATGGCAGATGTGGATTATTTTAATCTGGCTTTTCAGATGTGCTGGGTGAAGCCCAACCTCAGCACGGAAGAGGCCCGGGCCCTAAAGGAGCTCACTGATAACAACCACATCATTATAAAGCCAGCAGACAAGGGCAGCGTGGTGGTGGTTATGGATAGGGAACAGTATTTGTGGGAGGGTTACAGGCAGCTTAATGATGGCACCTACTACACTAAGCTGGACAGGCCCATCTACCCCGACACTGTGCCCTTGGTGGAGAAAATAATACACACCCTGCATGAGAAAAAATTCATCACAGCAAAACAGAAACGATACCTACTGGACAGCTCTGAACCCAGAGCCAGGCTGTTTTACATGCTCCCCAAGATCCACAAGGACCCTACTAAATGGAGCCGACCTTTTGAAATTCCGCCCGGCAGGCCCATAGTGTCTGACTGCAGCAGCGAGACCTACCGCACTGCAGAATACTTGGATTACTATCTGAACCCTCTCTCCACCACACACCCGAGCTACATAAAAGACACATACAGCTTTGTGGAAATAGTGAAGAGGCTCCACGTTCCCCAGGAGGCCATGCTCTTTACCATGGACATTGACAGCCTATACACTAACATTGACATCAGGGAAGGCATACAAGCCATAAAAAACACATTCCAAAACAACCCAGACAAAAAAAGACCAGACAAAGAGCTCCTCCAACTGCTAGAAATTAATTTGACCAGAAATGACTTTGAATTTAATGGGGAATATTTTTTACAAATAAAGGGAACAGCCATGGGCAAGAAATTTGCTCCAGCCTATGCCAACATTTTCATGGCAGAGTGGGAGGCTTCAGCACTCGCCTCATGTCAAAAGAAGCCTCTTCACTATTACAGATATCTGGATGACATCTGGGGTGTCTGGACCCACTCGAAGGAGGATTTTGAGGAATTTCTGATCACTCTGAACAGCCACAATGCCTCCATCACGCTGAAATCAACCACCAGCCCCACAGCGGTGGATTTTTTAGACACCACTACATTTAAAGGACCAAATTTTAACCAGACAAACCAATTGGATTTAAAGGTATTCTTTAAGGAGACAGACACCCACGCTCTGCTCCACAAAACCAGTTTTCACCCGAAACACACCTACGCGGGATTGATAAAGTCGCAACTACTCAGGTTTAGGAGGATATGTGGTCGTGGGGAGGACTTTATTCAGGCCACAAGGGTGCTGTTTAAAGCACTGAGGTACAGAGGATACCCCAGATCTTTCCTCAGGAAGTGCCTAAAAACATTCCAGCAGGTAAAACCTCGCCTAGGATCCAGCATTCTCCCCTTTGTGACTACATATTCTCCCTCCACTGTCAAGCTTGTTAGAGTGATCAAAAATAACTTCACGGAAAAGATTGGACACACAGACATCCTCCCGGGATACCGGATCATAGCAGCCTTCCGAAAAAATCGGAATCTGCAGGACCACCTGGTTAGAGCCAAAATCAGGCCGCTCATGACCTCAACTAAAAATAAGGGACTGGGTGAATTTTTCAAACAAAAAAAGTGGGTCTATAGCTCAGACAGGAAGACCATCTTCCAAGTGGAGATGAGAGGTACTGCATACTGCAGCAACTGTGTGTATTTGGTCAGGTGCACAACATGTGGGATGCAGTATGTTGGTGAAACGGGCAACACACTCCTCACCAGGTTCACACAACACAGGTATAATGTGCTTCGGAACAGGCAGACCCACACTGCCTTCGTCCAGCACTTCCTGAGCCACGGTTGGGAATCTGTGCAGGCCACGATCTTACAGGGCAACCCGAAGTGGTCAGCGGCTCAAAGACGAAGGGCCGAGAGGACCTGGGTCCAGAAATTGAACACACGGTGTCCGCAGGGCCTCAATGAGAGGTGACTGGACTCCGTGGAACATGGTGATGGCCTGTGCACGGAATTCTGCCGCCGGTTCCCGGCGACAGAATTCCTTTCCTCTTCCCCTAACCCCTAACCCTAACCCTAACCCTAACCCTAACCCTAACCCCTAACCCTAACCCTAACCCTAACCCCCTAACCCTCCCCTGAGGACCTCAGATTACCCACAGTGGGGAGACAGGAGGGGTGCAGGGGCCTGGGGGATGGACCGTGCAGTTTCGGGGCCCTGGAAAGGGGAGCCCCGCTCTCGTCCTCCACCTAACCCTAACCCTAACCCACGGCGTCAAGGACCTTAAACGTGGCCGAGTCTTCTATGGAGGATAGCTCCGCTCATGCACAGCACATGCTGCACCACACGTGAAGACTGACGGAGGAACCCCCACTGGAAGAAGAGGACTCCACCTGGAACAATTGGACAGAAAAAACAGAAATTAGTTCAAATCTGGTCTTTAATATTAACCCTAAATTGATTTCAATCCAAATCCTTACCTGACCTTTTGACCCCCGGAATCCAAATCCTCCTGGACAGGAAATCTCAACTCTCCTGAAGAAGAGGACTCCACCTGGAACAACTGGACAGAGAGAAAACTAAAATTAGTTCAAATCTGGCCTTAATATTAATTCATCCTACCTGACCTTTTGACCTCTTAGAATCCAAATCCTCCTAGACAGAAAAACTTAAACTCTTTACACCTAGAAACTCAATTTAACCTTAATTCTGACCTATTGACCTTCTTAACTTAACCAATTCACTCTGATCAATCTAAATTAACTATCAATTCAAACCTTGATTACGCTAAATTTAATGTGCCACTTCTAAAACAAACCAATTGGCTAAGAGGACATACCCTGGGACTTGATCACCCCAGGGGGCCGCCCTTAGGGGAGGGTGTCTAGTGGTAAATGGCCGAAACGCCCGATGAACCTAAGGTACACTACTGATGATATGTCCTCACAATTTAGTTTTAAACAGAACAACAACCAAAAATAAAACAAATATTCAACCTCAATCTAGCAATTACTCTTTAATGCCTAACCCTAAGTTTAAATTACTGCAGTTTCTATCTAACCTCAACCATAGCCTTCTACTAACCCTAACCTTAGTGTCCCTATGCCTAACCCTAACCGTCGACACTATTTACAACTAAACCCTACCTGAGCTCTCTCCTTACCCTAACCATTAGACCTTAGTGCCTACCCCTAAAAATCAGATTGACAGTCTAAAACACTTAACCTAAACTTAACCAGTTAGCTTTAATGCCTAACAACAAAATAACCAGTCCAAGAGCTGAAAAAACTTTAGCCTAAAACTTAAGGACAAACCTGCAACCCAGAGGTGCATGTGTACGGAATTACCAATCCGTGCCCTCTCAGAATAGCGGGGTTTGCTCCACTCTATATTCAAAACTAATCTCAACTCGCTCAAACCAAAGAACCTACCTAAGATTGGAAGACACCAGCAACCCGGAAGTGCATGGACATGGGAATACCAATCTGTGCCTTCTCGGAATCGCAGTGAGCTCTTCCAAACTCCTACAACTCTCCTGAAAGTAACTCAGTATCGGGGAACATGAGTGACAAGCGACGGCCCGTGCCTTACCCCTTGGCTCTCCATACCAAACTGCCTAGTCGCAAGACGAAGGGCGGGGAGTGTCATTGAGATAGAAATAATACCCCTAACCCGCCTGAGCCCCGGACAACCTGTTCCCTCGAATAACTGAAAAGAGTTACTGCCTCCAACATCCTTCCTCCAAACAAAAAGCTTTGAAAACCTACCTGAAAATCTTACCTGAAGAAAAAACAATCACTTATCGTCCCCCTCCCGCTTCCCCCCACGGGACGGAAGTGGGAGGAGGGATACGAGGGCACGCCTAACCCGGCGGGGTCGCGGCTCGGCATAACCATGTGCTCCGCTTCCTTCCCTGTAGAACTCCGCTCCGTCTTCTGCTCCCTGTGGACCAAATTTGACCAACTTTAGAAACCAAAACAGGACAGTAAACAACAACAACCACTTACCTTACGTCCCCCTCCCGCTTCCCCCCACGGGACGGAAGTGGGAGGAGGGATACGAGGGCACGCCTAACCCGGCGGGG
The DNA here is from genome assembly GCA_030770545.1 of Macropodus opercularis. Lineage (NCBI taxonomy): Eukaryota > Metazoa > Chordata > Actinopteri > Anabantiformes > Osphronemidae > Macropodus > Macropodus opercularis. The sequence goes on along the minus strand of CM061104.1, from coordinate 21,554,490 downwards.
TCGCGGCTCGGCATAACCATGTGCTCCGCTTCCTTCCCTGTAGAACTCCGCTCCGTCTTCTGCTCCCTGTGGACCAAATTTGACAAACTTTAGAAACCAAAACAGGACAGTAAACAACAACAACCACTTACCTTACGTCCCCCTCCCGCTTCCCCCCACGGGACGGAAGTGGGAGGAGGGATACGAGGGCACGCCTAACCCGGCGGGGTCGCGGCTCGGCATAACCATGTGCTCCGCTTCCTTCCCTGTAGAACTCCGCTCCATTTTCTGTTCCCTGTGGACCAAACTTTTTAACCAACCCTATAGCCAAATCAGCTCTTGGCCCATCAAAGACCAATCCAGACTCATTAGGTGCCCCAACTAGGGTTTTTAATAACCTCGGACCTAGAGCTCGGCTCTGGTCCAGCCTTGACTGGCGACCCAATAGACCCATGGAGACCACTGGAATGGAGCACCTAATACACAACAAGTGAGCTCAGGACGAAAAATCAGCCTCTGAACGCTAACCCTAACCCTAGCTGAGAACGCTAACCCTAACCCTAACGCCAACCGTAACCCGGAAGTCCAACCACGCCCCCAAAATTTGCATATTACCCATGATGCACTTACCAAAATTGACACCATAACCGAAAACGCTGCTTCAAAACATGGAGACCCCCCGAAAATCGCCCCCCAAGTGCACCCGGGAGAACCTCGGCCTCCGCGCTGAAGATCCCCAGAGACTGTCAGATCGACTCTGAAGAACTGTCTCTGAGCTCTTTTGAGAGCTTCAACACCAGAGACCCCCAGAGGGAGTTCTACGAGGGACCCGCAGCGACTCCAGAGCACCATTCCTTAGCCAGCTTGGGGTAGGCAGACAGGTTAGCATAGGGGGGAGCCTGGTCGAAGCGTGGGGGCTTCCAGACTAGCTGGAGGTACGCTCCACCACCAGGAATACTCCCCCTGGGTGGTTACTCTAGACCCTGCTAGCATGGGCGCCTTCCACCGGGGAATGATGGTGAAGCAACGCTTGCTGAACCTGGTAGTTCTCCAGAGGGAGCGCTCGGGGACGAGGATAGGGTTATCCGCTCGGGGCGCTGCCCCGGGTGGCCCTTTTCCCCTAGCCACCGTAGAATGAGCGCCGTCTCCACCGGGGAAGTGCTCAGGGGAGGGAGCGAGCCGACGCTCGGGTCGAGCCGGGCGGGCGACAGCTTGTCCCGGAGCTCCCCGAGTGCCGGTCCCGCTCCCGTTAACGGCAAGACCGAAGAAGACGAGACCCACCTCTCAACCTTGTCTGGGCAGATTGGAGTAACCTAACGGTGCCAACAACCAATCTCAACCTGAACAAGGGGTAAGTAGACGGCCCTCCCGGGTCCACTAGGACAGCACGCGGGATGTGGTGGTCCACGGCGTCAAGGACCTTAAACGTGGCCGAGTCTTCTATGGAGGATAGCTCCGCTCATGCACAGCACATGCTGCACCACACGTGAAGACTGACGGAGGAACCCCCACTGGAAGAAGAGGACTCCACCTGGAACAATTGGACAGAAAAAACAGAAATTAGTTCAAATCTGGTCTTTAATATTAACCCTAAATTGATTTCAATCCAAATCCTTACCTGACCTTTTGACCCCCGGAATCCAAATCCTCCTGGACAGGAAATCTCAACTCTCCTGAAGAAGAGGACTCCACCTGGAACAACTGGACAGAGAGAAAACTAAAATTAGTTCAAATCTGGCCTTAATATTAATTCATCCTACCTGACCTTTTGACCTCTTAGAATCCAAATCCTCCTAGACAGAAAAACTTAAACTCTTTACACCTAGAAACTCAATTTAACCTTAATTCTGACCTATTGACCTTCTTAACTTAACCAATTCACTCTGATCAATCTAAATTAACTATCAATTCAAACCTTGATTACGCTAAATTTAATGTGCCACTTCTAAAACAAACCAATTGGCTAAGAGGACATACCCTGGGACTTGATCACCCCAGGGGGCCGCCCTTAGGGGAGGGTGTCTAGTGGTAAATGGCCGAAACGCCCGATGAACCTAAGGTACACTACTGATGATATGTCCTCACAATTTAGTTTTAAACAGAACAACAACCAAAAATAAAACAAATATTCAACCTCAATCTAGCAATTACTCTTTAATGCCTAACCCTAAGTTTAAATTACTGCAGTTTCTATCTAACCTCAACCATAGCCTTCTACTAACCCTAACCTTAGTGTCCCTATGCCTAACCCTAACCGTCGACACTATTTACAACTAAACCCTACCTGAGCTCTCTCCTTACCCTAACCATTAGACCTTAGTGCCTACCCCTAAAAATCAGATTGACAGTCTAAAACACTTAACCTAAACTTAACCAGTTAGCTTTAATGCCTAACAACAAAATAACCAGTCCAAGAGCTGAAAAAACTTTAGCCTAAAACTTAAGGACAAACCTGCAACCCAGAGGTGCATGTGTACGGAATTACCAATCCGTGCCCTCTCAGAATAGCGGGGTTTGCTCCACTCTATATTCAAAACTAATCTCAACTCGCTCAAACCAAAGAACCTACCTAAGATTGGAAGACACCAGCAACCCGGAAGTGCATGGACATGGGAATACCAATCTGTGCCTTCTCGGAATCGCAGTGAGCTCTTCCAAACTCCTACAACTCTCCTGAAAGTAACTCAGTATCGGGGAACATGAGTGACAAGCGACGGCCCGTGCCTTACCCCTTGGCTCTCCATACCAAACTGCCTAGTCGCAAGACGAAGGGCGGGGAGTGTCATTGAGATAGAAATAATACCCCTAACCCTAACCCTAACCCTAACCCTAACCCCTAACCCTAACCCCCCTAACCCTAACCCTAACCCTAACCTCAACCTTGGCTTCCTACTAACCCTAACCATAGGGCCCTCATGCCTAAACCTAACCGTCAGTCCCCAAACTAGGACTATAACGACTCATTTAACCCTTATCCCTCACCTGGGCATTCCCCTAAACCTAACCGTGGGATCCCTGTGCCTAAACCTAACGATTGAAATCCCAAACGGAGAACTTGAAAATGTCTCTAAGACCGAAAGCAATCAAACTAGGAGGACCAAATCCAAAAAAATGGCAAAGCTCACCCTTTGCAGCTGTCTCACGGCCTCCTGGGGGCTGCAGAGGACGCTTTGACCATATAAAGGAATCTGCAAAACACAAGAGTAACTCAAGTATCGAGGAACATGAGTGACAAGCGTCGGCCCGTGCCTTGCCCTTGGCTCTCCACACCAAACTGCTCTACTCTAAAGGACTAGAGTGGGGGGAGTCATTGAGAAAAAACTCATACACCTAACCCAGCCAGAGCCATCGGACAACCTGTTCCTCTGAAAACTAAAAAAGAGTTACTCACAAGTACCTCCAACCTCCATCTTCCCCCCACGGGACGGAAGAGGGAGGAGGGATGCAGGTGGCGCCTAATCCGGCGGGGTTGTGGTGTTAGTATAACGATGTACACCCACTTCCTATCCCTGCGGAACTCCTTTCCGATTCTGCTCCTCGTGGCGAGGGCCTGAAAAACCTAAAAAACAGAAGACACATGAAATTTTTCCTCCAACCTCCCACTTCCCCCCACGGGACGGAAGAGGGGGGAGGGATGCAGGTGGCGCCTAATCCGGCGGGGTTGTGGTGTTAGTATAACGATGTACACCCACTTCCTTTCCCTGCGGAACTCCTTTCCGATTCTGCTCCTCGTGGTGAGGGCCCGGGAAACCTAAAGACAGAAGATCCTGGAAAACACACCTAATGGACTCACTTTTTCTTTTTTCTTTTTTCTCCTCCAACCTCCCACTTCCCCCCACGGGACGGAAGAGGGAGGAGGGATGCAGGTGGCGCCTAATCCGGCGGGGTTGTGGTGTTAGTATAACGATGTACACCCACTTCCTTTCCCTGCGGAACTCCTTTCCGATTCTGCTCCTCCTGGTGAGGGCCCGGGAAACCTAAAAACAGAAGAAAGCCATGAAAAAAGACACCTAAGGAACTCACCCCCTATTTTTCTCTTTTTTTCTCCTCCAACCTCCCACTTCCCCCCACGGGACGGAAGAGGGAGGAGGGATGCAGGTGGCGCCTAATCCGGCGGGGTTGTGGTGTTAGTATAACGATGTACACCCACTTCCTATCCCTGCGGAACTCCTTTCCGATTCTGCTCCTCGTGGTGTGGCACCAAGACCTACAAGGATGAAGAGGAAATAACAGAAAAGAACACCAAACCCCGGGAACTTGGACAACCACATCAGTCCAGTCTAGTTTAAATTCAATTAGCTTAACTTAAATCCAATAATCATTAGGTGCCTCACCCTAGGTGTCCAAATGACCCAAGACCTAGAACTCGGTTCTGGTCTAGCCCTGACCGGCGACCCATCAGACCTACGATACACCAATGGACTGGGGCAGCTAATACAATGCTAAACTCAACAAATTAGCCCTTAGCTTTCAGAAAACAGACCTAAAAACCCTAACCCTAACCCTAACCCCCTAACCCTAACCCTAACCCTAACCCTTATCCCTCACCTGGGCATTCCCCTAAACCTAACCGTGGGATCCCTGTGCCTAAACCTAACGATTGAAATCCCAAACGGAGAACTTGAAAATGTCTCTAAGACCGAAAGCAATCAAACTAGGAGGAACAAATCCAAAAAAATGGCAAAGCTCACCCTTTGCAGCTGTCTCACGGCCTCCTGGGGGCTGCAGAGGACGCTTTGACCATATAAAGGAATCTGCAAAACACAAGAGTAACTCAAGTATCGAGGAACATGAGTGACAAGCGTCGGCCCGTGCCTTGCCCTTGGCTCTCCACACCAAACTGCTCTACTCTAAAGGACTAGAGTGGGGGGAGTCATTGAGAAAAAACTCATACACCTAACCCCCTAACCCTAACCCCTAACCCCTAACCCCTAACCCTAACCCTAACCCGCTTTGACCATATAAAGGAATCTGCAAAACACAAGAGTAACTCAAGTATCGAGGAACATGAGTGACAAGCGTCGGCCCGTGCCTTGCCCTTGGCTCTCCACACCAAACTGCTCTACTCTAAAGGACTAGAGTGGGGGGAGTCATTGAGAAAAAACTCATACACCTAACCCTAACCCTAACCCTAAAAATCAGATTGACAGTCTAAAACACTTTACCTAAACTTAACCAGTTAGCTTTAATGCCTAACAACAAAATAACCAGTCCAAGAGCTGAAAAAATCTTTAGCCTAAAACTTGCAAACCTGCAACCCAGAGGGACATGTGTACGGAATTACCAATCCGTGCCCTCTCAGAATATTTGCGATGGATCTGGGATTTGAGAAGAATAAGTTGGGGAGCAGTGGTCTGAGTGGCTGCCTCCATAGCCTGGCTAGCACGCCAGCCCTGCAGCCCGCTGGGATGGTAATCCATGGAGAGCTGGGGTGGTAATCCATGGAGAGCTGGGGTGGTAATCCATGGAGAGCTGGGGTTCCTCGCTACTCCCACTGGGATGTTGTGCGAGCGGATAAACTCGCTTGTTACGCTCCCTTCGTAGCAAACTCCGATCTTAAGGAGATCGTGTCGGTTGTAGATGTTTTTCGCCAGACTGAATGTACACAAAACATAGAAACATAGCACCAATAACTGAGACACCTAGCTGTCGCAACGGTGTGCGCTGCCATCTTGATATTTTCACCGCCCCGTCTTTTACTCAGTACAACAGCTTAATTTTTTTTCTCTGAGCTAGAATTAAAAAAAAAAAAACCCGTCCACCTCCAATACCAACCAGATTATTCCAGGCATCTGAGCCTGTGCAACCAAAACTTTAATATCAGAACACAATTGACCCTGACCTTACACTCTACCTAACCCTACTGAACATTTCAAATGAGAATAGAAAATTACATTTAATAATAACTGAGAAAACAAATACACTTTCATGCTAATGTTAATTATGTATTTAAGCTAACTCATAATTTTACACTAATTATTACATATAACAATTTTTGCTAGTTCATTATTTGAGAAGAATGCTGCAGACACGCCAGAAACAATGATACATGCTTTGTCCTTGTATAGAGTGTTTCTACCTTATGAGTACTCAAACCACTTTCACACGCTGATGCCACAGAAGGCAACTTGGGCTTCAGTATCTTAGTTTTCTAACCCTAACCAGCAACGGAGAAAAAAAAACAAAAAAGCAGACTTTTTACATTTGACTTTGTTTCATTTATTAATTTGAGATATGGTTTAAAACGGCTGTTTACACACCATCGTCAGGTATCCTTCCAGACTCAAGCTCACTGCATCATCTGAATGTGAGCTACATGTAGACATGGCATAAACTTAAGTACGATACTGTAATAACATCAGGTTTCCATTAGTTTCAGGATCCTTTAGTGCTTCTGATCATGGCCTCCAAAACCTTCCACTGCTCTAGAGTCACCTGCAACAGGATCACATTTGAAGAAGGTTTATTGTCATGAAACAGGTTGAACATTATTGAGGAGTCGAGACACGTCTTGTACCCACTAAAATTAATCAAGTGCATGTACATTCATCTTCCTCGTAGGGTCGCTGTGCCACAGCCTGCCACAGCTGGCTGTGGGCGAGAGGCAGGTTCACCCTGCAGGGCCACATATAGACGCACACACTCACACCTACTCAGCCTAACTGCAGGTCTTTGGACTGTGACCCCGGGGAGAACCCGCGCAGATGCAAACTCGGCACAGTAAATGTATAAAACTTAACTCAATAAATGCGCTACATTAGTTTGCACAATTCAAACCGAATAACATCCAGTTTTAACTGGTCATAAACGTTTAGCGCCAACCTTGAGTAAACTGTTGCTGATATTGGTGGGATAGGTGAGCTGTATATACACCACAATGAAACAGTTTCCATTTAACATCTGTAAATTCCTAATATGTTTACATACTAGCTTCATTCATCTAAACTTCTTCATAACCATAACGTTGACTAATCAGCAATATCTGTGTTTATTATTAAAAGGTCATGCTGCACCAATTATATGGTTTAATAACTAACCAAAAACACAGAACATATCTCCAGTGCGGAGATGTTAATATAACAATGGTCCCCAATTCTTTATTAATTAGTAAAGTCTATATTAGAACAAGAAAACAAAGTAAGTCAATACAAATAAGAGCTAATCAACTATCATCAAGAAGTCAAAAATACGGAGACTCACAACACATAATCATCTTAATTCTTGCTTGACACACTTGACGTAATTATCAGTAATACTTCGAATCACTCTTTGATAACATGCCGGTAATAATAATTTCAGTATGTGTCCAGGTGAATCAGATGATCTTAGGTTTAATGGCAGCTTTTCAGTGTCACACTCACCCTGCGTAGATCATTAAATTCTCCTGCCATCGACACATACTCCCCTCCATCAAACCGAACTACCTGATAACACAAAACAGGTAGCAGTCAACACCCTCAGATTCAAGACTATATCAAAACTACATCCATCTAAACTGGATTGAACTGCAAGACGAACTTATCAGTATGAGTTTTCATACTACTGAATACACATCCTGAAAAAAAAATGTTTATAATTGAAGTTGTGACCTATGTACATGTGATTTCTTTCAATTAGTTTGACTGAACAAGTATCTATAGAATTCTTATTTCATCGTCTTTTTGTAATACTGTACTTTGCTTTTATCTGTACAGTGACCTCAACTAGCACAAAAAGATTTCAGAATGAATGAATAACGATTCTGCTCAAGAATCAGTGAGAACACACCGCTCCAGACATCCAGCTAGCAAAGTCGCTGCTCATGTATGCTGCCAGGTTTGCAACCTCTGCTGGTTTTCCAAGTCGACCCGTTGGAATCCGATCAATCATTGTTTTCTCGAATGCTCCGGTCGGGTCAAGACGGCTGAAAGCCCCCTGAGAACAGAAGGTCCAGAACTACCACCAAACGTAAACGCAGAATAGCAGCTGTGGTCAAGCGAGTGGCACCTTGGTTCTGATTGGTCCAGGCTGGATGATGTTAAACCTATGACCATAGCGTCCCCACTCTGCAGCCAGAGACCTGATCCACAGAAATGACACCGTTACGACACCAACCACCTAAGACATCACTTTCTAAAAGTCAAAGGTCACATTCACTTGTAAAGTGCTTCGACTCCAGCCTTCGCAGATGCACTGGGCACAACAAACCCAGAACCAGACTCAGCATAGATGGTGGTAATGGCCAGGAACGACGCTCCTACAACACACACAAAAAGCATTAAAATAGTAAACCCCACCAAACCAGAAACCAATTGTTCAGATCAAAGTCTATTATGAACCAGGATCGGTATAAGTCGTTGACCTTTTTTGTTTTGGATCAGTCTCTTGCCCAGCTCCAGTGTGACAAAAGCTGTTCCATTGAGTACTATGTCAGTGATGCTCTTCCAGGCATTTGCCGACAAATGCTCAGATGGACACACAAAGTTTCCTGCTGCATTGTTGATAATCACCTGCACATATCAGCACACATTACAGACTTGTGACCCTGAGACTCGTAATACGTGGGTGTGTAGAGGCAGAGCGTTGTCTGCAGCTGTTTTCATCATGACTAAATAAACAAAATGAAATGCGTGTTGCATTGTTACATCAGGAAGTCCAGTCACACTCTCCAACTGGTCGACACAGCGAGAAACCGCCTGAGGATCTCGGACGTCGCACTGAACCACATGGACCTGAGAACAAGAGGATGGTTCAGACCAGTTCATATGCAAAAATGAAAATAAAGGGACTCAAATGTTTGTGTTAGGTCTACTTCTGGTTGAGCACCTTGTTTCCAGTTTGGCTGCTGATTTCCTCAGCTGTTTGCTTCAAAACATCCAACTTCCTGTTAAAAAAAAAAAACAGGAGGTCAAACATTTATTCACATACAACCAAATCTAACCGTGTCCATCTTCATATCACAGTGGATCCTCATAACATGACAGAGGGTTAGGGTTAGTTCAGTTGACAATTTCAATACTGGATTAAAATTGGCAACTGAAGCATCACAAAAGAACCCGTGAGAAATCATTTATGTGACACTTGACCTGCTGGCGATGACACACTGGGCTCCCAGCTGTGACAAGGCGGTGGTCATGGCTCGGCCTAGACCGGTCCCTCCTCCAGTAACAAAGGCCACTCTGTTGTGAAAAGTTCCATCTGGCAACATGACGCCTTCCGCTGGTGAGAAGAACCCTGACTGGGGAGAACTGAACTGGACCGCAGAGCTGTGGAACCATGTCTGGAACACATTACCTATTCTCAGTTCTTTGTCATCTAGATAAAATCATTGACACAGGTCTCAGCAGCTGATCCCAGGAACATTTAACATCATACATTATAAAGACAGACGGGAAACAGCAAAAAGGGCCCCTAAAGAAGCGTTACCCTACCTCTGAAACTATAAACTAAAATGATTTACACAAACCACGCTTCGATCAAAAAATTATATATACTATATATAATTATACAGGCTATGGAGGGCAAGAAACAGCCTTCAGAACAGGCAACAAGAACCGCCTAAGGCTGGGGAGAGCTAAGCTGGCAAAGAGAGGATCGCCCAACATAGTTCAGTGCATTCCTGGGGCCAGAGTGGGTCACGTAAGATAAGATGATCCTTTATTGATCCACTGGGGAAAATCCAATCATTACAGCAGATACAGAATACAGATAATTTGCAGTGCAAAAGGGCAGAAATGTGCGTAAGAGAGCAACATTTACTATATTTACAATTCACATCCAATCTTTTCTGAAGCTCCGCCTAAATACAGTCAGACTGTAATAGATGCAGGAGCTAATGGCTCCCAGTTACGCAAATCGGAAGTGGGTGAGAGAGGGGGTCCCCCGTGATGTGGAGGAGTGGGCGGTGTCCCACTAAAACTCACATTGAGTCGATGTGTTCGTTTGTAAAAACAATGTCGGATTCTGTAGTTTTCTCTGGACCCCTCCCCAATGTGACCAGTGATGGCTTGTTTAGCCGCTTGTCATCTTCTCTTAAAGTCTTTGTACAAAAACGACGTGGGCTTCGTAGACAATTTGAGCAGTTTTTGGGGAAAACCTGGTGCTGATTAGAAGAGATGACGTCCATCCTACCTTGGATGGAGTCTCTGCTCTCTAGTAATATGGCCAAGCTGTAACACTCCCATTGATTATGTGCCTTCTCCCCAACAATAAAATCACAAATAAATAGAAGGGGAGTGATTCACAGGAATTTAATTTAATAAAGGAAGTAAAACGTGCTCTATTAAATATCAGATGTCTGTTAATAAATGACCTGCTCAGTGACCATCACATAGACTAATTAAGTCTCACTGAAACCTGGCTGCAGCAGGATGAATACGTTCGTCTGACTGAGTCGACTCCAACCAGTCACATCAACCATCGTGTTCCTAGAGGCTCAGGTAGAGGAGCAGCAGCATCTATAGCACAGGTGTCAGACTCCAGTGCTCAAGGCCCAGTGTCCTGCTGGTTTTCCAACTCTCTCTGGTCTAGCTCCTAGTGATTACGTCTATTAAGTGCGTTCAGTCAATCAACACCTGGAAAAGACAACTGACACATCTGATCAAGGTGATCAGCAGAGAGAGTTAGAACAAACGCAGGACAGTGGTGGGTCTCACATCCAATGGAGATGACCCACAGGAGCGAGGTGGACCTTCTGGCCTGTGTCTGTGTGTGGAGAAGACCCCCCCCCCCCATCATGTGCAGCTTCTACTAAGGAGACACTGAGCCCCCCCATCTCGCCCACTGACACTGACCCCCCCCATCTCGCCCACTGACACTTGCTAAAATGAGGAGCATCCTGTCACAGAGTGATGCTGAAACATGAATCCCTGCATTAGTTCCTCCAGGCTGGACGACTGTGTCTCCCTGCTCATAGTTTGAACCAGTGACTCTTTGAAAATCCTCAGAATTAATTCAAAATGCTGCAGCCAAAGTCTGACTGGACTCAGGAAGAGACGTCACATTTCTCCTACATTAGCTTCTCTGTCCTGTCAAATCTAGGATAGAATTAAATTCTTCTCCTCTTCCACAGCTCTTCATAATAAAGCTCCATCTTGTCTTAGACCTCATGGCTCCTTCTGCTCCAACAGAACCTTGCTTCTCAGAGCTGGTCTACTGGTGGTTCCTAGAGTTTCTAAATGTGACTAACTTTGTCTCTGTTCTCTCCTAGTTGTGTTTCTCTCTTTCTGTTTCTCTCTATTCTCATCTCCAGGTATCGTCAGACTCAGAGTCGTGTGTTGCTGCTGTTTTGTTGTTGTTGTTGTTGTTGTTTTCTCTCTTCTCTATCCCTTCACTCCAACCGGTCAAGGCAGATGTTCTCCCACTGATCCTGGGTCTGCTGCAGGTTTCTTCCTCGTTAGAGAGGGAGTTTTTCCACTGTTGCTATTTAAATGTATAATTTATTAATTGGCTCCAATTAAAAGCTGCTCTATGTGGGAATTGTTGGGTTTAGTTGTGTCAGGTCTTAAAACCTTACTTGTAAAGTGCCTTGAGATCACTGATGTTGTGAATTGGTGCCATATAAATAAAGTTGAATTGAAATTGAATTGTATACAAATATGGTATTGCATATATAGTATGTTAAATTCTTACATTATTCTTATATACACACACAATATATGATCTGAAATTTTAATTCTCTGTATGTCTCACACATATAACAGCATTGACAATGAAGCTGACTTTGACTACTTGGACAAAGGGCCAATAACTTCTAGTAAAAAGACAAAAACTTTAACAGAAGAACAATTTTCTTACTTGTTCACATTAAGAACTAGACTTATTATATTATTTGTAAGATTAATAGAGAATTTAACAAGTGTTAAAAGTATGAAAACAAAGTCTTACGTGTTTCAAACAGAAACGTTTCTAACGTCTCATGCATAGTTTAAATTCTGTGATTTCTAGGTGCATCTTTACCTTCAGTGATCTAGAGCCTCCGCTTCTGCGCAACACATAAGCCGCCATTTTGACCAACCATACTGACCTTTAACCCGTTTTATACCAACGTAACGGTAGTGTAGGTTTACACATTTATTTCATATATTAAACATTAAATGTGGCTATTTTAAAAATATAGGACACATTTTTTAAAAAGCTTTCATTTCGTCGTATTTAACGAAAACATTTCAATAGTTTTTCACCTCCGATAACCCCCCCTCCCCCTCCTTCAGTGGTTCAGTCGAAAGTGTGACGACAATCACGTGTTACCGTAAAAATCAGAAACCATGGCGACTTCGGTTAAATCGGAATTCCGTTACATGTTCTTGTCTGTTTTAGCGTCTGTTCATTTGGAGTTAACTCATTCGATTTGACCATTGGTCGAACCGACGATGTGTATGCGCTGAAATCGCTCCACGCAGAGTTTTATTTCTGATGCTGCGCATTTGTTTGCACAATTACGGTAGTGGTCTAGAATGGCCCGACAGTCGAATCGTGGACTAGTTTGTCAAGCTGCACCGGGTTCTGCTTAAAGAGTCATGGAGAACCGAGTCTCGGAACCCAGACTGGTTTTGGTCTTCAGCGGGAAACGGAAATCTGGAAAGGATTACGTGACGGACCTGATCTCGCAGCGGTTAGTACATCAGTCTAATCTGAAGCTGGATAAAGGCGAAGCAGTGAATCTGATAGAAATTCAATGTAAACGTCTGGCTCTGTCCCAGTGCCGCAGCGGTCCACACGGTTCTGACAAACCGAGCCCGAAACTATCAACAGAAAGCTACATTTATATTTCAGGTTCAGGCTTGGTAAAACTTAATTGATGTTGTTTTGACTGTCGTTGTTGAAATAAGGATTCAAGCAGATTTTGAGGTTACTTATTCCATAGCTTGACCCAGAAGTAAAAGCTCCCATGACAACCAGATCTCATGTTATGGGTCAAACATCCATTCAGCTCTAACGTCTGTGGAGATTCTCATTCATCCAGGTGAAGTTGTCTGAAGGTTGAGTCATCTGGATTCTTCTAGTTGGTAGAAACGTTTCCCATCTGTCCAGGAGGCTTCTTCAGTCTGTGAAGTTGGTGAAGACCCTGATTTATCCTCCAGTGGGTTTCACTTCACACTGTGTAGAATGGGTTGGTTATGTGAACAGAGGGGGTGTGAGGGTAGAGAGTAGGTGAAACCTCAGCTACTGTGACTCCTCCAACCATTAAGTGTCTCCTTTGTGATGTGGTCTTGATCTTCCTGGGTATAGTTGAAAGGGCAGCAGGTGATGGAGACATGTTGTGTATCTGCCGTGTGTCTCCACTTAAAAGACAAAGGCCACTGAAGACAACAACGTTTACATCCTGGACAGAGAAGACAGGTGGTTTGAACGAGGCGTCAGAGAAGCTTTACATGTCCAGGTGAACAGCCCCTCCCTCAACAGGTGGACGCCTCAGACACAACTTGTCTCCATCTACCTGCTGCCCTTTCAACTATGCCCAGGTAGATCAAGACCACTTCACAAAGGAGACGCTTAACAACCTGTAATGGTTGGAGGAGTCACAGTAGCTGAGGTTTCACCTACTCTCTACCCTCACACCCCCTCTGTTCACATAACCAACCCATTCTACACAGTGTGAAGTGAAACCCACTGGAGGATAAATCAGTGTCTTCACCAACTTCACAGACTGAAGAAGCCTCCTGGATAGATGGGAAACGTTTCTACCAACTAGAAGAATCCAGTTGCCAGGACTCATTCAGCTCTAACGTGAACTGAAAGCAGGTGGTGTGTCTGACATCATAGTTGACGTACGTCGGTAAGAACCGATGAGTGGATCCGGTACAACCTGTCGTCTTAGACGAGTCCGTTTCGTTCACTACACGTTTGATCCAGATCTGTGACAAACACACGTTCAGCTGCTGTGTTTCTTCCTCTGCAGCCTGGGGCCAGAGGTTTGCTGCGTCTTGCGTCTGTCGGGACCCCTCAAACAACAGTATGCAAAGGTGAGACACCTGCTGACGCTCACACGCCACGGTTCACTACAGTTACGCTGCATGGTTACCGCTGGTCCTGCAGGAACACAGTCTGGACCTGGAACAGCTGCTGGGTCCTGGCCCATATAAGGAGCAGTACCGGGCTGACATGATTCGCTGGGGAGAAATTCGTCGATGCCAGGACCCTGGATTCTTCTGTTGCCTAGCAACCAAGGAAGCGCGCCAACCTGTCTGGGTATGTCATCAGTGACTGATGGTGTCGATCTCTGCCTGACATGAACTTCTGTTTTTCTGACAGTATCGTGCTAATGTTAGACCATCCAAAACAAGTTGTGGTCCAGAGGGAACAGGACGGAGAGGATTCAGTCTCACTGCTCGCAGCCTTGGTGGACAAACACCTTTAACTTCACACTGATGACCTGATCTATTTCAAAAGTTGTTACAACCACATTTCCTGCAACATCACTCCACTTTGGAATAATTAAATCATCAGTGCAGTAACTCTGACTCTGACATCATCCAGAGATGCAGAGAACTAAGGCTCTACCATCTTTCACTTGTTCTGAGGACATGAAATGGTTCATTTTACCGACGTACTTTGTTCTACATAAATGATAGGGTACATTAACTTCCAAAACATTGGACCTCTTTGTGTAACAGCTACTAACAGCCTGGAAATTGGTGACATTGTGTGATCGGTCAGGTGGTGAGTGATGCACGGCGGCCATCAGACCTGCAGTGGTTCTGGTCCAAATTTCCCCGAAAAACTGTAAGCGTCAGAGTTGAAAGTTCAGAAAAAACACGCAAACAGAGGGGGTGGAGCTTCACCACAGGTGAGATTTGCTTTTATGGTTACCTGGCTGTTTGTGGATTATTTGAGACATTTGTTCATCTGCATGTCGTCTGTCTTTCAGGTGTGGATGATGCAGAGTCAGAGTGTGGGTTGGACAGCGGCGTTAAATTTGACTGGATCATCACTAATGAGGCAGCCGCCCCCTCTCTAGACGAACAGCTGCAGCCAATACTGACTCTAGCAATGGAAGCAGCTCAATCAGCTAATTACTAATCGCCTTCAAGCACCCGATCAGCCAGGACTGAAGCCATCAACATAGTGAAATCACTCACGGCTGAGGGGAAAATGACTTCATTGCTTGGATGTAACACCCACCAAGGCTGTTTGACCCAACCCTTGAGTGTGTATTGAGCTTTGAGTGCCCCCTAGTTTACACTGGGGTCATTTTGACCCCTCGAAGGCCCTGCGAGGGTTAAACCATCCAAATAAATATTAAAACAAACTGTCTCAGTTTGGATGTAAAAGCCAGTGGCAGTGCTTTTATTTTATAAAATCTTGTTTTACATGATCTATTACAATAGTCTGTGACATCATCACTGTGTTCTAGGTAACATTTAAATTAATTGGTCAGGTCACTGGTCTTGATTGGTCCAAGAATGCGTAACTCTGACCCGTGATTGGCCCCTGTGTTTGCGGCAGTAAAATACCTCACTAGTTTAAACAACAAACAAATGTTATTGGCCGACAAGCGGGAGTCTATAATCGATTAATCAATGGTAACTGACGAACTTTGATTGGTCTAACATTAAACTCCCTTTAGACAAACATCCAGAGGTTCCTCATCTGCACCCTGATAATACTGAGGGGGTGGGGGGTTGGCACCATCATGGGGTGAGAGGAAGAGAGGCAGACAGAACAGAAGCTCCAGACGTGATATAGAGGGAATGTGTGACAACAGGAACCATGTATGAGGCATCTACGCCACGAGTGGTGGACTAGCAAAAACGCTCCCCGACGAGGAGGCGCCGTTCAACAGTGGCCCAGTTCCTCCATCGTCTGATTCAGAGTCGCCTGCAGCTCCATGTTAGCAGCTCTTGCTGCAGTCACAGCATCTGTAGAAAGAGAGAATCCAACAGTCATCAAGCCGCACAGACTGGTTACTACAGCAACTCCGTAAAAATTCTCATTAAGCCCAATACCAATAATGGGCAGCACTTCAAGTGTGTCACAGCGATGCCACCAGGTGTTTTTACCTGGGCAGGTTACATTTCAGTACAACAATGGAATCACTTTCACCTTCCAATCCATCAACTGTCTTCTCCAATTTAGCCACTGAGCGCTCAGCAAATTCTGCCCTGGTCTCCGCCTGAAAAAAAAAAGTTGGCAGTCAAAACATCAAGTCAGGACTAAAAACAGCAAGTCGGACGTTCAGTAATGTTTCTCACCTCTTTCAGTTTACTGCTGAGCTTCCG
Organism: Macropodus opercularis; assembly: GCA_030770545.1. Classification (NCBI taxonomy): domain Eukaryota; kingdom Metazoa; phylum Chordata; class Actinopteri; order Anabantiformes; family Osphronemidae; genus Macropodus; species Macropodus opercularis. Next base: position 21,538,312 of record CM061104.1, on the reverse strand, counting down.
GATTTCCTCTTCATACCGGTCCTCCTTGTGGGAATACTGACAGAGACACATCCAATCAGAAACTAGGAGAACTGCCAAATAAAAACACCTGGTAATGCACAGACTCTGTTCTCGTTCTGTTGAATCTGAAAAACCACCTGGTGGTGTCACTTTTCAACTGAAGCATGATCACAAGACTAGGTTCTGGAGATCTGAAGTAACTAATAGTGGCAGTCAAATAGTGGGCAACAACCCCTAACCCTGAGAATAATCTATACTACGCAATTGTGTCTAATCAGATTCCTATAAAAACACGTTCTGGGTTTTTGCTTGAGTTTAGAAGCCACAGAGAAAAAACGCTGAGATTAAATTGTCCAGTCACCTTCAATCTAATCCACAACGGGTGTCAATGCAGTTTAGGATACGAACAATAAAAAGGTGCCATTCACATGAAGTCTACCCTATCGTTTTGTTTTTAGGTGTCATTTTATTACCCACTTTCTATTGCGGAGGACACAAATACTCTGCCGTCTGTCATTTTGCCATGCATGCAACAGTAGTCCTGAAAAAGTTCCATTTGCTCCTCAATGCTGCGTCAACTAGGCTAAGCTGGTTCTAACACTGAGCCCTTTAGAAGTAGTACCCGTGCACTTCAATTCGACTTTCTCCAGGTGCTGCTATGTAACCTGGCTAACCCCCCGACCCCAGGCCCCTACCTTCTCAACCTGGGCCTCCAGAGACTTTGAACTAGTGAAGATGGCTTTCAGCTCCTCCTCCAACACCCGGATCTTACTGCAGGTCAGAGGTCAAAGGTCATGTCAGGGGTGTGTTTGCATTTGTGCGTATGCAGCAGGTTAGAGTCATGCAGCAGCAGGAGGAGCTGAAGCTAAAGGTCAGAGGTCACTGGAGGTCACAAGGAGGTCAGGTAGGGTAGAGGGGGTCACGTGACCCTCCTTGTACCTTGTCCTCTGATGCCTGCAGGCTCTTCAGTGATTGGTCGAAACTCCTCAACTGCTCCTCCAACCTCCGAACCTTACTGTGACACAGGTTGAGGTAGGCAGACAGGGACAGACAGGAGAAGGCAGGTGGAGATGGACATGCAGGTGCAGCAGCGACACAGTGTTTCCATGGAAACAGGAAAAGAAGATGCCAGTCAGGGTGTTAGTGAGGAAATATCAAGTGATATCATCATGTTCCTCTGCATTAGCAGACTCCCACAGATTGAATACACACTGACCTAAGCCAGGCCTGTTCTCAGGTCAAAATGTTTTGGTTACTGATTTTCTGCCAGTTAGGAGCAGCGGCAGTAAGCAGGTTTCACATGTGCAGCGTAACACAGGTAAGTCCACACGGACACTGACGCCACCACGTTGCTTCTGTGGACACCGGAGCTGATCTGAAATTTTACGGATGTTTATGTTGTTGACAACTTTTACTTAATGGCCCATTAACTAGTGCTTTGAACATCTAAGAAATTAGGTGTAAACTGGACCAGTTGTCATTTCTCAGCTGTTCTAGTCTGTGTGTTACTCTGGTCCACAAGCTCCGGGCCCTGACAGAGACTAATCGAGTGTAAACCCTCATTCTAGCGCTGGCTGGAGTGACGTGTGGAGAAGCTGGACAGACTTGTACTGTTCTTTTGGCCTTTCTAAGCACGAGGTGTTAAAAAATAGCAGGACCTCAATTTGTTGCACATGCTAATCTCAACTATGGTGAATTAGTTTAGCTGCTATGTGGCGTCATTACTGTGCTGTTAAGTGTGAGGAAATGATTTGCACAACATTCTCAGCCTTTCCGTCGGTATCCAGAGGACAGACGGACCCTCACTGGCTTCACTCTGATCCCAGTCAGTCTGCAACATCCAACTCGTGTACAACCAGCGATAGTTTGTCAGTTGTAACTACGCGAGTTCATCTGTAGTGAATTATCTTAGCTGCGATCATCAACAGCTTCCCTGCTTCTACACAAACAAATCATCTGTAACAGTGACTTAGTTTATGCAGTTGTCTAATTTAAACACTCTGGTGAGTAACAACGGCTAAATTCTACACGTTATTTTGGTTCAAGAAACAGTCAGTGATCAGTTTTGCCGCTTTAATTATTTGCTTCCTAATGTTGAAGAAATCATGTTGGAATCAGGAGTCTGCAGATGAGCTGGTACTAAAGCTGCAGGTTATAAGCAAACTCAGTTCTTCCCATTTCATCCAACACCAGTTAATTAAAACCTTCATTGAAAAAACCTACACTGACCCTAGAGGACTAGAAACTTCAGGCCTACATCTAATCTGCCCTTTATTTCTAAAGTTCTTGAAAAAAAAATTGTGGCTAAACAACTGAGACCACCTGCGTAGAAATAACCTGGATGAAGATTTCCAGTCAGGATTCAGATCCACAGATAGAAACAACGGATCTTAGTGCAGCAATTGATGCCATAGATCACAAGATTCTATTGCAGAGACTGGACCATAGTGTTGGACTTAAGGCAAAGCACTGGATGGTTTACAACTGGCTTGTTGGACAGATTCCAGTTTGTTCATGTTCAATCTTCCATCCACACAAAAATGACCTTTGTTGTTCCACAGGGTTCTGTGCTTGGTCCAACACTTTTCAGTCTCTACATGTCTCCTAATATTATTAGGAAACACTAAATTTTCACAGCTATGCAGATGACACTTATTTCATTTGTCCATGAAACCAGAGGAAACAAACCAATTAGTCAAACTTCTTTAACAGACATCAAATCCTGGATGTCCCATAACTTCCTTCAACTGAATTCAGATCAAACTGAGGTTATTTATTATAATTGGTAAAAACCACAGAGACTCGTTATTGAACCAGGTTATTTCTCTGGACGACATAACGTTAGCTTCAGGTTCTACTGTAGGAACCTTGGTGTCATCTTTGACCCAGTTCTCTCCTTTACATCCTACATTATAGAATCTCTAAACCTCCTACTTCCACCTGAGGAATGTTGCTAAAATGAGGAGCATCCTCTCACAGAGTGATGCTGAAACATGAATCCCTGCATTAGTTCCTCCAGGCTGGACGACTGTGTCTCCCTGCTCATAGTTTGAACCAGTGACTCTTTAAAAGCCTCCAGTTAATTCAAATGCTGCAGCAGAGTCTGACTGGACTCAGGAAGAGACGTCACATTTCTCCTACATCAGCTTCTCTGTCCTGTCAAATCCAGGATAGACTGTTGCTATTAAAATGTACAATTTATTGATTGGCTCCAATTCAAAGCTGCTCTATGTGGGACTTGTTGGGTTTAGTTGAGTCAGGTCTTAAAGTAAAGTGCCTTGAGATAACTGATGTGAATTGGTGCTATAGAAATAAAGTGGATTTGAAATAAAATAAAATAAGGAGAATCCGATCATGGAATAGCTGGGAAGACAAAGACCCTATTCTATGAACTAATACATTATGGCTCAAATCTTTACTTTTTATTGGCTATTATGAACATAGATTGTTTCACATTTCAATAACTACGGTGCTGTACAGAGCCAATGTGACAGAAACTGTCCAGATATTTATGAAACCAAAAACACTTGTTTCAGGATTGACTTTACAGTCGCCACGGTGCAAGTAACAAACCTCTCTGCCTGATCCGATCTCTCTTCAGCTCGTTCCAGTTCTCCCTCCACCATCACCAGTTTACGAGCCACCTGTCAAACATCACATATGATGTCAGTTAGACTCGACACCCAATCACGTCACAGCAATAACAGATTAAAGAAAAACAGATACAAGTTTTCCCGTCTGAGCTGAGACTGTGAGAGAGAGAAAGAGACAGAAGATGTTTGTTTTCACAGCAAAAAGAAATATCGGACATCTGCAGCCTCTGGTGGTTCCACTCCCAGACCAGGTAGAAGTGAGAGGATATGTGGAACCTTCCTGAGTATTCGACACAGTGAGCAGGCATGTTGATGACATTTACCATATGACGCACTCAAAGCATGGATATCTCTACTCCGATTGTTAATGTATAATTTAAAAAATGCATGACTTCCTGTAGAAACCTCCCCTTTGATCCAGCAGCTCCTGGAGAGTGTTTTGTTGAGATCCTATATGCTGAGAATGTAGATGTCATACAAACGTCTAGCAGGCCTACACGTGAACCTAAACGCCTGATTAGTTGCCTCAGAATGTGTCTGACGAGCTTTAGAAGTTAACGTTCATTACTATACGGCTTAACATTGTGTATCGTGTGTAATTCACTGTCCCTTCAGCTATTCTCCCACTATCCATTTAAACTTCCCTTTCAGGCTGACGCACTCAGACACCACATGTTCCAATGCTGCCTCTTGGTGACACATTAGATTAACCCTGTGGCTGCGGTTTGGTCTATTCTTCTCTTTTTGCTTTCATAAAAGCCTTTTTCTATTGAGCACCAACCACACACTCATCCAAGGAGCCCAAGTGTGTATTCCATGGACATCCACCAGTCTGTGTACGTCCCACTCAGTGGGGGGCTGTGGTCCCTTTCGGATACCACCTCCTTCTGCCACATTTCTAACATTAACATTCATAGGTAGTTAAGTGACATCATTTTATTTTTGCTTTAATATTTTAATGAGCCTTGTTTGCTGAAGTAGTGTTGTTCATTATCAATAGTGGTTTAGTTCACGAAGTTTGTTATAGCTTAAGTGAACCCTAGAAAACAGGGAGGTGCCCGTAAATAACGAATTATCAGTTTATAGTAATTCTAAATTACAACCACTTGGTACAACCCCCCATGGGCTGTAAACCCAATTATAATTTGTTCTCCTTATGTTCCCAACAGTACAGCGAAGCACCGTCTGTTGTTCTGAACAAAAGGAGATTAGTAACCCAGTTACGTGTTCATATAGTAGAGTGAACCATGTTCTCTGGAAAAAAAAAAAAACAGGTTTCTTGCTTATGTGACAGCCAAGTAATCTGTTTTCCTGACAAAGCCAACTGCAGCCAGAACAGTAATACGGAATGAAAAGCACACAGAGTCAAACTCGGTGATCAGAACAAATAAAGTGATCAACTTATAATGTGTTTGTGTGACACGTTAGCATGTCTGACCTCCTCATACTTCCTGTCGGCTTCCTCTGCAATCTGTTTGGCTTCCCTCAGCTGAATCTCCAGATGCTCCATCTTCTCCTCGTCCTTCAGAGCTCTGTTCTCGATCACTTTCATGCCTCTGTAATGAGAGATTTATTTATTAAAGCTAAGTTTGCACTCAGGCTGTTATTTACAGGGACTCAAGCAAATAATGAGTGACATCAAGAAATGAGGACATGAATTATACAACGATAGTTATAAATATTGACTCATCTTAAATCTCAGGTGTGTTCACATGTGTCAGGTGTGTCTGACCTCTCGCTCTCATCTGCTGCCTTCTCCACCTCATCCAGTTTGTGCAGTGCAGCAGCTAGTCTCTCCTGAGCTCGGTCCACGTTTTCCTCAGCAAGCTGCAGACGACGACCCAGTGACGCCACCTCGCTCTCTGCCTGCAGGATACACAACAGGTCAGCAGTCAGGAACTATACAACTGCAGACGGGAGTCCAAGGAAGTACAATCCAAGTGAAGTTTAAGTTCTGGAGGAAAATACATCTGTGTTTCAGTAAGAACCTCACAATCACAATACAGGGGTTTTACATAATGCAATATTATTAAAACTAAGCATCGTAATCATTACAATAATCATCGATGCAATTCTAGACATTGCCAAGAACTAAGCAACATGCGATCATAAAGGCATGGTTGTCAACTTCCCATAAATAAAAATAGAGTTACACAGACCACGATCTTGCAGTTTGTTTTATTCCAGAAAATAAATCATTTGTATTATTTTGAATCTCAGTGCTGTTGACAGTCTTCCTGTCTGACTGCATTTTACCTCCATGTCAAACTGTAACATTTGTTCTTTCGTTTTATAATATGTAATAATTTTGACATTTCAACAGATGCTTAATATCTTATTGTTGGCACGTTTATGCCCTAATCGGATTTCTGCCCCATGGGTTTGTGTTGACCTCCAGCACAACGTCAGCAAATCTGGTGCAAGGAGGCGCCAGTTTCTTCACCATGTAGCAAAGTCCTTTATTTTTGAGGCCACATATTTGCAAATAAAATTGCTGACCGAGTTATTTTACTTGCTTGAGTTAAAATGGGAAGAAACTTTAGCTGAGAAGGATCCATTCATTTAGTCTAGTCGGAACTTCTTAAAAACTTGTGCTTCCCTGAAAATGTCATCGTTGCAGACAACAACCCTCTTCGCTTTTGTGACGGACAAAGTGAGCCGACAGTGAAATGGCAAACGTTACAGGCTGTCTGAGTTTATTAAACGCCTCTCTTGGCATCGAGCCGTCACGCTGCTTGTTTCCATGCACAGCCCCTGTAATGTGTACTGTAGGTGCATGTACCTCCTCTCTGCTCCTCTTCTCCTTCTCCACCTCCCTCTGTAGCCTCTCTGCTCTCTCCTCCGCCTCCTCCGCCTGCTCCTGCAGAACTTTGATCTTCTTCTTCACGGCCTCGATGCTGTTTACGCCTCCGCTCATTTTCTTCTTCTACTGTAGAATATGCAGATGATACGGTCAACTGACTCCACCTACAGGTGCGAGTCTGAATCCTTGTCCACACTTCAGAATTGAACTAGGAAAAACACTGTGGGGGGAGTGAAGCTCCGACTCAGGCAGTTGAATCCAGATGTTTAACATGTTCAGACCTGCCTGCATTTCTTCTACGTTCTTCACCACCAGAATAAAGACACTTGCAGTAAATGCATCATCGTTTCACTGTTTTAAACAATAAACCAAGCACATTACCAGCACACATCATTCCCAACAGTGTCCCAGCAGCAATTCTGTTGTTGGTACATAACAGTGTTAACATGTTTGGTCAACCTCTGTAATCCCAACCACAGTTACAAGGTTATGGTCCGACTCACTGTTAAAATTTAATTTAGAAATGAATAACTACGGGCTACGTTTGATCCAAAGTGTTGCTGTTTTAAATCCGTTTTCGGTTGAACTATCAAACTTATCCGTTTTAGTTTAAGACCATTTGACACCATGTTCCGTCGCTTTTAGTTCCGCGTTACTGATTTCTTAGCAAGTGAACTGCTGCTGTTGAACGACCACCGCCCTGTGGGCCTGTTAGCCTGTTAGCATGTTAGCCTGTTAGCGGAGCTCCAGGCTAACAAGCGAGGAAACTCAGGATCCTTCTCACCTGTACAATCCTCGGAAGAGAACACACCTGTGGCTCGAGCTCGACTTCGCCTGGCAGCGTCACTAGCTGTTGGCACTTTGCCGCTAACTCAGCAGTTCGGTCACTTTTCCAATACTAAACTTTTAAACTGCGGCTTCGGACCCGAGTGAACCTAAACGCGGTCTGTTGGTTCAATCCGGTGGAGGCGGTGGATGTGGCGCTTGTAGTCTTGGTGTGCGGCCCCGGTCTTCGTCGATCCTCGGACTGGTTCTGAATCTGGTCCAGCTCTAAGGCTCCGTCGCTTCCTGATGCGGCCAACTCCCTCGTACAAACGACACCCTCTTCCGGGTTAAGTTCTCTCTATGGGAAATGACGCAATTATCATTTTTTCCAAAATAAAAGTTCTGAGCACATTACGCAAGTTCTAGCTGACGTCATACAGCTTTGACCCGCCCTCCCAGACGGAAGCTTTACTTCCGGTGGTCAGCATGAGTTTACTAGATAAACTAAAGGAAATCAGTGACATCATTCCAAGCATAGCTACTTTTTACATACGTCACACATTTTTATGCTATAACTATAACTATATCTATTTTTCTCTATTGTGAGACAAATTGTGACGTTAGCTTTACTGTATTCAATTCAATTCAATTCAACTTTATTCATATAGCGCCAATTCACAACATCAGTTATCTCAGGGCACTTTACAAGTAAGGTTTTAAGACCTTACACAACTAAACCCAACAATTCCCACATAGAGCAGCTTTTAATTGTAGCCAATCGATAAATTGTACAGTTAAATAGCGACAGCGGAAAAACTCCCTCTCTAACGAGGAAGAAACCTCCAGCAGACCCAGGCTCAGTGTGGGCGGCCATCTGCCTTGACCGGTTGGGGTGAGGGGATAGAGAAGAGAGAAAAGAACACAACCACAACAAAACAAGCAGCAACAGAACACAGGCAAGATGGTTGGACCAGCAACTGAACACTGGAGACACACGACTCTGAGTCTGATGATACCTGTAGATGAGGATAGAGAGAGACAGAAGGGGAGAAGCACAACTAGGAGAGAAAAGAGACAAAGTTAGTCACATGTGGAAATGGAGGCATGTTAGTGGATAGAAGAAAAAAAGAAAAAAGAGCTCAGTCAATGAAGGACGTCCCCCAGCAGTCTAAGTCTATAGCAGCTTAACTAAGAGATGGTTCAGGGTGACCAGAACCATCTCTAACTATACGCTTTGTCAAAAAGAAAGGTTTTAAGCCTAGTTTTAAAACTAGAGAGGGTGTCTGCTTCTCGAACCTGGACTGGAAGCTGGTTCCATAGGAGAGGAGCTTGGAGCTAAATGCTCTGCCTCCCATTCTACATTTAGAAACTCTAGGAACCACAAGCAGACCAGCGCTCTGAGAACGAAGCGTTCTGTTGGGAGCATAAGGAGCGATGAGGTCTTTAAGATAAGATGGAGCTTTATTATGAAGAGCTTTGTAGGTGAGGAGAAGAATTTTGAATTCTATCCTAGTTTTGACAGGGAGCCAATGCAGAGAAGCTAATGTAGGAGAAATGTGATCTCTCTTCCTAAGTCCAGTCAGACTCTGGCTGCAGCATTTTGAATTAACTGGAGGATTTTAAAGAGTTATTGGGACAACCTATGAGTAGCGAGTTACAGTAGTCAAGCCTAGAGGTAACAAATGCATGGATTAATTTTTCAGCATCACTTTGTGAGAGGATGCTCCTAATTTTAGCAATATTCCTCAGGTGGAAGTAGGCGGTTCTAGAGATTTCTTTAATATATGGTGTAAAGGACAGATCTTGGTCAACAATGACACCAAGGTTCCTCACAGTAGAACTTGAAGCTAACGTTATGTCATCCAGAGTAACAATCTGATTCAACAAAGAGTCTCTCTGGTTTTTAGCACCAATTATAATAACCTCAGTTTTATCTGAATTCAGTTGGAGAAAGTTATGGGACATCCAGGATTTGATATCATTTAAACAAGTTTGAAGTTTGACTAATTGGTTTGTTTCCTCTGGTTTCATGGACAAATATAACTGAGTATCATCTGCATAGCAGTGGAAATTTATAGAATGTTTTCTAATAATATTACCAAGGGGAGACATGTAAAGACTGAAAAGTATTGGACCAAGCACAGAACCCTGTGGAACTCCAAAGTTAATTCCTGTGCGGATGGAAGATTGATCATGAACATGGACAAATTGGAATCTGTTCAACAGATAAGACTTAAACCATCCAGTGCTTTTCCTTTAATCCCAACGCTATGTTCCAGTCTCTGCAATAGAATCTTGTGATCTATCGTATCAAATGCTGCACTAAGATCTAACAGGACAAGTACAGAAACTAGACCATTGTCTGAAGCTGTGAGAAGATCATTAGTGACTCTAATCAGAGCTGTTTCTGTGCTATGATGTATCTGAATCCTGACTGGAAATATTCATCCAGGTTATTTCTACGCAAGTGGTCACATAATTGTTTAGCTACGGTTTTTTCAAGAACTTTAGAAATAAAGGGCAGATTGGATATAGGCCTATAATTTGCAAGTTCTCTAGGGTCAAGAGTAGGTTTTTTCAATAAAGGTTTGACCACAGCAACTTTAAAAGCCTGTGGTACGTGGCCTGTAACCAGCGATTGGTTGATTTGATTTAATATGGACGTGCTGATTAATGGAAGAATTTCTTTGAGTAATCTGGTTGGGATTGGGTCTATGATACAAGTAGCTGGTTTAGCAGAGTTAATTATTGAAGTTAACTCAGTGTGATCTATGGGGGAAAAGCAGTTTAAGTAAGACATAGGTCTAACCAGCAGATATAAGGCTGTTGGATCTGCAGATCGGTTTATGACTTTTGTTGACAGATTCTGATAAATCTTTTCTCTAATGGTTGTGATTTTATTGGTAAAGAAATTCATAAAGTCGTTGCTGCTGAGATTTAAAGGGACACTAGGCTCAACACAACTATGACTCTTAGTCAGCCTGGCTACAGAGCTGAACAGAAACCTGGGGTGGTTTTTATTTTCCTCAATTAATGATGAATAGTATGTGGTTCTAGCAGCACAAAGTGCTTTTTATATAGTATTAAACTGTTTTTCCATGCTAGACAGGATTCACCTAATTTGTTGGAACGCCACAATCTTTCTAGTTTTCGAGTCCTCTGCTTAAGGCTGCGGATCTGAGTTATACCATGGAGCCAACCTCCTCTGATTCACTGGCTTCTTCTTCAGAGGAGCAACAGTGTCTAAAATTGTACGCAGTGAAGCTGCAGCATCATCAACAAGACAATCTACCTGCTCATGATTCAGATGACTGCTCTCCTCTGTGTAGCTACAAGGGAATGAGACAAAAGATGATGGAATCATCTCCTTAAATCTAATAACAGCATCATCAGATAAACATCTGCTGTAATAGAACTTATTTCCAACTGTTGTCAGGTCTGTTATGGTAAATTCAAATTTTATTAAGAAATGGTCAGATAACAGAGGGTTTTGAGGGAGAACTTTTAAATGATCCATCTCAACCCATAAGTCAGGACCAGATCCAGAGTATGATTAAGACAGTGAGTGGGTTCATTCACATGCTGACTAAAACCAATAGAATCCAGTAGTGAATTAAATGCAATGTTGAGACAGTTACTGTCAACATCTACATGAATGTTAAAGTCGCCCACTACAATCACTTTATCTGTGCTGAGAACTAAGTTAGATAAAAACTCTGAGAATTCAGTTAAGATCTGAATATGGACCAGGAGGACGGTAGACGACACAGAACACAACTGGTTTCTGGGTTTTACAGTCTGAGTGAGAAAATGAATTATAGTTATGTTTAGGGCTAGGAATAATTAATAAATCTGAGTTATATATTGCTGCTACTCCTCCACCTCTACCTGAACTTCTAGGAATATGATGGTTGATGTGACTGGTTGGAGTTGACTCATTCAGACAAACGTATTCATCCTGCTGCAGCCAGGTTTCAGTGAGACTAAATAAATCTATGTGATGGTCACTTATCAAGTCATTTATTAACAGAGATTTAGAAGAGAGAGATCTGATATTTAATAGACCACATTTAATTCTTTTATTGTTACTTTGTTCTGTCTTGATGTTTATTAGATTCCTGTGAATCACTCCTCTTTTATTTATTTGTGATTTATATAATTTAGGTGGTCGGGGAGCAGACACAGTCTCGATGGGAGTGTTACAGCTACGAGCGGGTGGCGGCTGAGAGTCTGCAGAGAGGCGTGTAAGACTGCGACTCTGCGTCCTGGGCTCCACTCTGGGTCATGGTTTAGGGAGTCTAACGTTACGACCATACATCTAATAGGATGCCAGCGATTTAAGTAGAGACTGACTTTTAATTGCTGGCGCTTGATCATGATGGGAAATGCTCGGCTGTCATCTGATCAGATTTGAGTAGACAGGTCAGTAATAAAACGTTTATTTTGACTAATTCATTCAAGTCCTATGGAGCTTGAACTATGAACACGCTTTCACCTTTGCAGCAACAACTGGAGACAAAAATACTGTCACAGACCAAAGAAAGAACGTTTTCTTTGCTCTCCTCTGGTTTCAGGCGCAGTCTTTAATCACACTAATTCTTTCTTTCTTTATTATTTAGGTGCTGATAATACGGTTCTGAATTAGTATGAAAATTAACTAATATTAAAATTGCCAGTTTATATACTTTCACCAGTACATTTAGTCTTTATTGTGACCTGATTTAATCATAATTCATGTTACAATTACAACGTTGTAATTTAAACTGATGAACAGCTGTAGACTTCAATAATGCAGATTCACTTTACCTGATTAGATCTTAGATTGATCAGGTCTTTTTTAACTAGAGCATTCTGAAGTCAAAGACATGAAGCTTCTTGTCCAACAGATTTATACAAGGAAACTGAGAACAGAACATTTATACAAACATCGAGTTTAAACATTTTAATGATGAAATGCAAATTTTTAACTTTAAACAAATGTTACAGCATTAAATCAAAATTTTACAGCATCATGGAAAAACGTCAGGAGGATAAATGATCACCTGCAGTCAGAAGTCACATTTATATAAAAGCATGCTTAATAAAAAACTGCAGCGTTAACTTTACCAATGAAACCTTATTTAATGAAAACCTGTTGAGTTTCATATCTCTGTTAATTAGTTGCATCAATTACATTTGTAAAAATTCAGAACAGCAGACTTTTTTTTAACTGGAGATTTCATTGTGTTTATTTCTCCTCTGATACAAACTGGTGATAATGAGTCTCTACGTAAATAACCACCAGTTTCTTGTGGACACTTCACCTCCTAGATTATAAAACTGCAACTGATCATGTTTGTTTCATCATCTTCTACATAATCAACATCAACATCATCACCATAATAAAGAACCAGCTTCAGAGCTCAACTCATTCTGAGGTTACATCTACAGACAATATACTTATTTCTACAGGTTCTTCCTCTCCGGTCATCAGCAACAGCATTAAACAAGTCGATTCATTAAATGAATAATCGATCAATCAGTGGACAGATAATACACAGAAAGCAAGACGCTAACATGCCAACAGACAGGACTTCAAGCTTCAGTCAGTGCTACATCCCCTCCACACCCAACAGAATTTGCTATTTGTATGCTAACAAACTTATAAATGTTCCCACATTTTAAAACAAAGGTTTTGGTTTGAAGTTTTAAGTTAAAATATAAATAATAAAAGTTCATACTGTTGTTTTTTTGTCTTGATAAAACAAAATTAACAGATTTAAAAAAAGACTCTGACCCTTCGCCTGAACTCAGCAGGGTACAAGCATCCAAAGGTATCCTGGGAAATGTAGTGTCATGTCTGTCTGTTTCAAACAAACTACCATGTCACATGGTACTTCAGCTATGATGTCACAGACTGTTTACTCTGTGATTGGACAGCTGGTGAAACAGTATGTGGGGTTTGTAGTTTTCAGATTAAATCCATTGCATCACATTTTACTTGAGTTAAACTCACCTGAGGAAATCTGTCGTATGCCTGAGACAGAGCAGATGTGTTCAAGTGCAGCCTCATTACTTGGTCCCCTGCCACCTGGTTTGTTTGAAATAGACACTAGTTCACAGGGGGAGCTAAGCCCACTGCTGTTCGTAATCCACGCCACATCTACATTTATGGGTGGGGCTCCAGCTGATGTGGCATCAACAAGTCACATGGTTAAACTTCTGAAATAGTCTAAAAGCAGGAGTTGCATTCTCTCCTTTCTGATGGCGAAATCACACTGAAGTCTTCAGGCTGAGTTGTGATGAGGTTCACACTCACTCTCCTCAGGAATGTCCTGCAGATCTGAGATAAAAGGGTCACCGGTTACCATGGTAACAACGCCACGTCTGAAGGCGATCACAAACAATACTGATCCATTATTGTCGAGCTGCAATTTTGCAGGTGAGGCTTCTGTACTGGAACGTGGAACTAGAAAATTACTTCAGTTCTTCAGTTCATTTCCTGTAGCTGTTATCGCTGGTCAACCCGAGGACTGACTGAGGCCATATGTGGCTCATTGTTCCGCTCAACCATCACGTCAGTGAAGGAGCCTGGTCACGTGACCCGATCATTATGTGCAGATCTTAAATAGTTTGTTTGGAAATGTATGTACAGTATTTAGCATTTGTAAAAATTGCCGAATTCTTAGTATCTTTTTCTAATCTTCGCTCCACTTTCACTCTTTTGCACCTCACCTGTTTGTAACAATTGAATTTCCCCACTGTGGGATCAAGAAAGAAAGATCTTGTCTTATTATAGTCTCAGTTTAAAGACACTGATGATCTGATGCACTGACCTCTGGGGCTGTCAGAGCGAGGAGAGATCTTCATCAGTTCCTCTTCCTCCTCCTCGTGTCCCTCCTGAAAGCCATGTAATTGCTTAGCTGGATCCTGAGTTTCCCTGCTGTCACACCCCCTGTTCACCTGCCAGAGAAAAAACAGGGATTACTTTAGTTGATCCTGGCCTGGTTTAGGGTTAGTTTAATGTAATCAGTCTGGGAGGCAAATGGCTTCATCGTGCTGCTGGAAAAAAACTACAGCAACAAAAGATACATACAGACAACATTTGTCATTAAGAATAAAAACAGGAGTAAAATTAGCTTTCCAGTAGTGCAGTAATAACAATAATGGTCCAGTGCCAGAGTAGTTTAGTTTAACTTTAGTTCACCTGACCAACCTGTTGCTCCTGGATGTCATCACTGGTCTTTCCATTGCCCCCCTTCTTCACATCTCCCCCTTCCCCCCTCAGACGCAGCCGAGTCACTTCCTCATTCAGCAGCTCTACCTGCCGTCGCAGCAGTATCACCTCCCCGCTCGTATCCAGCCCTGTGTCCCGTGACACTGAGCGATTGAGCAGGGGGGTGGGGCCAGTGCTGTGGGTGGAAACTGGTGTGACTGACAGCTCCAGCACCGAGTCTTGACGAATCACAGCGGCCTGTGAGTTGAGTCCAGAAAATATTATATATATAACAAACAGCATCATGTGAATAAAAGTGAAACGTGTAAATAACAAGTGACGGACCTGCAAGGCATGGAGCTGCGTGCTCAAACTGACCAATCGCTGACGCATCTCCTGTGGAGACAACAGGAGTTAAACACGTTACTCAGGAGCAACCCGGACCGTTCCCTTCACCACATCGTTGTTTCCTTCACAGCTGGAGGAGAAAGGCTCAGATAAGAAAACAAGGATGAAACTGATGTGAAGCTTATTACCTTGTGCAGGGTCTGCTCCTGCAACTGATTCCCGTTTCTGTCCTGAGAGAGAAAAACAGTTGATATTTAAAATTAACAGCAAGACTTTTGACAGTTCTATAAAATGGTCTTCATCAGAAAAACTCTCAAAAAACAGCACATGCATGCAAACACATGTGCAAAGTGCTTTGTAAATACGGACTTAAAAAAAGTGGAACATTTCTAAAAATCTTTTTTTTAATCGTCTAATCGTTATTTACACTAGGAAAACTAAGATGATATAGAAACTATGAAATAAATAAAGATCGGTTCACATCTACTTTGATGCTGTCTGACGTTTTGGTTACTATTGAATGTTGTGTTGCTGTACATGGTTTCACCTTCGAGCAGCTGCTGTTTATCACGAGAGCGTCCAGAGAACCAGAGTCTCCATCTGAGAGACAGACAGTGGTAAACACCAAGTTTTCCATTTGACTACAGTCACAATCTACATAGGTCATGTGACTCACTGCTTAGCTCCTGGTTGCCGTTGCTGGTGGAGGACCTCTGGATGTTGGAGTCCAGCAGCAGCTCAGTGAGTTTGTCAACTACAACATAAAACCAAAAATTCAGGTTAGTCTCCTTTTCTGCCAACTTTGATTTCAGTTTAGGGAAAACTCGTTAACACCTTCAGCGATGGCCCCAGTGAGAAGCGGCTCTGCCTGAGGAGCATGAGGAGTGTCAGCCCTGAACAGGTTCCTACAGGATGAGGAGCAACAGGAGGTCACGTCCACACCTCCATCTTCTGTAGCTCCTCTTCCTGTCGCCTCCACCAGATCAGAAAACAAGGTGACACGCTCCTGCAGGAGCTCCAGCACCTCCCTGTCCTTCTGTTGGATGTCAGCTGGTTGGGGAGGGAAGAGATGAAGGGGAAAAAACAAGAAAAGAAATTTAACATCTGAAAAAACTGCAAGATGTTTTAGTTTTAGGTGTAGGATGGGTTGAAGGAGGCGGTGCAGTACCTCTGAGGCGACGCAGGATTGCTTTATCTTCGGTCTCGATAAGCGGAAACTCATCTCTCGACGGACAGCTGCAACAAAGACACGGTACCCTCACACTGTGCAGTCAAGTATTACATAGGCCCACGGTGTCGCACAGAAACGTTCAACACTGCGCTTGTTCCCACTGCTTGTTTCATGCAATAGCATGAAAATCAAGCAAACAGTTAATTCGCTGCAACACTTGTATATCATATTAAATAACTATACTAAAGTGTACATAACATATGGCGCCTACATATTACATCTTTGTTTGACCATTAGAATAATAAAACAGTCGTAAAACTCCAGGGAGAGATGTTGAAGGCTACTGAATATCATCGCAACTGGGACGTGGCCATAGACCGAAGATATCGCAGCAGTTTATAGAAGCATTTTACACCGTTTTGAACTATGAAGAAACAATATGAGAGAGACAATGATCTTAGCAAGCGAGGAAACCTGCTCTGCCTGGTTATATCCCCTTCATATAGAGCTCAGACTGCTGTAGTAAGACAACTGACACAGAATACAAACCATAATTATCCCACAGCTCCTGAAAGCGACATGACCGTAGAACAGTGCTTTCTGCCAGTACTGACTGTTGTACCTTAGGGCGGCCTGTTGGATCCAGGTCATCCAAGTGCGACGATCATCTTTTGAAGCTGCGTGAAGCTCAAACATCTCAGGTGGCGTTGATGCGCTGATCAGGTACATCCCTCGCTCCTGATTGGCTATGTCTCTAACAATCAGGTTGTTCAGAGACACCACTGGAGACTTGTCCTGAGACAGGTGAGACAGGGGAGATGTACTGAAGCAGAATAATGAGGATTCAGATGCCTGTTTGTTAGGTTCTGGTCTTTTGTATGAGCTGGTGTAACAGGTGTAACCCACCAGTGACGCAAAGGTGAACTTCTGGTCTTTCTCTTGAAGGAAAACAAGGATGTCTGACATCAGCAGGACCTGAACATCTGGATACAACCACAGTCATACAGGTAAACAGGTGATAAAGGTAAACAGGTGATACAGGCGAACAGCTGATATCTACCTTTCATCCTGGAGCCTTGGTTCTTCAACAGTAGCGTCCCTTCATGAAGGAGCCTTCTCCTCAGCAGCTCACTTACTCTGAACACTCCTCCTCCCTGGACCTCCGCCTGGGATCTGGGGTCCAAACGGGCCTGGATCTCCTGCAGCCTCCTCGCACGGTTCAGCTCCAGCACCTCCTGGTCCACCGAGCTGATCAGATCCTTCAGCAGCTGCAGAGCCTGGCCCAGTGCCTGTGCCTCCTCTTTGCTGCCTGCAGTAGATAACGGAACAAGGTGTCAGAGGTCACCGTAGAATAGGAGTCAGAGTTCACTGTTGGTCAAAGGTCATCAGGGGCAGTACATCACCTTTAGTGTTATCCAGTATCCGCTGGATAATGACTGGGTACTTTGTAATTCGCTGTGTAACTAGCAAGATGCACTCCTGGACGCCATGACGACGCAGCAAAGGACCACGACAGACACGCTGAGCATTATGGGATAGAAGAAATACAGAAATTTAACTCACAAAGTACCATGTGGTCTGAACTAGTTAATGCAATTCAGACCAGAATCAAGTCTTACCCTGGTGAACTGCTGAAGTCTTCGGTCTCGGGCTGAAACTTCTTTGTAGAGTTTTACAGCTTTTGGGTGTCGACTGCAGAACTCAGAGTAAAGTTTCTTCATGTCATCAGCACTTTGACCTGAAAACTGTACACACACAAAAACACACAAATGAACCACCAAAACAAAATGATCTCTGATCACTTGTCACATTTCTGATTTGAAGGATCCGGAAATGGGACCAGACGAAACCTGTGCTGAGATGTTGCAGGCTCAGGCTCTAGTTTTCTACATTTACTGAAGATACTGCAGTGCTTTCAGACGTACTCTCTGCGGGAGTTTGGCACCTGATCAGTTCACGATCGCATGATTCTGAAGCCCCCACACCATGTGTGTGTGCTAAAATCAGGATATAATAAAATATGAGATGTGTTTTCTATTTTTTTTACATCATTTGTACATTATTACAAGCAAATTCATCACTAAGCAGTCCTGCAAAATATGGGCCTGCTGCAGGTTCTTTTTGGGCCAGACACGTATCTGAAGCTGAGCTCCTTGACCGGATGCTCGGCAAGTCCTCAGACCCTGTGGAGCAGGTCTGGTTGAGCCGCCTCACCTGTCGGAACAACAAGTCTCCGATGCTGCGGACAATAAAGTTGGTGGAGCTGCCCTCTATCAGTCCCTCCTTCCTCCTTTTCATCAGCTCTGACAGGAAGCTCGAGTGCAGGTCCAACAGCTGGTCCAGACAAGGGAAAATGGTGTGAACCACTCCAGGCTCCAGCATCACCTCCTCCTGCATTCCCCGTCGATACACCCCCTCCATGATCCGCAGCGTCCGCACATGGTGAAACTCAGTTTGGATCAGCTCTGAGACACAGACACAAGCGTTTTACCCTGATGCAGTCGCTGCCATACTAAATACAAAGTCATGTTTTCGTGACAACACTCAATCGAACCACACAGAGTCGTCACAACACAGACTGGAAAGTCACATTCCTCATGTTCAGAAAATTATACTTTTTTATTATTTTATAGTTTTCATTATGTTCTTTCATCACTTCATTTTTAGCTCGATGTCCTTCCCTCAGATGTGAAATTAAACCAAGGCAGAGGCAAAAGACAAAGCAGAACAAACAATCAGCAGGAAATTAAGAGACGATGTCACAACAAATGTCAACACAGAAAACACAACGGGATGGAAAACAAACACAGAGCAGAAAGACAAACAGGCTGTGACTCAAGTCACCAGGTTACTCAGAGAACACAGGTTTCCCTGGAGCACTGCCAGACATGAAGGCAGACTCAGTGAATGTCTCTATGGAGAAAAGTCACATTGTAAAGTGGCCCATTAAAACATCTACACTTTGAATTGGTTTGCAAGCGTTATTTAATCAAACAGGATGCAATGCTGCTTGTAATGCAGGCAGTCGCAGCCTTTGTTCTGTTTTCAGTTACTAAGCAGAGGGGAGTTGCACAAAACCCAGATCAGTGATTAAGCCTGGATTTTCCTTGATTTAGGATCAGTTAACCAAGTCTAGTTACCGTGGAGATTTATTCTGTGTAGTGATTGAACACCACACTAGACTACACTAAACACTAATTTAGCCCCGACTAAACGACGCGGAATTAAGCTACAAGAGATGTATTGAGTGAACGTATCCTGGTCCAGAGCAGGTTAACATCAGGATGAGTTAGTTCTGCGGTTTGTTTTTTGTTGTCACACGTCCACTACTTAATGTTAAACGTTGAAGAGTTTACAGGACAGGTCTGATCCTCTGATGGCCACAACCCCACACCAGGAATTTTATCAAGTGCTCAAATCAGTATTGACAATCAAATAAGTCAGACACATTTTCTATTTACATTTAATTTTTTTAAATGTGCAACGGAATAAGTCAGGATGACTTTAGATCAAGACAAGATGTTTCACTGATCCTGGATGTCTGACATGTCCTGACAGAAGCTAATACGTTCCTCTCCTGTGTAACCAGCTCCCAGTGAAGGTCACGGAGGCAGACACCCTCCAAACTGGGAGAGCCTGGGTCTCACTTTCAGAACCAATACCACGGATGTACGTGCGTATTTGTACCGTAGATGACGTCTTGTTGTTTGATGAGATCTTTGTGAAGTGTCTGCAGAAAGTTGGATTCCACCGCAAGACTCCAACTGTCAGCCTGAACACAGCTTCCCTCCACCTGCAGCTCTTCGAGCAGGGGGTTCCACCACCACTCACCTGCTCACATACAACACATGTGTCAGCACTTTGGTTTCAAACTAAATGAAACAAAAAGAATTTTGCCTATTAATAAATCAGCTGATCCACAGACCATCATCAGTAAGAGATTCCATAGACAAAGTCCTGTTCCTGAAGTTTAAAGATTCTGTGGACTGAGACAGAATTCGCTTCAGACTTGTAGACTCTTCAGCTCCTCTGAGACCCAGGCAGGGGAAACACAGACAGTTATTTTATGGAAGTAAAAATGAATCAATAGTAACATAAAACACACACACACACACACACACAGTATATGGTATGAGTGTATATAATATTATTAGAATTACCAGGTTGTTAACAGAGGTCATATTATTATAACTGCCACATTGGTTTACTCTATTTCCCTGATTGTTTTCACAGAGGGCATTAAAACGCGGCAAACTAACAGCAAATCAGACTTTTGGAATTTCTCACCCTGCAATATTATTGGTGGAGACACTTTTGGCAAGAGAGAGTCCGGATCGAACGCGTCTCGACCCAAGTAGCGACTGACGAAGACTTTCTGAGGGGTAGATGGCTGAGCTTGGACGCTCCTTCATCATTGGAGCTGCAAAAAGACACAGAGGAAAAGGAAGGAAAGACGTCATCACTGACGTCTATTTGTTCCATGACAGATCCCAAAGACAAGTGGGAAACACCGACAGACATGCAGGTGGCCTCACTTTTAGTCCGCAGGGTGACATTCTGCAGGGCTGAGCTGTTTCTGACCATCGACAGCTTCTGTTGCTGAGATGGGGACAAAAAGACGTCAGAGAGACGCAGGAAATGACAGTAAAGTCCAAATGGAGCAAAACTCCTCACATCTGATCCGTGCAGAGAACCTGTCTGAACACTCATCTTCCCGTCACTGAGATCTACCAGGTTTTCATGTTGCTATTGTTTACTCTGCGGAGTCTCCGGATACTGATCTGGATCAGGCTGTTATCACATTTCACAGTTCGGTGTCTCCGGTTCTGCTCCCTCCAGTTGCTTCAACAATGAACCACAGTTGATGTGAGCACAGTGTTTGTGCTTATTCTGGGTTAGTTTGGATTTTCAGTGTAATAGTGTTACTTCCTGATGACGTCACTATCTGAGTGTAGAAGAGCAGCTTACCCTCTGTTTCATCTTGGCACAGCTGGCCAGACTGTCTCGGCAGCGGTTGTGGATGGTGACATTACAGGCTGAGAAAAAGACAGTAAGTGGGTTAGAAGTCACACGTGGTTTCTACACGTCACCACAAGTAAACATTTACTGTGGCATTTGAATTTCTACAACGAAATATTACATTTGAAAACTCCTCCCCTTAATGGTTTAAACTGAAAGAAGGTCCTCACAAAGACAGAACAACGGTGAGGACGATGTCAGGCGCGTGTTAGAAATTCACTGAATTGTTGGTTTTGGTTCCACATCCAAAATAAAAAAGCTCACATTTTGTCCTCATGAAGACACAAACTCTTGTTCGTCCCACAGCCGGACGACCATCTGTCCAACCTGTCAGTACCGGTGGACCTACACACACTTGTCTGGTTCAGAGCTCGACCCGTACAGAGTGGTCCGGTCCTCGCTGACCTCTGTGCTCAACGCGGCTTTTCAGCGGAGCGCGATAATGGTGACCATTAACATCTCACATTCAATTTGAAGAGAAAAACAACACAGTTTACTTGTAATGTCTTCATAGAGCATAAAACTTGTACAGAGACAACGTCACACTTATGTAACTAATAACATCATGACTAAAGTACTAGCGCCAAGTTCGCCTGTGGTTGTTAGAGACAGGCCAGACCTGGTTTGGTCTCCTGGGTTTTTGTTTTCAGTGCCTGACTCAGATATTTGTCTACGTTTGTTTGAATACAATCCATATAGAAACCAGTAGAGACACATGTTCCTCCTCAACCCAGTTCTCATGGTCCATACACAGCAGCCAATCAAAATGTAGGTCAACACACATGCATGCATGCGGGTGCACACACACACAGATTGGGTCTATTGTGCTGAACGGATATAATCTGAAGACGTACATCTGTTCACCGTGAATGAAGATTAAAGCACAATCTGTCACACGAAATCATGTTTACACTTTGAGTTATTGCTTCTTAAAGTAAGATGATCCGTTATAATCAATAAATCGCTTAAAACATAAAACGCAGTTTCAAGGGAACCTGCTTTCAGACCCTCAAGTTCTCTTCAGGTAAACCTGGATCAGAGCCTTTAACACTATTCAGTTCACACTGCTCCATGTTTCACACACCAACCCAAAGCATCAAAATGTCTCGTAGACCCGATCCCAACTAGACCGCTCACTTTATAGCACGTCCATATTAGACCGAATCCGTCGTCTCTAGTAACAGGCTACATGCCTCAGGCTGTTAAGGTTGCTGTGGTCAAACCTTTACTGAAAACAATTCCAAATGGAATCAGAACAAACCTCTAACGGGTCGTTTAAATCCACCCGAATGTCACCGGAGCATAAGCTGCGCTCTACCAGAAACAATATGAGCTTTGAACAACGTGTAAACACGGTCAGTTCGCTTCATTTTGGTTTCTGAGACGGAGAGAGATCAGATTCTGAAATACACCGTTTCCCAGTTTAACTTCCGGGATGTTCGTCTGTTGAAACAGAACTGAATGTGATGCAAACATAGCAAAAATATCGGAAAAGAAACGGCAAAAAACAGACGACCATAAAGTTAACCTGTCAGTTAAGACACTGAGGGAAGTCATTTCAACCATTTAGCTCAGACGTCATGATTCAGATCATACCAAAGATGCAGCAGTGTATGATCTGCAGAGGTAAACATCGAAGTTGATCTAGTCCTGACTCTAGAAGAACTATGGAATTATCATTAGTCTCAGCTTTGGTCACACCTATGTGACCTTATACGGCTTCACCCACGTCGACATCATCACTGACTTCGACACTGGCCTAGGACCACTGCCAGAGGAAACAGCCGGTCCAGGTTTGGACCCGTCTGTCCTCCGTCTATCAGGGGTGAGGAGTGAAGATGGCGTCTGATTACACCTGGGTGGGGCTTCAATTAGGCAATAAACACCTCAGAGCTCTACAAAACAAGGCTCAGGACCAGGATGTGCTTCCAAGTCTGTGGTGTCCAGCGTCATTGAATTTGCTGTGGACCAACCAGGAGGCTTGGTTCTGCTCTGGGTGTTACATGTGATAACTGTCTAAACTCTGAGTAAGTCACGACACAGGGTTCTGACGGAAGGAGAAGCTGGTTCAAAGCGATCAGTGTCCCAGGACGCAGACTCGCCCTCCTTCAGGTCGTTTTGATTCAGTGTACAAACCTGTGTGTGACAAACTTGTGCTGTGTAGGTTGAGCAGACATCGTGTGGCCTTTACCTGGGCAGCTGAGCGCCTCCTTGGCTGTGATGCTCCTGTTGCAGGAGGAGCACAGGGTGGTGGAGGACACAGTGATGGAGGTGAACAGGTGGCCGTTGCTGGACCTGGCCTCCCTCTCTCTCTCCTTTAGTCGCTCCTTCTCCTTATTCTGAAAAGGAAACGGTTCAAATGTGACAGCTCACCAAATGACAGACGATCTGAGTCACAGACCAATCAGAACACAGATTAGTCAGCCGCTCGCCCCTTTCACCAACAGACACAAATGCATTTTCAGTCAGTTTCACAATGTTGTGCTTGTTGTGACTGTTCCAGTGAAACGACCTGACGGACTCTGGGCCAGAGTCAGATTTGCTACACTGGGAGACATGGGATCATGTTTGAAACTAATCATTTTCATCAGACTGGAGCTGGATTAGTCCAAGACCTGGGTCCAGTTCCCCTGCTGTTACTAGAAGAGTCAAAGCAAACATGTTTCTGATGAAACAAATTGGTTTTCCTTTCGGGGGAAACTTCTCGTTTCTTGTCTGTTTTTCAATGACACTTCTGCTCTGAGCTGGGAGGGGCAGGAAGGGGAAGTGTGCAGCTTATGCATGTGAGCGTGTGTGTTCCAGTCCGCAGACCTTTAAAGACTTGCTGTTCTAGTATGAGGAAGAGCTGGATTAGAAAATAACAACCAGCGCTAAATGCCAGCCAATCACAGAGCTCCACTACCTGCAGGTACCTGCGAACTGATTGAACGGACGCTGTGCTGGTGTCCCCAGAGGTATCATCAAGTTCAACCCACATTCTGAAAAAATCTTTTAATCTAAACAAGCACGAGAAAGACTTCAGTGATGAACCAAAATTCAGAATTTTTACTCAGATTTCATTGTGATTTTGTTTTGAAATACACGTTGCTTAGAGCAAAGACTGAAAACTGCTTCTGGATCTGGTGACAGTCGGCGATCAGCTGATCAATAAATAAAGAGCTCAGTGATGGGGAGAAATAAAGAGAGCTCTGTCTGGGGGCAAGAGAGGGGGTGGAGTCACGGGACAAAGATCCACGAAGAGATGAGCCAAGCAGAGAGCGGCGTTAAAGCAGCAGCAGCGCAGCCACTGGGTTCACACTGAACAGGTGAGGACAGGTGAGTCGTGTGGCCAGCTGAGACTTCACCTGAACCTGTCTCAGGCATCAACAGCACCACCTGTGTTCAAGAGGATCTCAGGATCTGTGGTTCGATTCCTGGCTCCCTCAGTCACGTGTCCTCGGGCAAGACACAGAGCCCCAAGCAGCCCCTGGTGCATCAGGGTGAGTTCTGCCACCGGTGTGTGAATGTTAAAGCGCTTCAAGGACCAGTAAGGTAGAAAGTGCTGAACAAGTCCAGACCATCTACCATTTCAGCCCACAATGAAGTTAAGTTCTGTCAGCAATTACACATTTCCTGCCGGATCTACTTTGAATTAAACTGGACTTGCTGTTTGTGGTGGAGCAACAGCTGAAGGCTCCAGGCTCAGGAGGACGGGAGCGTTTATACAGAACCAGAGCAAATCCAGTCACGTATTCATATCACACGTCTGTGAAGGCTGAAATTAGCTGATCGTTGTGTGTGTCGTCTTGGCACAATGTCACAATGTTTGCAATATGATAGAAATGTGAACTATGGGATGGACTAAAAGCACAGATTAAAACCTTTGCTCTTTCAGATTTTAGTTTCTTGATCATTCAGTTTTACACAAGGTTTGTTTGTGGACTTGATGGATTGGCTCTGGACCTGAGATTTCCTGGGACCTGGTCCATCGGTCTGCCCTCAGTAATGCTACGCAGACTAGCATTAGCTTGGTTTAAGCTGTTGTCCCTCTGACGGACGGGACCTTCCTCACCCAGAACCTACAACTTCTTCTTCTCTGGATCTTGACGAGGTCACGACTCAGGGGTGATTTTAGCTACTGCTTCCCAATAAATTGTCTATTCATCATCATTTCTTTGTGTATTGGTTTCAATTGAATTCAGGTTTATTTTATAGCACAAATTCACAACTAAACGAAACAAACACATAAAACAAGCCTTAAATTGTAGCCAATCAATAAATTATCTGTGTGTGTGTGTGTGTGTGTATATATATATATATATATATATATATATATATATATATATATGGAGGGAGAGAGAGAGAGAGGACAAACGAGGAAGAAACCAACATCAGACTGAGGCTCAGTGCTTGTGTTTATACCATTCAGTCAGACGGAGTTGGCTTCAGCTGTGACGTTAGCTCTGGTTCTAATAGTGGCTGAATACAAAAGGTTTCTCTGTGATCTCCTTTAAAGTAAGACGGTGCAGTAACCAATACTCTAGATCAGAGTTCTAACTGATCTTTGGTTCCCATGGTTCCAGACGGTCCCTTACGATGAGCATCCAGTTCCTTCTGTCCAAGGTCTTAGTGACGGATCTTCTGAGTCCCGTGTTGAAAAGCCGCCAACACTGTGGCTTGAAAACTCGCGGCCTTGGTGTGTTGTGGAAGTTAATGTGTGTTTCAGAATTTCAGGGAAATGCTTTAGTTTTGTTCAATAAATTGCCCCCGACACTGTTTACACTTCGGTGAGACGTACGAGGTCAGAGGTCAACTCTGACCGCTACTTCCTGTGACACACGCGCGTGTGTGGGACCCCTCCCCCCGCCCGATCCTTTGCGGGACAAAGCGACCACGCTACCGAAAACGGACACACGTTCACAAACCAAAACACACAAACCCCGGCACGGACCGAGCGGCCCCTCCCCCAGAACAAAACCACGAAAGCCCGGTTGAGTGCGAACTAAAGCAACGTTTCCCGTTTGTAAGTCCGCCGGTTTCCCCGTTTGTCCGCACACAAACCTGCTCTAACGCAACGCGCCCGGACGCGGTCCAACCCCGAGTAACACGTGTCGGTAGCAACACGTCTAACATCTGCAGTAACGGAACAAACGCGGCCGCGTTTTCCAGATGCGAGACAAAGCGAAACAGACAGAAAGTGAGGCGGATTCCCAGAGTCCGTCTCCGTCCAGGATCAATAACTTTTTAACCGCCCAATCGACAGCGGATCACCGGAATCGATCCGTAGCGACCAGCGAGGTTCCGTTTTCTCTTTTCTTTTTGGTAAACTCACCTTCAGGTTCATTTCCTTCATCCTGTCCTGTCTCCTGCTCTCCAGCAGCCGGGACATCCCCTTCACCAGATCAAACGCCCCTTGATGGTCGTCGCTAACCAATAACTAACCGATAACTAACCGAACTCTGCAGTAACTGATCAATAACCGGTCTGCAGCTGATCCACGACGGTCCGGAGGGGGAGCTAGGTTCCGGTCCCGGAGAAGTCCGCGGTCTGAGCTCGATAGGCAGGGTTTCTTTTTGATTGACAGCTCCACTCTCTACTTCTCACCAATAACTACTTAGCCCGCTGCAGACATGTTCAGCCAATCAGCTCTCAGCTTACAGCCCAAGTCGTGCCCAACAGCTTTCGAATGGAAACGATTGTTTTGTACACCGAGGCGTGACGTTATACGCGAGGGTGGATACTGTGGCTGTGACAACGTGTCAAGGACCACGTGCCGACCATCAGCCAGTTAGATAACCAAACGAAGTCACGTGAGCGATAGACGTTAACCCCACCCCTCCCGAAAGAAGGTACAACATCTGGTGTGTGACGTGGAACTAGCGGTCGCTGACTCCGCTCGCGCCAGAGACGCCCGGTGCCTTTGACAAACAATCCCCCACCGCTGCTTTTTGATCTAATGAAAGAACGTCAGTGTGAAACCGCAGCTGTGGCCAGAACGTACACGTTTAACACATGGGCCACACTGGATCAGAACAAACAGCGGCATTAGCACAACGACGTGGAGCCGGAACCTAAGTGACAGAGAAGCAGTTTGAGTCTAAATGTCTTCTGTAAAGTTTGAATCTTTGCTTGACGCCATAGATTAGGTTTGTAGAAGTAACTACATGCGTTCAGGTGTTTTTCTCCTTTTATTATTATATTAAGTAGCCGTCATTCCTCAACGTAGCGGGTCAGTAAACCTTTATTTCACTTCACTCTTTAATACAACTTTAATCATTATTAGGCCGTTTTATTTGTTGAACAGGACACTTTACCTTTAAGAGCACGTTTCCTTTAACTTACCTGACGCGACCACACCTGAACGGAACTTCCTGGAGTTGTTTTGTTTTTCATAAAACGCAGATTTATCGTTGACAGTAACAGTAACAGTAACATAAAAGCTCCGGGTGAGGCTTTAAACTCGGGATTCATTTAGCCTCGTAGTTCGGACCCGCGGCCTGAATCTTTTACTGTTGTGATTATTGAAAAGCAGCTGATTCCTGATCGGTCATAGGTGACGTGTTATCTAATTTCTTTTTCATTCTAAAGCAACACGTTACTTAATATTAATTAAAAAAAATCTTACTGTACGGTTGTATTTTATTTTATATTGTATTTATATTTGATATAGTTTTCTATACTATCTACTATTAGTGTGAAATGTAGGAACCATGGGTCTGAGAGTAACTTAAGTAAATTTAATTTCTCCGTATGTATGCACTGTACATGTGGAAGAAACGACAATAAAGCAGGACTTGACTTGACTTGTCATGAAGCTGTATGAGTTTCTGACCCCAGGTAGAAAACAGCTCCCGTGTGTCCACAAAAACCACGTGACAGCACAAATCACTGAATAAAGTCTGATGTGAAAGTTCACATTAGAAACTACAACAGCACAGACCTCGACCAGAGGAGTCAGGTGTTACCTCAGACAATCTCAGCCCTGAAATTCACCAATCAACACCAAATAATATGGTGAATTACACAAGCTAAATTTTTGAGGCTCAAATAGAAAACACATCCTCTCGGTCGCCTTCGTCAGCTCTGCTCTTTTCTTTTCAGGGTTTTTTAGATAGTAAGTGGATGTTTCATACATTTTGTAAAACCACCCAGGTGTTCAGTGGATTTGTGCGTTTTCACAACTTTGTATGTGTGTTTGGTCTGAATTAATTGTTTCTAAGCTCTAATCACTTATTTTGGTGAACAACCAAGTGTGATGACTTTATCCTAACTAGAAGAAACCAAAAGGAAAATGCCACAAATTTATAAGCTTGTCAACTGATCTGTACCAAATCCATTAAGGCATAAAAATAACTTTAGCCTAAATGTCTTGATGTGAACCCAGACTCCAGAGCAGGGTTCTGTGGGAACAGGACTCCTGGTTCTTCAGGTCTTTCAGCATGACTGTGTGTGACCCACAGGGTTACAGATGGATGACAGTGGGGGGAGACAGCCTGAGCAAGGAGGTGACCCGGTGGGGTCCACCGGGATGGAGCCCAGCGCGCTGTGGCCTACAGACCGAGAGGCAGGTGGACAGACAGGCCACAGAGTGAGTGTGAGGTCCAGTGAAGCAGCCAGCTGCACAGAAAGTGAGAAAGAGCTCTTTCCAGGTGGAGGGGGCCCAAATATACACCTGGAGGAGCCTGTGGAGAACCACCTGCCAGAGAAAGCCGCTCAGGTGTTTAGCCCTGCAGTGAATCACTTCCCCTCCCCACACAAAGACAGTGAGGTACTCTGGGAAATGCAGTCAGAGAGGAGCCCCTTTCTGGGCCCACGAGGACCCCCCCAGGTCTACAACCAGCCTGGCTTTCAGGATGAGTGGCGTGAGGACAGGCCGCCTACCAGATGTAAGTTCACCTGTCGGTCTCACCTGTATTCACCCGTATGTTCTTGCTTCTCTTCAGCTGTCTTTACCTGTAGCAGGTGGGCAAGGCTGTTTCAGCAGAAATGCCCTGAAGGTGGGTGTGTCCTTGATGACATCCGGCCTCCTCTTCCCTTTCCTGGTGTGGGGAGGGTTTGTGTTCCTGCCATTTGATGCCCCTTTGATGGACGGCACCCCCCTCCGGCTGATATACACGCTGCGCTGCACCATTTTTGCCACTATCCCAATCGTCCTGGGTGAGTCCAGCCTGTAGACAGTAGACCTGGCGGTTTGCGGCGGTTAGTTATTCCCAGAGACCGAACACTCTGCATTTTACAGTTTCTTTATATCAGGGTTAAATATTTACATAAAGAAGATGGCTAGGTGGGAGGAGCTCAGGTCTCACCGCTCTCGCCTCTGTGTGTCAGGATGGCTGGTCCTGGGGATCTCGCGACTCCGGCCAGGTGCATTTAGGCCACTGTTTGATGAGCAGGTGAAGGGGGAGGAGCCTCAGGACGTCACTGTGCATCGTCGCTTCATCTCCGACTCCGTCTCCCTGTTCCTCATCTACTTTCTGCAGCTGGTTGTCATGGCGATGTACCTCAGTCAGGAGAACCTGAAGCTTGTCCCGCTGCTGACAGTCATCTTCGCCTTTGGACGGTGAGTTCTAAAAGTTCTAAGGCTCCGTAGCAGGTTCATGCCGAGCCTTTTAATACAGGGAAGCATGTTTTCTGTCTCCAGGCTTGTTTACTGGGTGGCAGCCGTCTTCAGCAGCAGCATCCGTGGATTTGGGTTTGGCCTTTCGTTCCTGCCGAGTCTTGTCATGATGGTCGCCAACATCTACTTTATCTTCACAGCGGGGTCCATCTTCAGCCTGTCGTCTCCACCTGAGGAGGAGCTGACTCCTGCTGGCAAACAGAGGTTCTGGGGATAGAACTAATCAGGGAAAATAACACATGCACTGCTGATCAGATTTGTTGTTAAAGGGTTTTGTTTAAAGTGACAATTTGTTGAGATGTTTTCTAAAAAGTTAACTACTTTCAGTTTTGTTTCTTTTTTATTTTCTTGTTTTTATGCTCTTTGAAGATTTAATGCTCATCATAAAAGCACATTTGTTCATTACAAGGATTTTATACCAAGTTTCACTTCTCACAATAAAAGCATGACATTTTTTTGATGAATTCTGTTTAACTAGCGTTTGCTTCAGAATCTGGTTATTAAAGCTTCTGTAATCAAGTAAACATACAAATTGATTCCATTGTCTGCAAACATGTTTAACTTTTACTTTTTCAATGAAAACAATCAAACTTTTCCTCTTTAATTTAACTTGATGTTTTGTTTAGCCAGTTGCTTAATTCTTTTTCTAGATTAAACCAGTTTGACTTATGCCAAATACCAAAAACACACCTGTGTGAAGGAATTCTTACCTGCCTGCCTTCCAAAACAAAAGCAACACTGACTATGATTTCAAATTAGACTGTTGTGTTTTTGAAAATCATTAATGTAAACAAAGTTATTAAAAATGAACCTTAAATAAGACGTTGATGTTATTCAGTTTGCTTTAGTGTGACAACATTGTTGTTCTAATTTAGTTTGGATCATGTCAGTTTGCTGATGCATGTGACAAAGTGAAAAGGTGGCAGAAATGTAGCTGTGCCCCAAAAACTAATTTCAGATTTGATGTTAAGCACAAATTTCTCCACAGTTAGTCAGGTTATATGTTTATTATGTGTACGTTTTGAGAAAATAGAAAATAATTATCTCTGAGAAAGTTGGACTTTTGTGGATTTCACACCTACGCATGACCCTCACCCCCCTTTATCCGCATAACGAGCCCATTCTTTACAGGTGTGAAGTGAAACCAAACTGGAGCATAAATCTGCATCTCTACCAACTTCTCACAGCCTGACAGCTTCCTGGACAGAACAGAAACGTTTCTACGAAAGTAAAATCTGAGTCTAGTGAGCTGGACCAAGAAGCTAATTGTAACAGAAAGAACTAGGGACTGAAAGAGTCGACACCGAATCTGAATCTCGGGATCTGTCCTGGGTTTCTATATCTGGAAATAGGGATCCTTGAGGTCTGTGCTGTGGTGAACCAGTCACCTGTGACAAGGAGTGAAAACTAAATTTAATAATAATAACACACTATGAAACGAAAAGCACTGCCTACATCTGGAACTATTAGAATTCAACTAGAAACAATTGACTCACTAGCAATGGGTTCTAGTGAGGGCAGAACCTAAATACTAATTACATAACTGACTAAAGAAGACACAGTGACTGAACAGGACAAGAACCAAAACCAACAAGAAGAGACTTGAGGGACCGTTTGCTACATTTGAATCGTTAAAATTTTCTTCAAATCCAGCTTTTCAGTGTTAAATGTTATCTTCTTTAATGGTTTACTACTTACTCAGGGGACAGAGAGGAGCAGAGCAGAGTTCAGCGCAAACTCAAATACAAAATCAGCCCAAGAGCAGCTACAGGAAGAAGCTGGAGCAGAACGTCGTCAGAGATGTGTGAGAGGCCTGAAGACCATCTCTGGCCACGGACAGAGCAGAGGAGCAGGGACGCTGATGAGGACCAGAACCTGGCTTCAAAGGATTTGACTCCAGACCCTCCACTCCACACATCTCCAGCCCAGCGGCTACCCCCCCCACGCACCCACACAGCCACACCATCCACATCGTCCTCCTCCATGAACAGCCCATCGTTGCCAACACCATCCCTATCTCCCTAACATCAGACCAGACCAGGTGAGGAGAGAACTGAGGAGGCTAAAGACGGGGAAACCAGCAGGTCCAGACGGCATCAGTCCTGACCAGCACGTACATCTTTAACCTGAGCCTGAGTCTGGAGACGGTCCCTGTTCTGTTGTCATAGGAACCAGAACCACTACAGACCAGTTGCCCTGACCTCCCACCTGGTGAAGACCATGAGAGGCTCAGCCTCCTTCGCTCTGTGGTGAGCACTGAGATGGACCCGCTGCAGTTTTCCTACAGGCCGAACATCGTCGTGGACGACGCCGTCATCTACCTGCTGCATCGGTGCTGACTCAGGTTGGATCCGCTGTGAGGGTCATGTTCTTTGACTTCTCCAGCGTCTTCAACACCATTCGTCCAGCACTGAGAGAGAAGCTGGAAGGAGCCGGAGTGGATGGACAAGTGGTGGCGTGAACGACTGATCCCTCACCAACAGGCCACAGTACGTGAAGCTACCAACTGTGGCCTGAGGTGCTGGTTTCCAGCTCTGGGCTCCTCAGGGGACGGTTCTCACCGTTCCTCTTCACACACAACCCCAGCAGGTGTCGCCTCCAGAAGTTCTCAGAGGACTCGGCCGTTGTTGGCTGTGAGTCTGAGGGGAACGAGCTGGATACAGGTCGTTATCCAAAGTGGCTCCACCTGCTGAGACTGACTCCTCTGCAGGGAGCAGCCTCTGTGAGGACTCTGTGACTCTGTGTCTGTGGGGAGCAGGCAGCAGGACACAAAGAGACTCAACCAGCTGCTCAGGAGGTTCTGTCCCGGCTCCACCGGACTCTGGAGGAGGACGTGGCCAAGCTGACGTCCATCATGGACGATGCTTCTCGCTGCGTCAGACAGTGGAGACTGATCCAGAGTCAGTGGAGGAAGGAGCCACAGAGCCTTCATTCCACCGTTGGACTGAACAACCAACCAGTGCAACAGCTCCACCCCTACACGTTATATGTTGCACTGTATTGTAAATATTGTAAATTTTGCACATTTCTGCCTTTTTGCACCTTATTATCTGTAGCTGCTGTAATAATCGAATGTCCCCAACATGTGATTAAAAAAATGTTTATATTTATATTTGGACGTATTATTATAATACTGACGATCAACAGTTTATTTATTCTCTACATTTAGGAGTCTAATCAACTTGGCCATGTTACTAGAGAGCAGAGACTCCATCCAAGGTGGGATGGACGCCGTCTCTGCTAATCAGCCCAGGTTTTCCCCAAAAACTGCTCCAATGTCTACGAAGCCCACGTGGTTTGCTGGACACCAGCTACAGCCAGCGGTGAAGCGACGACAGGCGGCTAAACATGTCGTCGCTGGTCAGATTGGGAGGAACCAGAGAAAACTACGGAGTCCGAGGAAGCAGAGATTCCAGATCAGTCATAGTCGCCTCCCGCGCTGCCACTACCTCACACTTATTACAGATACCATTACCACTAATGGAGACAGAGGAAGAAAAGGAAGGAGACAGAGAAGCCCAGAAAGTTACGAAAATAGCTTTTAATGAAAGGGAATAAGGTGCTTGAGTATTACAAGCGTGCGACGCTTAGGCAAAACAAGTTAGAAAACAGTGGAGAAAGAAAAGTGAGGAGATAAGTCGTTAACAAAACGCCGCCGCAACCAGAAACAAACCTCGGTGACAGAAAGTGACGCAATGCGCTGACCGTCAGTCAACCGAAGAAGAAACAGGTTTTGACGCCTGAATAAATAAAATATTCTCGCCAATTAATCTCAGGTGTTTGTGTGATCACCACAGTTTGACAAAAAGCCAAATGAAGACATGACTCGTATTCTTCTGACTGAACGAATATTTATTCAAAATATTCACTTTTTAAAATTACATTCTACAGTGAAAATGTATTTTCTGCTGTTGACTTTAAGGAAGTGACCACTATCAGTCTGACAGTAGCTTCTGTTACCAACATGAATATCTTAAATAAGAAATATAATATTATATAAGAAATATAAGATCTTGTTTTATTGATCCCAGTGGAGAAATTCAGCTACAAACCATCAGTGAGGCGCTAAAGAGTGAAAGTGGAGCAAAGCAACTCATCCATTATACAAGTTCACAACTTTTACAAATACAAGCTACAACATAAAGTTCCAGTAAACTACAGCAGATGTTCTGCTCGTGGCTGTTGGACTGAAGGGTCTGTGGCATCGCTGCTTCCTCCGCTGACTCTGGATCAGTCTCCACTGATGGAGCAGCTCAGAGCCTGCGTCTGTCTGCTTAACACAGGTTAAGCATTAAACATTAAAAAATGGTTTAGGAAGAAACCTTGAAATTCACAGATAACTGTTAACTTGGTTAAGTTTTATGTGCTTCTGATGCTCGTTTCTCTTTTTAACAGTTTGTGTGAAGCGAATCCTTATTTACAGGGCATGACGTGACAAACAAAGCTGGTAGAAAAGGTTAAAAAGTTTAACTTAGTACACACACAAAGTTCATCTGGTCTGATCCAGGACACCACACGAACTGTTTTATTGCAAAAACAAAACTCTTTCCACATTATATTTACAGTCTAAACAGGACACACATTGCTCAAACAAACGTTTCTACTACTGCCGCTCCTCTCGTCGTAACAAATCAATCTTGCTGACTGGCTGCTGCGTCAGCGGGCAGAGCTTCGTCCTCAGAACTGGCTTGTCGGGCCGCGGTCCGAAACAAACACATCAGATCCCGAAACCTGCGAGACACCTGGAGATACAAGACAGAAAGAAATGTTATTAGTTAGAAATGCCAGGAAACGCTACAGAAAGACCTTTGGTAACTTAATCTTGTTTTGTGCATAAGGTCGGACCCAGAATGGGTCACTGTTCGTGGCCCTTATTCCAGAAAAGGCGTTTATCACAATCTCAGATCACAAATCATAGCCAGAGACTGAACAGCCAATCACCTCACTGGCAGTCTTGTTGCCAAGCAGAGTAGCGACAGCCTGAAACGTGTTCTGATTGGCTCCGTCCTGCTGACACGTCGTCAAAATGACTCTATCAGCCTCTCTGAAAAATAGCAAATGGTTAGATAAATTCAGGGGAGGCGTAGCAGCGGGAGGCGTAGCAGCGGGAGGCGTAGCAGCGGGAGGCGTACCTGGTCCACAGTATGACTTTTTCTCCACTCGCTGTCAGGGAAATGTTCTTCGCACACACGGGCGGGTCTGGAGAAGGACTGGGCCGGGGAGGAGCAGACGAGGAGGCCACTGGTGAGGTAGAGGTGGTGACAGAGGGAGTAAAAGTGATGCCGTAGGAGGAGGTGGTGGTGACTGGGGATGGATGTAACGTCTCATCTCTCCTGCTCTTCTTCACTGCTAGACTCTGCTCTTTATCACTATTTTTTCTTTCCTCCTCATCTTCGTCCTCCTCCTCACCCAGCTCCTCGTCCTCTTCCTCGTCCTTCTCATCCACCAGGTGGAACGGTGTGTCCCATGATGCACTGCTTTGGTCTGTCAATGCAAACAAGTACATAAAATCCCAGTCCATCACATTAACACATAACAGAGGAGTCTATTACACACCTGGCTGTGGGCTGTCGTCATCCCTCTTCAGATCCAGGTCTTTGTCACCTGACTCTATGTGGGACGAATTTATTTGAGAGTACAGAGGGTCCAAATTCTTCACGGCCTTTGACACACCTCCTGGGGGCTAAGGGAAGGTGGGGAAGGTGGGCAGGTGAGTCAGGTCCCTCAACCTTTTGCATAGCCTATAAAACATGAAGACCGCACCTTGTTACCATGGCAACGACTACACCCTTTCCTCTGGTGCCGCCGGATCCTCCCATCACGACAGGTACATAGCCAATCTTTATCCGACCAATCGCAGTCCTACAAAACATCACAGAGTCAATATCCAACCAATGACAGCCCTAAATACAACAGAACTACTTGTGACAAGAAGACCATGTGTGAAAGTTCACTCAAGAAGTTTTAGACCTTGTAGTTTCTGCAAGCGTTGATCTTCCTCATCCTGCGGCGGCCTGTCATTGGTTGGATTTTCTGTCCTTCCTCTTCTTCGTCAAGCTCAGGGAGCGTTACCTCCTCAAAGCCACTGCTGGATCCAGGAACTGACACCTGACCACTACCCTCTCCACCATCGGACCCACCACCTCCATCCTCTGGCCAATGAGCCTCTTCAAACTGACTGGGTCGGGCTGGAGGCGGGCGAAGTTCTTCAAAAAATACCCAGAATTCAGCTTGTAGATGGGTGTGGCCTCGAAGCAGCATGGCCATTTGAGCCTTCAGCTGAAGATCAGGAAAAAAGCTGCTACAATCAATAACGGTCTGGTGTCTGCAGGCACCGGTGAAAGTTAGACTGGCCTCTACCAGGTCTTACCTCCAGGATACTCGCAGGGCTCAAGTCAGGGCCAGTCTGCAGAGCTTTGATGATCTTCTGATAATGTGACGGATTATCGCTAAAGCTGATCTCCAGCTGCCGCAGGAAACGTCGGCTCCGTTCAAAGGCCTGCTGCTCCTCAAACTGCAGTTGAAGAGGAACAGGAGTGATTTACTGACTACAGAAATAATGGGATTTACTTAAAACACACCTTCAGTCAGAGCAAAACCAAAACCTTGATCACTTGACATGAAAAACACAAAATTCACAAGAATACAGTTCAGCGTGTGCCTATGGACGCCTGCCGTAACCCAGTTAACATATACACCTGAGTTACACCTGAGCAGCTCACCAGTCCACACTGCAGAGCCTGCTCCGGGTGCAAGAATGCAGCAAAGTCTCTAAGAAGGTCGGCCCGGTCTCCCAGAATACAGCGCAGCTTCCTGAACAGTGACACCACATCCCGTCTCTCCCCCACTTGTTCAAACTCGTTCAGCAAAGAAACAAACTCTTCCACCTGTCCAGGTACATCCTGCAGCGCTTCGCGTATCTGTTAAAATACAGCAAACAATCACCTGCATTAAAAGGACGTCACCCGTGTGACAATTGGAGACTGGGACCATGTCTTCAATCACAGCAGGTTTTCTGAGCACAATCACAAAACACTTGATGGAGGGCAACACAAACATGAGCATCATCTGTAATTCATTCTAATCATTCAAAGCTATTTCTGTTTTCATGACAGACAGACGTTACTACAGGACTGCGATACAGACGAAAGCCAAGCAGCAGAATGAGCGACACTCAGCTGTGACAGCAGGAAACCGAAGCCTCCCCTCTCACCCTGGTCAAATAGCTCAGAGCGAAGGCCATGTCCTTGCTCTCTCTGTGCGGGTCGTTTTCCAGCAGATTTTCATCGTAGAGCAGCAACAGCTTAGCCGTGTCTTTACTGTCACGCTCTTGACGAGTCCTCCTCAGGCCTCGCAGAGGTCGACTCCGCCCTGCAGACACAGAACAGACAGGACACCGATGAATCGACTGGTTTTCTGCCAGGCGGAGGACAGTTGTGGATGGTACCTGGTGGCTTAGTGCTACTACTGACTGGTGTAGGACCAGTGTTACTGCCTGACGCTTGTAGTTGGTTGTTAAACAAACAGACACTTTTCGGTGTGTCTGCAGTTTCATATGTCGTCGTTCTGACAACCAGCTACACTGAGAAGCTACCACTTGGAAAATAAAGTACACATTCCCAAAAGTGAGTAAATTCAGGTCATGTTGAGTCCGTTTGAGATTAGTTTGCAGTGGGAAAATTAAACAAGGACACATTAAAGATACAGAAAGGTCAAGAAATAAAACACCTTTAATTAAAGCTCTGACCTCGTCCCCGTCCAGGACACCTCCCTCCTCCACCACGGGGAGTCCCCTCTCCCGACGGTGTCTCCTCATCTTCCTCACCCTTGCTTCTCCTCTCCCCT
This sequence comes from Macropodus opercularis, assembly GCA_030770545.1. NCBI lineage: Eukaryota > Metazoa > Chordata > Actinopteri > Anabantiformes > Osphronemidae > Macropodus > Macropodus opercularis. The sequence continues at coordinate 21,500,977 of CM061104.1, read as the reverse complement.
GACATCCCCTCTTTGTGGCTCCCGTCCTCCTCTTCGTCTTCCGAGGTGGGGGAGTGTTCATCCTCGGAGTCTCCGTCAGGACAGATCCTCTGCTCTGATGCCAGCCATGTCAGCTGCTTCATGGTCTCCTGCAGGGTCAATGGTTACACATTACAGCCCAGCCGTCACCATGACAACCGTTCACCTACTCTTCCTGTTTACCTGTAACTCTGGAACGGACAGCACTGATTCCTCAGATGCTGATGACATCACTTCCTCCTCATCTTCATCCTGTGTAAGATAATCAAAATCCTCCTCTTCCTCCTCCTCCCCCTGCCGATCACGGTCTTCGTCTTTATCCTTCTCACCATCCTGGTCCCCTTCCCCTCCTCCATCCTCCCTTTTTCCCCCTGGCTCCTCCCCTTCCCCTCCCTGCTCTCCCTCTCCTCCTCCACCATTTTCCTCCTTGCTGCCTCCTTCATCTCCCTCTTGTCCTCTGTCGCCAACAGTGCTGCTTTCTCCTCCATTCAAACTGACCACACCCACAACAGTCCAGTTTTTCCTTTCAACCTCATCTTCCTTCTCCTTCTCCTCCTGCATATCCCTATTCACCCCCTCAACCCGCTCGTCCTCTCTCTCTTCAGTAAATGAAACTGAGCTCAGTGTTGATGTTGAAACTGAACTCTCCTCCTCCTGTTGAGAGTTGTTGCTGATGGAGGCCCTACCCCCTTTCTCCTGCTCTTGTCCTATTTGTCTAACCGGCTCCAGGGCATGCTGGGAAGTGTCAGTGGGTGCAGTCCACACCATTTGGAGGAGGAGGCAGCCCGGCTTTACATTCGAAGGTGCCAAAGTCAAGGTGGGATTCTTAGTCTCAGGGTTGGGCACATGGGGTAGGAGTGGGACAGCGGATCGGTCCGAATGTAACCCTAACCCTAGAGACAGGTAGTTGACTGGCTGAACCGGTCCATCTTCAGGGGCTTTGGCCAGTGGCAACAGAGATGCATTGTGGGCCAGGGTGAAGAGGCGTCTGTGGGGTGGGGTGGGTGGCCGTGATTTGTTCAGCCAATAGGGGTGGAGTCTGAGGGTACAGCCAGGTGGTAGCGAGGGTGGGTAGCAACTGGAATCCAGTCGGGTTTTCTTGATGATCTGATGACTGTTCTACAGGTGAGAGAGCTCGTTAGATAATGGCAATTTATTGTGTCAGTGACAAGTTAGACACCGAGTCAGTGACGGTTGGTTGGTTAAAATACGCTGTCTTGACTTCAGAGTTTAAGTAACTGAATAAGGCATTTGCCCAGCAGTTTGTGACAAATGTTACGATGGATCATAATTATCTGAAAGAGGATTGGTTTCAATTCCAGACCTTGAGCCAGTTGGGCATGTTCAGGGTGTTTCTGTCCACTGGGGCACACTGGTCCTCTGGCTGAACTCTGCCGCAAGCGAGTGGCAGTGGTGGAAGAAATCCCTGAGTCAGGAACATCTAAAAAAGAGACATGTCCACACATGCTCAAAGCCACAGGCCACACCTTTACAGAGGGGACTACAGCTATGCAAGATTCACTGATGATCAGTCAGTACAGCTGTCACCTTGATGACGTTGGGCGAGGCTCTCTGGCTGCTCATTTCTCTGACATGTTTCCTAAAGTTCCACTGTTTCTTACAGAGCAGGTAGGAACTGATCAGCTGATCAGACTGGACCGTGCCCTCAAAGTGCTTCAGACCCAGAACAATCAGCCTGCACAGAGTTACATACAGACCAGAACAGGAAAGAGAAACAAGTTATGTATAACAAGGAATTATTATATATCTATGTTTTCAAATGCGTGCATTGTATTTGTACAGTAAACACGACAACTATAAATGTCATTGCTTTAAAGTCTGATGTGCGGCTATGAGTTCAACTGGGCCCTGAAGTTAGCTATATAGAGAGCTAGTGCTAATTTTCTCAGTGCGTGACGTCAACATAATGTTTCTTAGTCATCAGAGTTTAGACAATCGTTTGCACTGTGTCTTGATGATGAAATCACAATTTATTGATGAGCCCTAGTTTTTAATCAACTCTTTGCTCGATGTAAAGGAGCAGCAGCTCTGAGTAACCGGGCTCCTCCCTGCCATGATGCACCGAACTCTGCCGACGAAGCGTAGTTTTGCCACCTGTATCTATGATTGTGTCCAGAACCATTGCCAAAGGGTCCTACTGCCAGATTCCAGCGGAATTAATGGTTGATAAAGCACCAGTTTTACATAACAGACCAGTATGTACCCGTCCTCTCCTGCAGTGTAAACAGTACGGTGGTGCCGGCTGTGGAGGGCTGGGTCCAGGCTGCACACAGGAAGAAGTTCCGAATAGAGGAACACAGGCCGTGTAGCAAACAACCAGGCAGCATCCGCCGGCAGCAGAGGGAAGGCATGACCTGGATAGAACCAGAGCCACAGTCAGAACTGAACATGGTTGGACAGAGAAACCTTCATAAGACATTCAGTCTCTCCTCCTTACTGCTGGTAGCAGGAGTCATCCTGGGGAGCCAGCGTCTGGACACAGTTGGAGGAGGAGGAGGCTCCTCTCGCTGCTCCACCTCCTTTATTAGATCAAGTGACCCCTGGAGGTTACACACTCTGAAAATGCTGGGGAGAAGTAGTGCCTCCCTGCGACAGGAAAACTGTTGCAGCTCCTCCTGTGAGGAAGGTGAGAGGATATCTCATATTGATTATTTAACTAGGAAAGGCTGCGTCTTAGCATCTGTTTGTCTGCGCCTTAGTGACGTCAAAGGACATAAAAGAGCGAGTTGCTACTCACTGACCAGATATTGTTTTGTGATGCCAGCTTCGTGTTTTAAGGGGTCGACACGTCGACTCAGCAGATGGACCTGGGTCAGCAGCTGTACATGCTGTGATGCAGACACAAGACGTTCAAGTTCTTTCTCTTCCTCAGTGAGACCTAAAGCCTGTACATCAAACACTCCACAAACCTGCTGGATCTGCTGCTGCAGCTGCAGCTTCTGAGTGTAGTCCAGGTGTAGGCTGGGGCAGCTCTGGCTTGGCAGCACTAAGACCGAGGTGATGGTGTTAGGATGTGAGTCTGTCAGGTGTATGTAGCCATGGTGATGGTTGGTCGTGTCCTGCAGGGCTCTCCGCTGTTGCAGAGCTTCATACTGTTTCCTGACGGTTCTCCGTCGTTCTGTCAGCATCCCCGCTAACGGTGCCTCGAAGCTACACATAGCAGAAACCAACACATCATTCTATCAAAACTCACCATTACAGTTTCACACAGTGAAGATGCAGATGATCAAGAACTTTTCAGTTATACCATCATTACAACACTGCATGACGTTATCGGATACAGGATGTAACCCCTGAGTTGCATTGTTCTTCATGTGATCTGTGTAAAGAAGCAGCAGCAGGGGTCATTTCTATTCCTCCCAACCCAAACAGTCACAGCACTTCTCTGCTGCACTGTCCCAATAGGAGGACCCACTTTAGTACCACAGGGCACTGGAGCAGGCAGCATCACATCACATTTGATGCTCCTGCTAAGTACAGACGTAAATACGGAAAGATCATAATAATGGCAGAGTTTATGAGTAGGTTAGACTAAGTCTAACTAAGTCGCTACTTAAGGTTGAGTCCGTCTGTTTGTTTGTGTCTACATAAGCGCAGGAAAAGTCAACCGTGTTACCATTTCTGATTTATGTGCATTTTAATGGATTAAATTCTTCTTTGAAATGTACTAATAACCTATTTACATCCTTGTAAAACCTAGACACCAGTGTTAACAGATGCTATGACTGAGTCTGGAATGTGGTTCTCATTGCCAATCTATGGAATTACCGTAAAGCCGGTGGGATGTTGAATTTGGGTCCAGTCTTTGCAGCGGGCTCCTGCTCTTCCTGCTCCTCCTCTTCAGCTGCCACTTCCTCATGGAGCTGCATAGTAAGCAGACAGCAGCATTCAGTGGCTTTCCTGGCAAACCAAAAACCTTGTATGCGGAGTATGCCGCTTCTTTACTGCTGTCCTAATAATATTTTTAGTTATAATTCACTTATTAACAGTAAGTATTTAATGTGGAACGTGTGTTCTGTGACTGCTACATCAGACCACTTTTATTTGGATGTGTTACCAGTAGCGTAGTAACAGGTGCTGCTCGTATGTGAAGGTGAGAGTCGTCGTACAATCAACTCACAGTGTCAAACAGTTCTTCCAGCAGCTCATTTACTTCCTTCTCTGAAAAAGAAAAGGGCAAACACTAGTACAGGTACAGGCAAAACCTAACAACCGGGCCTGCACCAGAATACCTCAGATTCTATTAACTCACTGGTGATCTGAACGGCCCGGTCCGTTCTGTAGTCTTCCTGGTCAGGTTCATCCAGGTCTTCCAAGAAGTTGTACTCTGGGTCATCATCATCATCAGCTTCCTCTGAGACAAGAAAACAGAATTGGATTTCCGGTTTGAACTGAAGTCCACAACACTACTACCTGCTGTCAGAACTACAGACGAGAGTGGGCCAATCGGGCCAACTTAACCATGTTAGTATGTGTTACTATGTTACACTAGCTCCGTTTTACGATAACTCCACTGACTTATGACTTAACTTCAACCCTCACCTACTATTCTGTTTGTAGTGTGACACAACGAGGATTCAATGATTTTTAGTAATTAAACTATTTGTGTTGATTCTGACAACTGAGCCACTGCCTCGTTTGTCATATATGTTTTTGGAAGGACTCCTCTTAAGAATTTCATATGCCAGGACAAATCAGCAGCATGTGTGTACCGACCAACTCCTGGCCAGGTCAGACAGCTCTGCCCTAATTATTGTTGATAGAAAGGGACCTGCTATGTAATTGCACACCTTCGTTGTCAGGGGCCATAAGACCCTGCAGCCACTCTGTCCAGTGACGGTCCTCCTTCTGCTGGGCAGCACTTTGATCATACATGTCTGCAGTGATGTCAGGCGCCAGCAGCTCAGCCTCCAGCTGACCCAGAGGGATGTTAACCAGGCGAAGCTTGGAGCGTGTCCGGTAAGCCAGACAGTCTTCATCACCACCATCAGTCGGAGCCTGAAAGAAAGGCAGGTAGTCAGTGAGCAATCACATCTGGTTAATAGGTGAGGCGGGTCACCAGATAGTAGTTTACCTGGTTATAGGTGTAAGCAGGGCTGCAGTCCAGCTCCTCCTCTACAGCGTTCAGTCTGTCCATGAAAGAGGGTTCAGGAGTAGTAATGCGGTTCTGAGTAGCACTACTAAAGGTGCTACTCAAAAGCCTTTGTGCTGTGGGGAGTCCTGGAGATTTCTGAAAATACAGGCCAGAGGTCAGAGGTGAACGTCACTGTAAGATGTCAGTGTACCTGTAGTAAGAGGTCCAAGTACCTGTAATGGCTCATAAGTCCTTGGTTCTGCTAGTGCTTTGGGCACACAGCTCTGGTGGGTTTTGGGTGGAGAAGCAAAGCTGTCTGCATCACTGAGAAAGGTCTGCAGACCACACAAGAACACAGTGGACTTAACGAAGGGCCTGACTTACTGAAGAACATTCGCACTACAAAAATACACAGACTGACTGAGCGAACAATCTGACAAAGCCAATTTACAGAAGGCCCCGCTCACTACAGCCTTCATACTACGCTATAGCGGCCAAGCCTAAACCCAAAGCCACTGAGGGGCTGCTGAACGGGAAAAACCCCATCGACGCACTTTACTTAGAATGAATGACAGTCCGCCTTTTTCCCCTGTTGGAAATGAAACATTTAGTTCTCACTTCACAGCTTCCAGTCCACGGATAAGCGCTGATATACAGTACGTCACCCCTCACATTTCTTGTAAATATTTAATATATCTTTGACTTTCCTACAATGTAAAGTAGTGAGTGTACAGTTTGTATAACAGTGTAAATTTGTTGTACAGCGATTAATGTCTAAACCTCTGGCAACAAAAGTGAGTACTAAGTGAAAATTGAGCCCAATTAGACAGTTTCCCTCCCTGGTGCCATATGACTTGTTGTTACAAGGTCTCAGTGTTAAATTTGTTTTTTATGGTTCTTGCGCTCTCATTTATAGTGAACCAACCAATTAAAAACACAGACCCCTAGTGTATTCAAAAGTGAATAACAATATAACACGAACAACCAAATGGCTCCTACACTACACAGATAGAAAAGACTTAAGAACCTGATTTACTGAAGGACTTGACAGACTGAAAGACAGTGAACTTAACAAAGAGCAGAACTTCACCTCAGGTAATAAGGAGGAACTGACAGAATTCTCAACACAAAATCACCTCATCAACTGTGTCTTCCTCCTCCTCTTCCTCCCCATCAGGACAATACTCTTCATCTGACGAATCATCCTCCTCTTCAAGATCAATGTCCACAAACTGAGGTGGCTGCAGGTGAGACAGACTTAATATCAGAGACAGGGAGACAGAAAATATCCTGCAGACCCAATGATGTAACTATACCTTTACAGTGTTGATCGCAGACAGCCTCCACTTCAGTGTCTGTAATCAGACAGGAGGACAAACAGGTAAGTTAAAGCAAACAGCACATGTCAATCTACAAGGAAGTACTGCACCTGTCCCTGCTGGACGGCCTGTTTCAGCCTGGACCGGGTCATCTTCGGTTCCTACAAAAAGAGAAACCAAGTAACAGGTTTGATACCAGGCAAGAGCCTTTTCGCAAAAAACAAAACAAAAAAGGACTAAGACTCTGTCTCTTCCAAAACAATGACAAATTCAACTGCTGGATTCTTCTTTTCATTCGCTTTTCCAGGCAGTTACTGTAGCGTCCTATGAAAAGGGTTATGATCTGATATATTGCAATTTTTTTACCCCTAAGCATATATTGAAAATAACTACACATCAAATTTGAGGAAACCTGTCAAATAAGCGAAACACATATGTATAAAATGTCAGCGAGGTTTTTTTGGCATTTTTTATCAAAACGTGAATGTGTCGAATTTTTTGCAGGTTTCTACACAATACGATTATGTTGACCTCGCTACACAACTTAGGCTGAGGGGTTTCAGTGATGTGTCACAAGGACCTGGTGTAACGAGGCTCCAATGCGTTCACCATGTGACAAATGCCCTCATTTACAAAAACAATAAGAGTTATTCTTCTTTCCATAAAGTACTGACTTTACTTTTCTTGTTTGAGCTGAATTAAGACCATCGATCTATTCATTTAGTGTCAGTGGTAGCCACCGTCTGTACATCTGCTTAGTGCCTTACTACATATGCTCTAAAATTCATAACGTCCCTGAAAATTCAAATTTCAAGTTTTTAGTCATCATTTTTTGAACGTCAAACTGAGCTGACAGTGAGAGTCACTGAGCCACTACGAGCCACTCACTACCTGAGTGAAGCCTAATAACTGCCACAAGTCTTCCCATATCAATGTTTACAATTGTTACTGGTGAATCAATTTATTTTCCCAAAATATTATTTTGCAGTACAGCGTATCAGTGTTATCGTAAGTAACCTCTGTATCACTGGGCTCGACACACAGACTACTGCAGCTGTTGTTTCAGAGGCATCAGAAAAAGAGGCTCAACAGGCACAAAACATAAAAACATTTTCAACATATTTCACTCATTGAATAAATAAGCAAACTCACAAACATAGGAAGGTCCTGAGTTTCTCTGATGGCAGCTTTCATCATGGCCACCACATGCTCATGGGTAATCACCTCCTGATGCAAAAAGTAACACGTGGCTTGTATCAAACATGGTGCACAGTTTACAGACTCGGGTGACCGTGATAATCATATCACTTAACTTAACGTGCACAAGGTACAAAACAAAACTAATGCTAAGTTAATGGCTTGTCTGTTTAATGTGAGGTTTCAGATCGTTTACAGGTGTATGCGAGTATCACTTCTGCAGGTAAAAGGGAACATTTCCAATCTTCTTGTTGCTTCGGGCTTAAGTGGGGGACTCTCAATTAACTCCATAACCTCCTCACACAGACGGTGTTTCCAGTAACGTCGTTCATATCCAGTATGTTTTCAGACTATGTGTGTATGTTTACTGCTCACGTGCAGGATGGCGCGCACGTTGTGGGAGGTCAAATTGTGCTGCTTGGACTTTCTGTCCAGGTCAATGTCCAACCGTCCCAGGTCGTCCTCACTAGAGTCACTGCTCTCCATGGCGACTGCCTCCTCCCTCGTCGCCCCCTGACCTGAGCGTCAGACAGACGCAGTGAACACCGGACTCTGTCTCTGTGCATCAACAGGTAAATGCAGCATTAGGTTACCTGAGGCAGGTGTTGTCTCCTCCTCATGTCGGTCATCACATGAACCACCTGTAAGTGATTTCCTGTGCCAGGTGAAGAAACGCTCCTCATCCTTCCTCAGAGACTTCATTCGTGTAGGACAAACGTCATCTTCTGCTGGACGTCTTCGGTTGGTCCACTGAACAACGGCCAGGACACACAATGAATAGTGTGGAGCAGTGGCTTCCACTGACACACAACTTTACAAACAAATCAGCAAACATTTACAGCAATCACGAGATAAGAACGAGTGGCGCAAACAGTTTATATTATCGGCATTTCAGGAGCAGCAGTTTTCTTCTGGCTGTGTTGTGTACGATGCCCTAACGTTAGCTGTATTCGTTAGCTCCAGCTAAGCTAATCTCGCCTGACCCACTGGGCAGGGTGTAATATTAATAATCATCAAATCTCACATTGACTCTGTTAAACCAAATACAGATTTAAAACGTACTGTCAGACTGATGTCAGCAGCCATTTGTTACAGCGTCATATTGTCAACGCTAGCTTCGGTTAGCTCTGTTAGACGCGTTAGCTTCTGCGCCGCCAACACTGAACACTTCCGGGCTGTGGAAGAGGTTTGGCGCTGGACCGGATGTTGCAACGTTAGGACTTGGGTTTTCACAATAAAAGGAAATGTCGGCTCCTCCAGATGCGGAGCAGGAAAGTAAATGTCTGCACTGAGCGCTTTTCTAGCGATCGGTACAAAAGTCATGATGCCAGTCATTCACAGCGGCCAGAGGATCTCTGTGAGCCGACACCTTAACATTCTGTCCAAGTCACAGTGACATAAAGTCTAATCTTACTCTGCTCCTGGATCATCAAATACATTACAAATGTTACTGCATTAAATACATACAATAAAACACATATTATTAGAACCGATAAGCAGTTGACAGTGTATGTAAACTCACAAGATGTCGTCTTGTACAAATTGCCTGTAAATTAAACTAGAGAAGACCACAGGATGGAGCTACAAGTTCTGGACGAGCCACAAACTCAAAACTACGCTGTTTCAAACTTGCCTATAAATAATTAGTTCATAGTGGATAAATACTCAGTGTTTATTGTATCTTAATATATCTTATTCCAGCTCTTTAAAAGTTTGAATATGTTTTAATATAATTGTGATGAAAATGCAAAGTTCAGCTGAAGTGTTTAGCTTCTCTTCTGGATATTTATTAAAAGTCATAAAACATTTAGACGCGTTATTTACGTTATTGTGGACAAAGGTAACTTAACAGAGCTGACAAACAGGCTGAAACTTGGTGCTGTTCAGTCAGTTGGTGTTGATGTTCTGCTGCTGGCAGCGACAAATCAAAGTGCTGACGAGTTTCTGCAAAACCTCTGCCCTCATTTTACTGATCTGAAGAACCTCTTCATGGTTCACCTTCTCCTCTCGACTGTAGTCCAGAGACACCTGGAGATGGACACAGGTACATTTCTTACAACTGTGCCCCAACCCCATCACAACCATCATGATTGACCATGACTTACATTTCAGACATAGAACCATTGATACAAACAGTCTTTGGTGACAACTAACATTTACTCAACTGTACCAGGTAATAATCAACACACCACAGTGTGTGGGAACTGACCATATTGGTGATGAGGGACAGACCAAGGACTCTGAGTCCACAGTGTTTTGCCACCGTTACTTCAGGAACTGCACTCATGCCTGAGGAGAAACGGTGAAATATACTATGAAATATAAACGAGTAATTAGTTTCTTTTCATTCACAGTGAAGACGCAGTCTGTCTGCCAGTCTTACCCACAGAGTCACAGCCCAGAATCAGCAACATCCTGGCCTCAGCGATCGTTTCGAAGTTCGGTCCGCTCACCATGCAATAAACTCCTTCCCTGATGAAATCGCTGCACCCGAGCTCAGAGCCCACGTCCAACGCCAGGCGCCTCAGGTCCTTGCAGTATGCATCGGACATGCAGGGAAACCTGATCCCAAAACTACACACAGACATGGAGGGAAACCTGTGGTGCTGTCGAAGAGATTTTACTGCTCATACAAAAGCTGTGTCTCACCGCTCGTCATTGGGTCCACACAATGGATGTTGTCCAGCAAACCCAGGCAGGTTAATGTGATCTTTGATGATCATTATATCGCCAACCTTAAAATCTGGACAAAGTCCTCCTGATGCATTTGTCACCAGAACAGACTCCACCCCCATCAGTTTAAAGATGCGGATGGGAAACGTCACCTACACATACAGACAGGTGGACATTTAGACAGGCCTGAAGTCTTCTGGTCATGAAGTCACCTCCACAAAGAGCCCGGGAGGAAACTGATCAGCTGGCTCTCCACTTACATTGGGGAACGCATATGAAACAAGAATCCCAAAGACCACGACATTCACAGAGACTGAGAATGACTCACCTGGCACAGAGAGTAACCTTCATACAGGTGGAAGTGACCCTGCATGAAAACGCAAGGGGTGTCCTCGATCATCCCAAACACCAGGCATCCTTCATGTCCTGGTGCTAAGACAAAATCATCAGGCTGTGAAATCTGTTGAGTTTTTTTGGTTGGTTTCATGGTCCAACTCAGATCCGCAGCCTTAAGCACAGGACCCAGAAACTAGAAAGACAGTGGTTCCAACAAATGCGGTGAATCCTGCCCAGCATGGAAAGAGTTTAATGCTGTATGAAAAGCACTTTGTGCTGCTAGAACCAGATTATTCATCAGGAAAATAAAAACAACCCAGGTTTCTGTTCAGCTCTGTAGCCAGGCTGACTAAGAGTCATAGCTGTGTTGAGCCTAGTGTCCCTTTAAATCTCAGCAGCAACGACTTTATGAATTTCTTTACTAATAAAATCAGAACCATTAGAGAAAAGATTTATCAGAATCTGTCAACAAAAGTCATAAACCGATCTGCAGATCCAACAGCCTTAGATCTGCTGGTTAGACCTATGTCTTACTTACCTAACTAACTGCTTTTCCCCATAGATCAGACTGAGTTAACTTCAATAATTAACTCTGCTAAATCAGCTACTTGTCTCTTAGACTCAATCCCAACTAGATTCAAAGAAGTTCTTCCATTAATCAGCACGTCCACATTAAATCAAACCAACCAGTCTCTGGTTACAGGCTACGTACCACAGGCTTTAATGTTGCTGTGGTCAAACCTTTACTGAATAAACCTACTCTGACCCTAGAGAACTAAACTATAGGCCAACATCTAATCTGATCTAACTGTAGCTAAACAACTATGAGACCAGCTGCATAGAAATAACCTGGATGAAGAGTTCAAGTGTTCAGCTGCTGGTCCAACCATCCTGCCTGAGTCTGTTGCTGCTTGTTGTTGTTGTTGTTGTTGTTGTTCTTTTCTCTCTTCTCTATCCCTTCACTCCAACCGGTCAAGGCAGATGTTCTCCCACTGATCCTGGGTCTGCTGGAGGTTTCCTCCTCTGTAGAGTTTTTCCACTGTTGCTATTCAAATGTACAATTTATTGATTGGCTCCAATTCAAAGCTGCTCTATGTGGATTTGTTGGGTCTCGTTGTGTCAGGTCTTAAACTTTGAGATCACTGCTGTTGTGCACTGATGCTATATAATTAGCTGCAGTCCACAGGAGGCATCTTAGACGGCTGACGTTAGATTTACCTGTGCTCACAGGGAAGTTGGGGATGTCCTGGTACCTAAAGGTTTGTTTGTTGGTGGCTCCATCAGCGAGCAGACCCAGTCCTGAACCACAGATCACAGCGACCTTTGGACGGTGACTTGTTTGGTTCAGGAGCCATTCAGTGGTGAGTTTATAGTCCTCAAAAGAGCAGCAACTGGGCAGTGGGAGAGGGACAGTTAGGGCTCGATGGACGCTGCCTGCTGAGACACGGCTTCACCCAGTAATGTGCTTTTGTAAGATATGAACATGAAAAGCTCATGTACTTGTCGTTTGGGTGGACTATTAGACAAGGGAAGCTTTGGGTCTGTCAGGGAACTGAAGTGGATCATTGTTTCCAGACACATATTCCATTTGAAGGCTGAATTTAAAGGCTGAGTGAGGAACATGAGTGAGGTAAGTTGACAGGTGCAAGAACATTAACCTCAATCAAAAACTGGTCTGATCCAGATCAACAGAAACTACATCAACAAAGCTGTGAATGTGAACAACCATGATCACAGTAGTAAGTACAGATCACAGGAACAGAAACAGAACTGAAACAAAAAGAATTACTTGATGATCAAACTGTTCCTACTACAGGAAAGTAGTCAGTACTAAGGATCATAATAATAATATGATCCATAATAATAATATGGTGCCATCAGCTTCCCTGAGAGCCATAAATGCTGAGACAAGGGAGTCTTACCACGAGCTTCCTTTGTTGTGCATCATCCAGCAGCAGAAAGTCCACAAGGAGACCCAGAGAAGGGGCAGAGAGTCCCACACAGAGCTCGGCTCTGATTGGCTGTGTCTTAGTGTGTAAATACAGGTGGGGTCATTGACTCTGAGTCCATGACCTTTGACCTCTGCCTTATTTAATGTCCTATGTCGCGGTTTGGCCACTGCATCAGACCAGGGGGGTGTTGCACAAAAGCAGAACAAAGTTATCCAGGAGGAAACGTCCTGGCTTCACCTATTCTACTAAACTCACCCTGGTTTATTGTTAGTCAGGGTAAGAGGAGCGAAGCCAGGCTGGTGTAGACAGTTGGGCTAAGCCCACGTTCACAGACTTTAAAGACCACATGAGGCGATGACAGAATTACTGATTAAACAAGGACAAAAGTCGCACCGCTGACGTTTCACCCACAGAGCAGCAGCAGGGAGACGTCTGGAGAGATGAAGCATCTAAAGAGGGAAAACTGTAGATATAATTAAAGAAAGGGCCAAAGTCTGGCAGATGAGAGAGCATCGACTAAATGTGTCAGTAATCCACAAATGGTTAATAAGCAGTGATCCAGAGAAACCATCAGATTTAAATGACTTACTGAACATCAGCACTAATCAGTTTTAGCCTCCACAATAAAAGTTTTACATGTGATCATCAGAAAATATGTTAGTTGTTAGTTTCACTTTTCTACCTCATGAGAAATTCAGGAATTTTTCTGATTCAACATATTTTGTCATTAAAATACAAGAAGAAATCCTGAATTCCTTTAGTGGCCTGTGTTACTGACATAGTCGGTCACAGATCAACATACTACTGCTGTGATGCTGCAGCAGACTGAGGTCAAACTGTTTCTGCTACGTCAGCAAAACAGCCTCCATTATCCTGTTAGCGCGCATGTTACCATAGCAACGCTTCTGCAGGAATCCAGCACATCAGTTGCCATGGAAACAGTGTTTCTATAATAGCAGCTTTCTGGGTTCTTTTTTATTCTTGTTGTCAGTTTTAAATAATAACCATAATAATCATAATAATAATAAAACAGATCTGGGTCCAGATGCTGGGACCCCCGTCTCAGTGGACCTACATCAGAAAGCTTCCACAGCGCAAACACAGTGTTTTCCTTGTTGGAGTCTTGAGACTGTGAGGGTTAAACGAAGGGGGGGGGGTTCTTCCGTTGGAGCAGCTCTGACTCTGAGGAAGAGGAGGAGGAGGAGGAGAAGTGTCGGTGAACCAGCGCAACCAGTCCGTCAGAAAATAGTCAGTACCGTCGGCAGAGGACACTGACGGTGATGAAGATGCTTCAGCTCAGCGGTGAGTGTTTTCCTCCATCTCCATCCATCTTCCTCGTTTGCTCCTCCATCACCGATACGAGGCGACTCGCTCGCTTTCATTTTCTTCCTCTTCCTCATGATCAGCTGCTGCGTATTGTGGAGGTTTATCTCTATAAAGTCACCACATGTGACATTTTTAACATGATGATGACGAGGTCTCGTCGGTGAGCTGATCCCGCTGCTGCCGTTAACTTGGCAGCCAGTGTGTAAATATAGAAACCGGTGCGTCAGAGAACTGACGTAGAAACCCGGTGAGTCTCCGTCTCTGCATTCCTCCACATTCACACACCTTCTTCTTCATCATCATCCTCCTTATCACGTTAGAGCGCAGCCGTTCCACGTGTGGAACACGTGACCTGCTGCAGGTGTTGAGAAAGATGTTACGGGATAAATCGGTGCCATAATAAACCTTTACTAAAGCTGAGTTGCAGCGTCCTGCAGATCTTCATTAAGGATCTGATGTGAAAATTTTTCTCTGCAGTTTGACTCACTGTCAAGTAAAAAGGCAGAAAACGACTCAGCTGGTCGAAAGTGAGTGACAACATTAAAGCAAACTGCTCAGTGTTAATGTTCTGATGAGAGTCCAGTGTTCAGGTGCAGTGTGGGAAATGTAGGCTCCAGTGTTTGCAGAACCAAGACATCACGGACTGTTTATTCACCGATCAGAGGGTCATTACACAAAATCAAAATAAGCGATTAAGTCAGGATTTTCCTCATCCTTGACTTGGTTGCACAAAGCAGGCTCAATTAGTCCCAGTCTAGTTACCATGGAGATATATTCTGTGTAGTCAGCCTGGTGCTGAGCAGGTTAACATCCACGACAGATTAATCCTAGTGATTTTTCTTTTAGTTTAGCTGATTGTTCGCTCAGAAATGTATGTTTTCTATTGCCTCATTTTAATTATTCTGCATTGATCTGATCTTATCTGCTTAAACTCAAACCCAAGTATGTAATTCAACTCAATATGCAAATCCTGTCCGGTTACTCAGTCTGTTTATTTGTCGCGTTTCTACTGCAGGTCTTCTGACTTTTTGTGGAAGATGGAAAGTAAGCGCTAACCCAGCTTCCAGAGGTCAGGAAGTCTGAGGTGAGAGGAGGGATCATGGGAGATGGAGGACCCCTGCAGACTGAGGGGAACGCCCTCCTCAAAGCCGTCTTCCAGGGGAAGCTGAGGCTGACCCGCTTGCTACTAGAAGGCGGAGCCTACATCAATGAGGGCAACGAGCGTGGAGAGACCCCCATCTCTGCCGCCTGCTTAGCAACCTACGATGACCCGCAGACCCGGCAAAGGATGGTCAGGTACTTGCTGGAGAAAGGCGCCGACCCAAACATCCCTGATAAGAGTGGCAGGACTGCATTGATGCATGCCTGCGCTGAGCGGGCAGGGAAAGAAGTGATCTCCCTGCTGCTGGAGAACGGAGCTGACCCCAGTCTAAAGGATTACGCTGGCTCCTCCGCACTCGTCCACGCCATTAACAAGGGGGACCGCGACACCTTGCAGGTCCTGCTGGATGCCTGCAAGGCCAAAGGCAAGGAGGTGATCATAATCACCACCGACACATCTCCATCCGGCACCAAGAAGACCAAACAGTACCTCAACTCTCCCCCGTCTCCAGGTGTCGTGGATAAACTGTCCCCAGCATGCATGTCTCCTTCTGATGTTGAGATCGGGACTTCGTCACCAGCAGGAGAAAACAGTGAAGCTGGCGAGGGGATCTTCAGCTTTGCGCTAACCTCAGCATTACCTTTACCATCAGCTCGGCCTCCAGGAGAGAAGAGGACACCACCACGCAAGCTGCTGAAGAGGCTGAATTCAGAGCCCTGGGGCCTGGTGGCACCATCGGTGCTAATCGGGGTTCCTCAAGATCGGGTGGATGGAGGTCTGGAGGAGGAAGGTAGCTGTGACATTAACAGGACAATCGCTGACATTAATGGCCTGACCATCACGGAACCGGTCAGACCTCTGCTGTCACGGCGACACAGCATTGAGACCCATGACCCCTGCTCTCCTAAACTCATTGACCGGTCATGCTCCGAGGACTGTGCAGCCCTCTCTGGTTCCTGGGCTGACAAAGTCCAGCAGCACCAGATTCTGTACCGTAGGAACACGGCCCCAGAATCCCAGGAGAACGCCAGTGTGTCTGGAGCAGGTCGGGTTCTGGCTCACCCTAAATTGACCCGAATGGAGCACTATGAGTCAGATACTCACCTCTGTCCAGAGTCCATTCCAGGATCTCCGGACTCTGGTCGGGTGTCCGTGGAAAGAAGGAGGTACAATGCCTCCCCACTGTCTCTGGTCACCAGCTCCTCCAGAGAGTCACTGGAAAACATCCCTAACTCTGTGTCCCCCATCACAATGCGACGGCGTCCCCCGGGACTCCTGGAGCGCCGAGGTTCTGGGACCCTGCTGCTTGACCACATCTCCCACACCAGGCCTGGCTTCCTGCCTCCGCTTAACATCAACCCGCAGAAACCCATACCTGACATCCGAGCTAATGGCAAACCTACTTCTCCAGCCCACTCTGGGCACAAGATCCTGGTCCCAGTGGCCCCAGCCTCACCCAAACGGGGCCCTGACTTCAAGATGAAGAAGAAGCTGATGAGGAGGCATTCGATGCAAACTGAACAGATGAAGCAGCTCTCTACCTTCCAGGAGATACTAGCTGAGAAGGTCATCGAGTCAGGGGGGGATTGATGAAACAGAGCGAGATGGGAACATACAGAGACATGTGCTCATGGATTTAATGTGAAAGAAGGTGGACTTTTGTAAAACTATTTCCTGGGAGGATATTTGTTATTGGAAAGAAAAGTTAAATTTAAGGTTGAAAGGACACTGAACATTTAGGGAACAGAAAGTTTAACACAGCATTTAGCAACATTTGTCAAATGATTGAGAACATTTTTGATGTTCTCCTCAGTTTCTTTTTATCATTTCTGCTGAACCACTCAAAGCTTAAATATCAGTTTTCAGATGGTTCCTATTTTTTTTTTATCCACCTCAGTCAAAAACTGAAGAAGTCTACTAAAGAGTAATTGTTCAGTGTTTACAGATGCAGAATTTGCACCATGTCCCCTTTTCTTCCTGTGACAGATGAAAAACATGAACGTCCTGTATGGATGAGACAGAAATGTCATAATCTGAAGCTCTTCCCTAGATTTGAAGCTTCTATGCTGACAGGATGAACGATCAGCTACCTACTGCGCTGTACGTACTGTAATTATCTCCACACTAGTCAATATAATAGTTGGTATTTATGTGAAAATGAATCATTTTTATTATTCAGCTCCTAGCTGGAGTCAAATTAAATGTTCAGTTATTGTTTATGAAATTCCAAAGAAGTCAAATCAACATGTGTGGAGACTGTAAATACTGTAAAGATCCATCTGTACTGTAACGTGTCTGATTCAAGACCAGAAAGCTTTCACATGCTGAGCTCCAGGCTCAGAGTTAGTCAAGTCCGAGTCCAGTATGTAAATAAAAAGATGAAAACTAATTATCAAAGCAACTGTAGACTCCAGTAGAACACAGGACGCTTCCATAATGTTGTAATCATACACATATGAATAATAGTGTGTGTTCATGATCATCCTACTGTATAGACTAAAACAAACCCTCCAACTTAAGCAGTTGTGTCCACTTAGCTGTTGCTAGTGTGTAGATGTCGTCTCTTATTTACAAAGAGGAGGCTTAAAGAACTGGGATGCATGAAATCTCAGTCTAAGCGTAAACCCCTCGAGGTTCTTCTGTGGCACCGTCCGAAGCTGGTGACAGTCAGAAAAATATGGAAATGTTCATTTAGCTCAAACGAGGAGACTCCACCTGTTACTGAAATGTTTGACTGTTACTGTACAAATCAGTGAAGGTAAAGTCTCAGAATCTGTTACCAAGAACCAAACAACTGAGCTGAGTGTGTCTGTTCTCCAGGCGAACTGGATTAAACAGGCTAAACTGAAATACAGATTCGATCTGAGATGGGCCTTGCTGTGGGGCATACTTGAAGTTTAAACAGAGTATTTTTGTAAGCCTGTCATCTGATAAAATTGTCTCTAATGAATCTGTGAACTATTTTTCTTTGTTCACTTCGACAAACTGTGGAATAAAAACATGTTTCATGTTCAACAGCCAAAGCTGCTGCAGTGAAAAAAGTTACTTTTTACATTAATGTGAGCTAATCGATGTTTCCCATAATCAGCTGAGAATAAAGCGTAGATGTAAAGGAGCCATTCATCCACCAGCTGATGCATCCAGGCCACAGGGACCCTGTTGTGGAGGTTTCATTGAATGCAAAAGTGATGAAAATAACGGGATTAGTGACAGAGAAACCAAACGGGTTTCTGACGGTCTCCTGGACCGAGGTACAGGTTCCAGTTAAGCCTGTGTGGGGTTGGAGTCCAGCCTAAACAGGTCGACAGTCCGTCGCAGGGTCACACCTACGAGCAGTTTCTGAGTCTCACATCAAGCGGGAGGAAACCGGAGAAACGCTTGTGGGCGACACCGGCAATCGAGGACCCACGACACCACAGTGACAGCCTTAAACCAACACAACCGCTTGCTCATACCGACGGTGTAAAAAGCTGCTCCCGTCAGTCTCCTTCGACCAGGTCACCTCCAGGCTGCTGGTGGTTAAAGCACAAAGAGCCGGTGGCCTGGCGATGGAAACGGGAAACGGGAGGTGAGGCCCGGACGCAGGGGATGAGGGAGCTGGGATTCTGGTGCGATGCCCCCTCAGCCGCCGTCACGGCTCCTAGTTGTCCTAACATCACAAGGGGCCTTGCAGTGGGAGCACAGCGTGGAAGGACTTCCGCAGAAATGATCATCTGCCGAATCAACGTTAAAGTCTCCTCCGGGTTACGAGAGTCCGCCCTCAGAGGCAACGACGAGGCTTCTCCAGATCCTTTTATTGGAACACAACAGTCATAAGCGACACCTCGATGCATCACAGGATCCTCAGTACGTGTCTAACGTTGTCATCACTGCTCCCTTAAGCTGAGAGCAGGCACAGCGGAGCTACTCAGGGACGGTAGACACAGAATAGAGCCCGTTTGCTTCAGTAATGGTTGTAAAACATTACAGTTTAAGAAAAGCGACTCACAATCACAGTCCAAAAGACTTTAATCCATCATGTGTTCAATTTTAAAATCTGAAACTTTAAAAACCTTGATGCGTTTCCTGATCCGAACAATCGATTTATTGAGAAATATCAACATTTGAATAATCACTTACAGCTGCACCGCTCACTGATCTCCACTCAATCAATTTCGAACAGTGGAAGACAAATAAAACAAGACTCACCAAAGAAAAAAAGCTGAAAGAAACAGAAAATATTTACAGTTGCTGCAGGAGGAGTGTTAGGAAGATTCCCAGTGTTAAAATAAAGAGAACATAGCTTTCCAGTTTATCTACGTAGGCGACGGCGATTCCGATCTTTAAAATCTGATACGTTACTGACACAACCCTCGAAGCTTATGGGTCAGGAGAACTGGGAGAGATCTGCTGGATCATTTCTTGAAGAACTTCTTGTTGAGTAGGAAAATGAGTAAGTTGACGTTGACCTTTGCCTTATCAAACATCTTCATCACGGCCACACCCTCATACTGCAGCTGCAGTAGGTCCTGCAACACACATGCTGCCGTCAACCACACGAAACATGACTCAGCATTTATCCACAGCAGGTGCGTACCTGGTATTTAAGGAGGAACTCCTCCATTTCGACGCCGAGGAAACGAGCTTTAATACTGAAACTTCCTCTTTCAGATCCAGGAACAATGTCAAACATGACGTTCTTGAACCTGGAACAACCACCAGGAACAGTTAAAAGTAAGCTGTGTCAACGGCTAAACGCCGTTTTCTGATGACTGATTAACAAGGTCCAAACGTTCTTACTGTGAGCTCGGCAGGTCCTGGATCTCCAACAGAATCCCCTTCTCATGCAGGCGCGCCGCGCTGTAACTCAGCGCAGGAATCTTCTTCTTCGCTTTATTCTCGGCCTTTTTATTGGTCGATTTGCTGCAACAAAACAAGTCGTTTTCATTTCCTGTTCTGCTGAACTCAAGACGGCCAACGAGGAAGGACGTTCGCCTTTACCTGCTAGGAGTCAGGTTGTCCAGGCAGGACGTGATGTAATGTCTGTAGTAGTCGACTTGTTCGCTGTGGAAGCTGCTCTTCTCCTGCAGGCTGCTTAGAGTCTGGCGAAGCTTCACGAGCTCAGCTCCCCGCCGCTGACGACGCAGACGCTGCTGCCGGATGTCCTGGTGCGATTTAATTGAATATTTCAATCCATAGGTTTGTTCTAGGGTCTAGTTTGAGAAACAAGTAGCTGAACATTCTCTGGACACTTCTTCTAGGCGGATGTACTTTGGTCACGTTGGCAGGAGGTTACGCAGTTACACAAATGGCTGATGCGACACTTTACCTGGGCAACGTCCGAAGGGGACAAACCGTACTACAGATAATAAGCTTCTCAATGAATTGGCAGGTGTGTGCGCGCCGCGTCACCTTGGCGACCATCTGCAGGATCTGGTTTTCGATCTCAGGTGGTCTCAGCACTCCAAGCGCCTCCAGGCGACGAAGACTCCTCAGGATCTTCCTTTTCTTTTCCTCCACACCCAGGTTGCCATTCGCGACCAGCGACTGGTTCCTCTTCATCTTTTCTGGGGTGCGGGCATCCTGCTGAGCTCGCTTCTGAACCAGCCAATGGTGACACGCTTCCTGTTGGACCGGGCCGAAATTACATTGGTTTCTCTTTGTGGACATTTGTTTTTGAAGGGATAAACTTTCCCCTTCGATTCCTTTAGAACAGTCGGCTGATATTTATGCTCTGAAAAAGCTGTTTTGCCACAAAATTGGACAAGAAATGTGAAAATTGAAGTTAAAATAAAAACCTGATCTGGTGAAGTGGACGTTCTAAGGATGTCACTCAGAGAATCACCTGGTTGAATCCTAATGACGTCAATGATGAGCTGCTTCGTGCTTAAAAATAAACAGAAAGAAGGCTAAGCTACCTGATGCTAAGCTACCTGAGCAGGCAATGCTAACATGTTAAATTACCTGATGTTAATCTACCTGAGCAGGCAAATCTACCTGATGTTAGGCTACCTGAGCAGGCAATGCTAACATGTTAAGCTACCTGATGCTAAGCTACCTGAGCAGGCAATGCTAACATGTTAAGCTACCTGATGCTAAGCTACCTGAGCAGGCAATGCTAACATGTTAAGCTACCTGATGCTAAGCTACCTGAGCAGGCAATGCTAACACTTTAAGCTACCTGATGTTAGGCTACCTGAGCAGGCAATGCTAACATGTTAAATTACCTGATGTTAATCTACCTGAGCAGGCAAAGCTACCTGAGGTTAGGCTACCTGAGCAGGCAATGCTAACATGTTAAGCTACCTGATGTTAATCTACCTGAGCAGGCAAAGCTACCTGATGTTAGGCTACCTGAGCAGGCAATGCTAACATGTTAAGCTACCTGATGCTAAGCTACCTGAGCAGGCAATGCTAACATGTTAAGCTACCTGATGCTAAGCTACCTGAGCAGGCAATGCTAACATGTTAAGCTACCTGAGCAGGCAATGCTAACATGTTAAGCTACCTGATGCTAAGCTACCTGAGCAGGCAATGCTAACATGCTACGCTACCTGATGCTAAGCTACCTGAGCAGGCAATGATAACACTTTAAGCTACCTGATGTTAGGCTACCTGAGCAGGCAATGCTACCTGATGCTAAGCTACCTGAGCAGGCAATGCTACCTGATGCTACGCTACCTGAGCAGGCAATGCTAACATGCTAGGCTACCTGAGCAGCAGTCCTCGAGCGTCTGGTTTGTCGTCAGAGTCGTCAAAGATGTCAAACTTGTTGGCGAGAGTCAGAGAAACCTCCATCTTACTGAACTCTGATTCTGGATCCGGTGATGATGATGATTCTCCTGCAGAACATGTGTTAGACTTCGTTTGGTTCCTTGTTGTGTACCGTCACTACAGCTAAAGCAGCAGGACAAGCTACCGTACCAATGAGTTCCTGCAGGGTGGGGAGAGAGCCCAAGTCACCCAGTAACTGTCTCAGGGGGTCGGACGGATCTGGACACAAACTCTCCTGATGTTCCAGCAACAGCTAAAAAATAAAAGAATAAATGCATATATACTATATGTGTACGTATGTGAAACAGTAAACCTGGACAGTATCAGCAGGTCTGACCTTGTGAGTGTTGAGCAGCTCGCTGACGGAGATGTAGATGACAGGCTTGTTGACGATGAGCAGCTCGGAGTATTCGTCCATGCTGAATCTGTCTTCTGGTTCGGGAACGTCGCAGACGTTCTGCAGGAACTTCCTGTAAGTATCAGATTCGTCACATTAAAACCAAGTTTTGTAGCCGCACTTCACAAACTTCAGCTTGATGAGGCGCGACGTCGTGGTGGTGAGCTGTTGGACCAAAACCAGCCCCAAAACCTGTCCATGCGGATGTTGGTGAAGCCGTTAAAGTGGAAACGGTCATTCTTTGATTACCCAACATGAAAATCTTCAAACATAGAAAAAGTGTCCACTTTGATTCACTGGGACCTTAGAGACGTCTTCTTAATAAAAACGTCCTCACCTCTAACCCTGACCTGCCTCCATCATATCCAAACCTGCAACTTTGAGGTCAAATCATAAACTTGTTTCTTTCTTTTCCATCCATTGAAGAGAAGACACTTCTGGAATTCCTTGTGCAACTTCCTTGTTCACCTGTGACCCTGAACTAGAAGGACCAACGTGGCTCCACCTGCTGAGACTGACTCCTCTGCAGGTGGAGCCTCTGTGAGGACTCTGTGACTCTGTGTCTGTGGGGAGCAGGCAGCAGGACACAAAGAGACTCAACCAGCTGCTCAGGAGGTTCTGTCCCGGCTCCACCGGACTCTGGAGGCGGACGTGGACAAGCTGACGTCCATCATGGACGATGCTTCTCGCTGTGTCAGACAGTGGAGACTGATCCAGAGTCAGCGGAGGAAGCAGCGATGCCACAGACCCTTCAGTCCAACAGCCACCGAGCAGAACATCTGCTGTAGTTTACTGGAACTTTATGTTGTAGCTTGTATTTGTAAAAGTTGTGAACTTGTATAATGGATGAGTTGCTTTGCTCCACTTTCACTCTTTAGCGCCTCACTGATGGTTTGTAGCTGTTGTAGCTGAATTTCCCCACTGGGATCAGTTAGGAAAGATCTGATTTTATCTTGTTATTCCAACTTGTCTTACAGAATAAGACAGTATTCAATATTCTAAGACTGAATAAATTCCATCTGCTCATCACAAATGAAGCTTTTTTGACGGAAGGTGAAACATCTTCAAAGGACAAAAAGCAAGTGAATAAAAACCTTCACAGACACTTTCAACTATTCATCAGAGCTAAATGATAAGGATCTAAACTCTGACCTGAACTTGCAGTGGGTTTGGCTGATGTACTGGTTCAGAGCTCTGACGTGGTGTCCGTCTCCGTGGAAGTGTTTGTTCGAGGCACTATGCTGCAGCATTCGGGCAATGGAGCCCAGAATGTGTCGCTGCTCGGGCTGCAGTGTGGAACCCACAGATCGGTCCACTACGTCAAAGCCATCAGGAGCTACAATGGCTGGGTTCATGTAACGGTAGTAGACCAGGTTCCCGACAATCTGTTGGGGCAGAGGTCAGAGAGTGAAGCGGCACAGGACAGAAACCTACTGAGCAGAGACAGCGCTGATGCTGCACATCCAGCCAGTTAAGCACTTTTCTACTGTGAACATTTTAGCAAATTGAGCAGTTTGTTCAGTTTGATGAATCCTGTAATATGTTCGGCGCAACATACCAGCATAACTGTGGGCTTTACCTTGTAGAGCTCATCCTCACTGGCTCCAGGAAACTTTGTCTTCAGCGAGTCTCTGAGGACCTTTGCTGTGTAACGTAAACCATAACTACAACAGAGAAAAAGACAAATAATGTAGAAACGCGTGAAGGGCTACGGCAGGTTAAGGAGGTTGACACGTACGGTAGCTTGTGAAGGTTGGACGTGATGGCCTTGAGGACTCGGCCTGTCAGGTTCTTCAGGTTGATGATAGCAATGTCGACGCGTCTCTGGACTTCGGGGTGAGACAGAGCATCTTCAGGAGACACCTCATAGGGCAGAGAGCTGCAGGTAACAGACACAGGTGAGAAACAGATGGACGGCATTTAGCTCAATGGTTCATGTGCTTAGAGTTGTTGTTCAGACCTCTTGTGCCCAGTTTGGGTCTCGGTTTGGTTAATCCAGGTCTTGTAGACGTCCACTGGGTCCGTCCTGATGCTGAGGGTTCGGTCCAGCAAGACATCCTGCAGAGCTGAACCCAGAGACTCCCGCAGGGCGTTGTGACCACGAGCGTGGCGGTAGAAGTTTACCAGCATCTTGATGACAGTGGGGCTACCTGTGACCACGTCCTGAGGCTGCTCCACCTTCAGTCTGACATCACAGCGAAGGAGGCACAAATAGGTACCAGACGTATCAGACATATCAATAAAACCTCATTTATACAGGTGAGGTTGTACAATTCATTGATTGGCTCCAATTCAAAGCTGCTCCATGTGGGATCTGTTGGGTTTAGTTGCGTCAGGTTTAAAGCCTCACTTGTAAAGAGCCTTGAGATCACTGCTGTTGTGAATTGGCGCTATAGAAATGAAATGGAATAAAGGTTTATAAAACGGCTCAGTGAGAGAAAGCCTGTAGCTCGCGTGCAGGTAAGAGCGTTAACATAACCTCAGTCAGTGCAGCACGGGCACATGCTCTGTTCTGCCTAATGTCTTGTGAGGAGATGTGTTCGCTGTTTGAGGCTGGAACGCTTCACTGCAGATGCTGTTACAGTGTCACTTCTCTCTGTTAGAGGTGATCTGCTGCTGCCACTGCATGATGACAAGCTCAAGGACCAAAGACACCAAACGCTACTTTAAATCTTTGGTCAGATTTGAGGTGCAGCTAAGCTTCCTGGTTCGTCATGGTTTTCTTTTGCACACCGTGGTAGCGTGAAACCGATGCTGCCTCACATATGGTGACTGCTACGCGCAGCCAGCTCTTGGAAGCATCTGTTCTCAAGTCTAAACAAGCAGCACAGAGCAGGCCAGACTGTCTCCGACACATTCTCACTTGTGGAAATGAACCGTGTGGTTTGGCCGTGGTCTCTGTGTGAGAGCAGAGAACACACTGCTGAAAGCAGGGTCAGCACTTGTGCATTGTGGGTAAGGTTCGGGGTTCCACAGCACAGGTTCACCCGGAGGACTGTGTAGTGCTTTCTACAGTACCTGATCTCATATCGCAGCGCCGCGGTGAAGAGCTGCAGCAGCAGGAAGGCCTCTCTGCGGTCAGAGCCGTAGTTGAACAAACTGAAAACCAACATCTCCATGAAGGAGGTGGAGCGACTCTGAGGCATCAGAAAGATCAGCTGAGCCAGGTACAGAGGCTGCGTCTGCGACACAGGTTCACACACAACAGAGCAGTCGTAACTAACACACTCACAAATTGATCAACAGGTAAAATGAGCTTCTCACCTGCAGCAGGTAAAACAGGTGCTGATAGGCTTCTAATCTCTGCCTCCTTTCTCGACTCAGAGCCTTCAGTCCTTTGCATCTTTCCAGATCCATCATGTCTGACAGCTGCTCCTTGTTCTTCTTTGTCAGTTTCTTACAGTGAGACACCACTTCCTGTTCAGACAGACAGGTTTCTTATTGCGGAGTCGGACTGGGACAAGGTTCTGCATCAGGTCTCTGATGAGACCAGCTGATCTATTGAGTTGTTGAGGGTTTGCAGGTGATGGTGTGGAGCAAACCCTTCCATCACTAGTGTCCATCATCACCTTTGAGGTAACCTGGCTCCATACAAACTGTGTTCACACCTGCAGAGTAGCTCTGTTGCGAACCAGCAGGCCAATCTTTAGGTCCATAAGGTCCAGGTCTGCCTCTAGCTGCCGGTTGTAGCGGATGCTCCTCACCACTTCCTCTCTCAGACGCAGAAGCTCCGCCTCCTCTCTGATGTCGGTGTCGCCAAGGTCGAGTAGGTGAGCAAACTTTCTGACCACAGACAAGGGAGGTGTGTTGGAATGCACTGAGACAGAAGAGGGGGGCTTATTAATAAGTCTCCTGATAAACAGCTTTCCCTTAAAAACAAAGCATCAACGCAGAGGCCAGGCTTGGCACGTTACTGAACATACCCAGCATCCTGTACTGGTCTCGTGCTCTGCTGGCTCTGAAGAAAGCCTGGATCTTTATGATAGCAGCCACCTGTAGACACACACCGTTACCATAGAGACAGGAGATCCCGCTTTCTGAGTGGCTGACAGAGGTTGTTCAGGCTTATTAGCCTGCCATAAAAACTGAACACAGGGTTAAGTGTTAATACAGTTCTGTCCAAAATTCTTTGTGTTAATTTCTAACCAGTTTGCTTGGTTCCAGTTTCAGGAACCAGCAGTCTTTCATGAACAAATGGTCAAAGTTTCAGGTGTAAATGTTGGTTCTGTTTTCACCAAACAAACAGACTCACGTTACGTCTGAAGAACCTCAGTCGAGCTCGATATTTTCTTCTCGTCAGCCACATCTTGACAAATGACTGGATCTGTTCAATCAAACAGGAAAATGTGTCATTTACACGAAGAAATCATTCCACTAACTGAAGCCTCAGGCTTTATTCAACTTTCAAATAAAGTTTCATTTGTTTTTCAACCTTCACCGCTGCTCTCCAGTTCATGTAGAGAAACTGCAGCCGTCGTCTGTAAGCCCTCCGCTGGACGAACCTCCTCCACTGAGACTGAACATCAACAAACATATGGCGTTAATACCGGTAGGGGAGTCCGAGTTCTCCACAACTTGTAGCGCGCTCACTTGAATGACAATGACGGCAGGTGTCTGGCTGATCAGGTAACGTAGTCGAGCGCCCAGACTCCGTCTGATCAGAAAGCCTCGACACACAGCCTGCAGGCGAATGACGAGGGCTTCGTTGTTCCTCCAGAGAACGCTGCGACTGTGTGAAGCCGAAACGCTGCTGACGACTTCCTGCAGGTGAGACATGACTCAGGTTAGTTATATAGGAACCATTCACCACAAACGTAATCAAGACACTTTACAAAGACCTTAAAGAACAGAAAATGACTATAAGCTATACAGTTACTTAGAAACCCAACCAATTCCACATGTGCAAGCACAAGGTAACAGTGAAGAGGAAGAGCATCATCCTCGGCGTCGCTCCTTCAGACCAGTCACAGGAGGAAAAGCTTGACCCATTTTTTGCCTGGAACTAGACCTTATCTAAGGTGTGACAGTGCCTTCATTCAGGCCTGATGGTGACCTTTGACCATCAGGTTGGTCTTACCTGGATCTCCTGCCTGTCAATGAACATGCTGTTCTGGATGAAGCCATCCGGTTTCTCCCAGATTCCCTCCAGTCTGTTCAGGTGGAAATAATAAAAAGATCCATGCTCCAGCTGGATGCGAACCCACGGACTCCTGTTGTCTCCTGCACAGATAGGTTACATGCATGTACTGTCACCACGGGCCTAAAAGCATCTGTGCAATCTGTGATATATTCATTGCTCAAGAATAGGCTGCGACATTCGTACAGACATCAGATCAGGGGTCTGTTGTCAGAGTTTCATGGCTTCATGCGGGACATGTAGTTTTGCTCAGACATCATCAGAAGATTAACAACAAGCTTTGTTCATTCATCAGCCTCCCAGCTGTCAGTCTAATGAGCAAGGCACCTGTGTGAATCCTGCGTGTGATCAGAGCGTGAAGTTCTCTCTGATAATCTGCAGCACAGCTGGAAATGAGTCCCTGCAGCTGCAGCTCAGGTAGAGACAGAACCCGCAGGGTCTGAGTCACTTTGCTCTCCTTCACAGCCTGGTTCACTGCAGCCACTGACAGACACACTGCAGACACACACACACACAGTTGGCACTTTAGATTCATTAAATTAAATTAAATATTAATAAATGTATAAACTGTTCCTCAGTTTTCAATATCTGACTTACACTTCAGTGCGTCCTGACTCTGCTGATTGGTTTTCCTTACTCCTTCCTGGATATCAGCCAACCACAGCTCAGCTCCTGGGTCTCTGCTCACCTGACAAGAAGACAGAATACAAATAATTTACAGCAGGAGCTGCTTCAGTCTGAAAGTTCAGGTGTTGTTGGGGCTGTGGTTACCTGCCTCTTACCTGAGCTTTGTGCTGCCTGGCCCTACTCAACAGGCTCATGTATCTGCAGGTGTTGGTGGGTAAAACCTCATCCACTCCACAGGAGGGCAGGAGCAGAGCAGATAGCAGCTGCTGCGAGTCTCCTCTGACCACAGCTTGGTTCACTAGACTCACAGCCAAGAGCTCTGGGGTCAGAAAAAACAAAAAATATGAACCAGGAAGCAGGTTTAACAAACTCTGACTGTACTGATGTGTGCACTTCCGTACGTTCGTGTTCTTCCTGAATAGCGCAGTTAGCACAGTTGATCCCTTCCTGCAGCTGATTCCAGGTCAGCAGATCTTTTCCTGCCTTGTGCTTCACAGTAAGCAGATGCTCAAAGTATCTGAACACAATAGTTATGACATCAGCAGACAGACGTGTGTAAACAGGGAGACGAGTACACAGGTAGCAAGACAGGTTTACCTGTTCAGAAGAGTGTAATCAACATCACAGAGTCCTGCAGATGAACTGAGTAATGAGGAGCTGAACTGCTGAACGTTTCCCTCTTCTAAAGCCTGATTGATAAGAGCGACAGCAGAAAGCATCTCCACGGCAACAAAAAGTTCTTCCTGCTGCAGCTCCCCCTAGTAGAGATGCCAAGAGACAGAAAAATCGGTATTAGATACGGTAAAACAGTCAAAAGGAACAATCAACAGCAGTCTCAGCCTCTTAATCCCAGCAGGACATGTCGTAAAGGAAGGTTATGCAGCCTAAAGCAGCCGCGTGAGGTCCTTATTAAAAACACGAAACAACCAGAGAGCCCAGATGCAGACGTGACTCTCGGGTGGTCATACCTGAGCAGCGCGTCTTTGTAGCAGCTGCAGTTCTTGGTGATACAGTGATGCAGCAAAAGGAAACACTACTGGCAACTGCAGGTCAGAGGTCATCAGGCAGCTGACGGAGTGTCGGGGGTCAGAGCCGCGCAGTGACACATTAACACGCTGCAACGCTGCATGCACTGCAACAGACAGGCAGGAACACTGTTAAACTGATCATTGGTGACACTAACAGTTTAATTTCCACCTCAACTCTCAAAGAAATTGACATCTTCAAATGCTCCAAAGGAAAAAAGAACTAAAGTCAAAGAAAACATCAACTACTAATTAAATCAGAATGAGAAGAGTTTGTCGTCATACACTCTAAGAAGTTAAAAACAATAGCAGCGTAAAAACAACGTAAAGAGGTAAAAACAGTGACAAAAAGGTGCAGGAGTAAAAACAGCAGCAAGTGTGTGTCCACATATTTAGTCTTGTTCTGTTGGCACCCTTCAGGTGGGTACGGGCAGGTTTAAAGGGCTCCGTGCATGTGTCCGTCAGCAGTGGCAGGTGGTGTGTGTTTTAGTGGGTCTGAGGGGGAGCGATAGCTTTAACAGCTCTAGGACAGAAGCTGTGTCTCGGTCTGTTTTTGCCTTTATGTTCCTGTAACGTTTGTGTGAGGGAAGCGGCACAAACAGTCCAAAACAGTCAATTTAACCACTGAAACCAGAAACAAAACACAGATCACAGATGTTCATCACACAGACTTGGGGTCATTTGTTTGATTCTGCTCTCCTACTCACGGTTTCGTGCTCTCTGAGCCTCCTGGTTGGCAGCAGTCACACCTTCCTGCAGCTCATCAGGCTCTAGAGGATCGACACAGCCCTCGTCCTGATGGTAGAGGCCAAACAAGCGTCAGAGATCACACGACTGCATGTGTGTGTACCAGTCACACACACACACACACACACACATATTTGTGTGTATTTCTGTACCACAGCTTTTTGTTGTCGGTCTGCAGACAGCTGGTCCAGGTACCAGGGACCATTGTCAGCCCGGAGATCCGTTAGGGCCAAACACGGCAGATGCAGAGCAGCAAGTAGAGTGAGTTCATCAGCTGAATCCAGAGCTTCATCCACCTGCTCCAGAGCTGATTGAACTGACAGAAACACATATAAAATAACAATGTCAGTGGAGAGGTTGCCTGGTCCACACTGAGACGTCTCAGTCAGTTCAGCTACAGGCTGCAGATAATCACGATTGTGGCTGATGCCCACAGGTCACATGACAAAGGGCTGAACAGGCCTCACCATTAACAACGCTGACGCTGTGCTGGATCTCGCTCTGAGTAAGGTACTCTTCATAAATGTCCTTCTCTTCCTCACAGCTGTGACGCTAAAAAACACGCAGCGTTAATGTGATGCACACGTCTGCACCGTGGAGCCTTACAGGTAATATTAATATAATAATATTAAAGCTAATTCTGCAATATTAACGCATATACACAGTAAAAGTACAAAGGATGTGCAGAGGTTAAAACTAACTGAGTAGTTCATCCTTTCAATTCACACAAAAACGCAACTATATAGAAACCGAACGAAACCCATTTGAGGAGCGGAAAAACTCCCGAGTCCACCACAAATGATTCTGTCTGACACAACGTGGCTCCACTGTCTGATTCACATTATTCGGTCTTCAAAGTCAATACATACAAATATACTGGAAAAGTGTGAAAATCAATTATGTACAAGAAAAAATAGGAAAATATTCTGGAATGTACTGGCTTGTAGGTTGAGGGGCTGCCTGGAGTTCATGAGAAGCTCAGAGCCTCACCCTGCCAGCTGCCTGCTCGGCTTTCCTTCTCCTGGCCTGTTGCAGCATCTCCTGATAGACACTGACCAGTTGCCCCTGCAGGTCTCTCAGCATCGCGCTTGGGTTCCTCAGAGCCTGTGCAGTCACGGCGACGTCCCCTCTATCGACCGCCTCATTGATGGCAATAACTGCAGCATGAACTGAAAACAAAGGGAAGGTGGGGTGAGTTTAGTGCCACCTCTTAGCCCCACAGTCTATCAGAGCTGTTTGGTCACCTGCAGCCTCATCCACGGACAGCTCATTGGCCAGGATTCCTCCAATCTTGTTGAATGCCGGCATCTGGATCCCGTATTTATCCAGCTCCAACTTCATGTTGTTGATCTCCTCCTCTGAACACGGACGAGAACACCAAAGCTCAGTGTAAAGACAGTCCCACAGAACTTTCACTGTGTGTCCAAAGAAAAACTGCTTCTGGTTTACTGCAATGGCCCTGGATCTCAGCCTGATTTCTGTTGACTGGGCATTGAGGCGTTCACCTGTGAACTTGACTTTTCCGTAGAGGTCGTGGATCTGTGGAGCCAAACCCAGTCTGTACAGGTACATGCTGCAGAGAGAAACAGGGAGGTGATGAGACAGAAGCGCTCGAGTCTCATCCATTCAGCTTTTTTAATCAAGAAACTGAATCACATCTGCATAGATCAGCATGGGAAGTGTAGTGGAAAACATTAGTATATGTTAGTGGGTTTAGGATACAGTTAGAGTAGAATAGTTATTGTTTAGGCTTTGTTCATTTCTAGGGAATATGATTGTACAGGACGCTTGCTGGCCTTCGGTGGCTCCGAGGATATCTGACCGGTAGAGCAGAACAATTTGGGCAAAACATTCTGACCTGGTAACCAAAGCAATGGAGACAAAACAAGTGACTGTAATCACAAATGTTTGCATTTGGGCTGACGCCCAAAGGGATTAAAACATGCTCTAGAGGAATCTCAGGGGGAGAGTTCTTTGCCTGCCGTAGAGACAACTGGTTTTTCTGTGGTCAGGCCTGGGGCTCCCCGCGCGCTAGCAAGCATCCTTCCTGCAGGAAGAAGGTGACTCCGCATATCTGCCTTTGCATCCTTTCATCTCAGCACTGAGAATAAATCTACAATTGATTGGCTGAAACCTAAAGCTGCCTCGGCTGAGTTCTTCTGAGTTGGGACATTTCTAACCACTACAGAAGCAAAGCTGTACATCTAACCTGTACTTGAGAAACTCTGACCAAATGGAAGTGAAAAGGCCAAATAATTTGTTTCTACAGCATCCTGCTAACTAATAAATAAGATGTTTTATTTTTATGTAGTTTCTTTTTTTATCCAAAAATGCTCATTTAGGTTGAGCGTACTTATCCTCGCTGCATCTAAACCACGGACCACCAGGGGGAGGCAGCATGTGATGGTCTTCATTAGGAACATTACTTCCCATCATTGTAAACAGTGAGGCAAATTCATGGATATTTTATTTTATGTGCACAACATACAATAGACAAAAGAGAAAGCTTAACTTTTAGAGGCCATGATGCTCTGTGTAATGACTAAATGTATGTTAGAGAATTTTCAAAGTGTATTAAGTGTCTATGTTCCTCAGATCTTCAGTTTTCTAGCAGGTGGGAAAGGCTGTGATGGGTTTTGACTGTCTGAGCAGGCTTGTGTCTGATAACTTCCTCCGAGGTAAACACATCACATCAGCCTTTTAGGGGAACTGTACTGGATAGACCGGAGAATGGAAAACACCCAGACGTGCAACAACCCTACCTTTTAAGGGCCACTGGCTTTTCTGCTTCTTGCTCTGTCCTCTGCCTTCCAGAGGAATAATAACTAAGGATTGAATGTATAGTTCTGTGTGTTTTCCACCACAGAAATCTGTGGCATCACAAACAGGATTAGGATCCCTTTGGAACATGTGATGTCCAAGTTCATCAAGGATATGTGGGAAATCCAGACTTATTCCTTCAAACCTCACCACGTCATCACAGTATGTGGGATTCACGTCTTTTTTTTTTAAGTCATTTTCACACAGAGTTTGTGTGGTGCCCTTCATTTGTAATTTTTGACTGGGTTGAACAGAATTTAAGTTTAGTTTGTTAGTTTGATTTGTAAAGGTCCACGGTAAACACGAGAGCTACCTGAGTGCATGGATGCAGTAAACAGCTCGGGGCATGTTCTTCTTATCGTACACATCTGTCGTTTCTGGATGGAAGATCTGGAGGGAAGAACTGTGATCAGCACAATAAATTGATCAGCTGAATAGTGCTGTGTGGGATCACTGACCGCCGGCAGCCCTAACGCTGTTAAGCCGTTCCTCCAGTGGTTGATGTTGTCGGTGTGACGAAACTGAAGACCCACAGCCTGCACCAATTAATACGCAAATGATCACCAATATGCAGCAGATATTAAATTGTTTCAGTCAAAACTGATTTATTGTGTATCAATGTGTATTTTCGACTTGTGTCATGGAATCATGTGACCTGGTATCGTTGCTGCTCTGGGTCATAGATCTTCTTCAGGGGGACAGCGTTGGGAGCAAACCTATGGCCCAGTTTAGCAAGTATAACTCCATTTCTCAGTGCCTCCTCCAATTCAGTGGGAGCAGGAAGCTCCTCCCCCAGACACGCTTCGATCCACCTGGGAAGGTTAAAAAAAGAAATTAATTTAGAGGTGGGTTACAGACTGTGAAGAGTCTTCTAGGTGAGGAGTCATGGCATCTGAACTCCTTTCTTCTAGTTGGAAAGGTTTCACATATTTTCCTTCCACCTTTAGCAGACGTATAACATTCAGGTAAACCAGGAATCCCTAATGACATGGGATCCCTCTGTTTCACTGCACAGACCTGCTATAATGAGACTCCGATCTCTTCAAAAGCTAACAACATTCAAATATTTTTCCACATTTATAGGCAGTAATTTACTGTTGGATACACCAGGGAAATGCTCCGGTTGCAGCAAAAGACATTTTTGTATTAACCAAATAACACAAAAGTTTGAAATATCATTCATTCGTTCATCTTCTACCGCTTCTTCCCTGCAGGGGTCGCTGTGCTGGAGCCTGTCCCAGCTGGCTATGGGCGAGAGGCAGGGTTCACCCTGGACAGTTCTCCAGTCTGTCGCAGGGCCACACAGAGACGCACAAGTCACAGTCACTCACACCTAGGGGCAATTTAGCGTATTTTCCAATTGACCTAACTGCTTGTCTTTGGACTGTGGGAGGAAACCGGAGACAACCCACACAGACTCGGGGAGAACATGCAGACTCCCCACAGAAAGGCCCCCGGTCGCCTCCGGGAATTGAACCCGGGACCTTCTTGCTGTGAGACAGTGCTAACCACCGTGCCGCCCATTGCAATATCAAATAGTCCTAATTACTCTGTATGACTACAGACAATTCCATTACGTACTCATCTGTCTCTAAAAACCTCAACTTAGTGAAAACTGCTTGTCATAACTCAAGCCTACGTGGAAGCTGGACGGCCTCAAAGAGGCCTGGATTTTCTGCAGAAGGCTGCGCCAGGCCCAGAGGTCGACCGGATCCCTGACCTCCAGTTCAAGAGGTATCCAGAGTCTAAAGCCAAACCACTGCAGACCAGTTTCCTTGACCTCCCATCGGATGAGGACCATGGAAAGGCGCATCCTCAGCCACCTTTGCTCAGTGGTGAGCACGGTGATGGACTGACGACCTCACCAACAGGCTGTGTGGTGATGTGGTGGTTTCTAGGCTCCTCAGGGGACGGTTCTCTCATCGTTCCTCTTCAATCTACACATCGGACATCACATGCAACACCAGCAATTGACACCTACAGAAGTTCTCTGATGACTCGGTCATTGTTGACTGTGAGTCTGAGGGGAACGAGCTGGATACAGGTCAGTCATCGTGGACTTTGTGGACTGGTGTGAGAGCAGCCACCTGCTTAAACACCAGTACACACAAACACACACACACACAGCAGTGAGCATCCAGGGCTCAGACATGGAGACAGTGGACAGTTCTAAGTACCTGGGTGTTCACCTTAACATAAACTGGACTGGACTCACAATAGTGACGCTCGGAAGGGCCAACGTGGCTCCACCTGCTGAGGAGACTGATCCAGAGTCAGTGGAGGAAGCAGCGATGCCACAGACCCTTCAGTCCAACAGCCACGAGCAGAACATCTGCTGTAGTTTACTGGAACTTTATGTTGTAGCTTGTATTTGTAAAAGTTGTGAACTTGTATAATGGATAAGTTGCTTTGCACACGCTCCACTTTCACTCTTTAGCGCCTCACTGATGGTTTGTAGCTGTTGTAATAATTGAATTATTAATAATCTCAAATGATTAATACAATAAGTCAACTGGCTGGTTCGTTTTGGCACTGACCGTTTGGCCTCCTCCAGTCTGCACAGGTACTGATAGGCCACATTCTGGATCCTCTGTTCATCCATTTGCTGCGCAGTCAGACGTTCATCTACACAACAAGAGAAGCAGAAGGTTTCCCTGAACAGCTGCCTCAGCTGGTGGCAGCAATACTAGCGCTACACATGATGACCGCTTGATCAGCTGTGGGATCAAGGAATTTTACACAAATCTATAATAGTTATAAATATATAATTGATAACAACTGTAAGCAACACAATGACTAAAATCATGCTAGCGATCACAAAACGGAACAACAGACAACGAATCCATTTCTACATTAAGAAACAACATTTTGCTGTTACTGTCACAGCGTAAACTTTACTGCGTGTGAAGGTCACGTTACGGATGCAAAACTGTAAAACGTGTAACTAACGTAATTACACATGTGTCGGTAGCAGGAGGGCAAACTTCTACGTTTTACTCACATCGACTTTCTTCAGCGAAATCCGCCATGTTAGCCGTTAGCTCCGTGTCACCGGCTCCACCAGTTGAACAACTAACTTAATTGTTTTTTTTCTTCTAAGCGTAGAAGTAAAGACGTAAAATCAGTGTGAATCCCATCAACACTGTCCGCTCCCCTCAACTGTCTGAGGTTTGAAAGGACCCGCCGTGCTCTGATTGGTCAGCCTGTCAGCCGCTCCTCCTATTGGCTCGAACGTTCTCGCGTTGAATTGTGGTCGTTATGGTCGTTCTTGGGCTTGGGCATTTCCGTTACGTCATTTTGATTGACGTGAAACCCACCCATCACCAGAAACAGATGCCTGGTACCTGACCAGCTCACACCTGGTTGGCTCCTCCTCGCTGTCAATCACAGCAACAGCGCTGAGCTCATGCTTGTTTTCGCAGCTGTGCTGCCAACACTGTAAAAGTGAGCCGAACAGTGCGGGCCAGGGGAGACCTGCGGTCGGGCTGGAGCACAGTGTGACCGCCTGTCGTTCCTCACCCCGTGTCCTGCTCTTGACCCGCTTTGGACCCAGCAGCTGTTCCCTCGGTTCAGGGTTACCATAGCAACCGAGCCAAACTACATTAGCGTTAGCAAGCTGCTTCATCTTCAGCTACAGACTTAGCGGCAGCTTAACGTCACCGCTACCTGAGGAATTACCGTAAGTGAAACCCTAACGTAAGGGAGGAAGCTGCTAATTACTTAGCATCATATTGTCAACTTTGTATTTTGTTTAGATTACATGTGCA
The DNA here is from genome assembly GCA_030770545.1 of Macropodus opercularis. NCBI lineage: Eukaryota > Metazoa > Chordata > Actinopteri > Anabantiformes > Osphronemidae > Macropodus > Macropodus opercularis. The sequence goes on along the minus strand of CM061104.1, from coordinate 21,464,686 downwards.
AGAAAATGAGCTGAGAATGAATTTCTCTGTGATGACCCGTTGATGGTTTCTCATGCAGACATGCAGTTGGGTGGATTGGAAAGAACGCGTAACTTGCCCATAGGTGTGAGTGTGTGTGACTGGGACTTGTGTGTCATATGTTATATATTAACCTACAGAGACTGTTCAAATGTACAATTCATTGATTGGCTCCAATTCAAAATCCCTCTTGGGTTCAGTTGTGTCAGGTCTCAAACCTCACTTGTAAAGAGCCTCGAGATAACTGCTGCTGGTGCTATAGAAATAAAATGGAAAAGAGGTGAATTAGCGCCGTTCAGTGTAAACCGGTGTCATCATGGTTTGATGAACTCTCCACCAAAGGGACGTTTCTGGGGTTATTAAATAACTAATAAATGTATAACAGTAATAATAATTAGATTTACAATCAGTAAAAAGTCAGGCTTAATGATCAGTTTGAAGATGTTGACCCTGAAGTCATAAAGAATTGAATGTAGCATGAATGTAACTGACTATTCTCCCTCAGATCCAACATGGCATCAGACACGTCTCCTCCAGGTGAGGAGGATGTGAAGCTTAGGAGGAAGAGGAAGGAGCATGAAGTGAGGAGGAAGAAGGTGTCAGCACTTGACAGCATTGAGGTGTTGACATCAGCAGGTCATCAAGCTCTGAAGGACGGACGGATGGAAGATGCTCTGGGCCGGTTTAAAGATGCGCTGAAGAACGCACAGCAGGTGAGACTGCTTGTCTCACTGTGCTAGTTTTCCATAGAACTCTAAAGGGTCTTACCCTCTCTCGATGAAGAGCCTTCGGGTGTTTCGGCACTTTATAAATAAACAGAATTTAATTTCCCATCATGGTCCCTTTGCTTTCCTCCAGCTTCAGGACTCTCGGGTCCTTCAGGCCTGTTCCTTCAACCTGGGAGCAGCCTACGTGGAAGCTGGACGGCCTCAAAGAGGCCTGGATTTTCTGCAGAAGGCTGCGCCAGGCCCAAAGGTCGACCGGATCCCTGACCTTCAGTTCAATCTTGCAGTGGCCCACAATGCGCTGGGGCAGAGCCAAGCGGCTGCTGCCTACTTCCTCCAAGCTGCTCACTTGTACAGGTCACAAGGAGCTGGTGGCAGCGAGGGAGACGCCTGTATGGAGATGGGCCACTGCTACACCAGAACCCAGGTTAACATAACCAGACACAACTGTAAACCTGTTAGAACTAGCATTTGTCAAAATCTCTACAAAACAAATAATCACTGAAAGCAGACAATATGTCAGCTGAGTCAGTTTAAAGACCCACTGAACTACTTAGGTGGTAAATGTCAACACCTGCTGTGGTGCGTTGCAGGACCGTTCTCTGGCAGTTCAGGGCTTCCTGCGAGCAGCAGACAGTTACAGGGTAGCAGCCATGCTGGATTCGGCAGCTACTGCCCTGAAAGAAGCGGCAGGTCAAATGGTCCAGTCAGATCAGTTCAACTCTGATGACGTCATGAGCGTGTTGGCAGAGTGTCTCAGTCTGACAGACAACATCAAAGACCCAAGAGCTCTGAGTAATTACATGACCAAGTGCTCATTAAGTGATTTACTCGTTCATTTGTTTGTCGTTGATTCATTTGCTGCTGTGGTCCAGGTGAGCTGTACCTGTCGGTGGGTGTGTCTTACTGCCGGATCAGATCTTTCAAGGAAGCAGTTCAGTGTTTCCAGGCAGCTCTGGCCCCTGCAGCTCAGTTCCCCCCTCTGCTGGCTAAGGTGCTGCACAACCTGGGGGCGGCTCTGAACTCTGTGGGCCACTTCACGCCTGCTGTCGGCTACCACCGCCTGGCTGCACGACTCTACGGTTAGACTGTGTGCCTGTCACCTCACACCCATAAGTCACCTGACACAGCTGTGACCTTTGTGTGTGTGTATACACAGGCTCTCTGGGTTACCGTGGTGACCAGGCTCGGTCTTTTAGCAACCTGGCGTTTGCCTACAGCCAGCTCAGCGAGGAGGAGGAGGCAGCAGAGAGCTTCATCCATGCACTGCAGGGATTCAGAGACACGGGTAACGTCACTGATATTGACTATTAATAATCAATTTATTTGTTACGTCTAGAAAAGTGTAAGTCCTTACTCATAGGACTCCAGGGTTCTGACAGGACTTAGCAGGGAGATCGTGTTTCTCTCACTTTGGCTTGTGTATGTTTTAAGGACATCGTGTTGTCTTCAGCAGACCCAATGAGTTGCCAGAGACGGTGAGGTGAAAACAAAAACAAGTTGGTTTATTATTCTTGGTCAGTTAGATCAAGAATGACAAGCTAAGAAGGAGGATCAGTTGTAGGGAAAATGACTAGAGGACTATAAGTAAAGAGAAAATACAATAAGCTGTCTCAAACTTCCTACTTTCAGCGTCTGACGGGGTTTTGGCAGAGAAGTGTGGGCTAGAACCTGCTTAGGTTGACAAAGAGACCCAGAGGATCTGGGGTTGGCGTCACACAATGCGGCTGCATGATACAATGACTAGATCACAGCATCAAACATTATCTAAGCGAGCTTGAATGAAGATGAGGTGACCTGGTGAATTTACGAGGATGGTTACACCACTGAAGCTCTGTATCATCTGTCCAATCCTCCCTCACTCTCGAGTCTACGGGCTGAGACACATGCACAGAGCAGGTCCTCCGCATCTTGGCCAAAGAGAACGAGAGGAGAGGCTCAGGTGAGGGCTGTGTCATTCACACGCCTGCTCTGTCTGTCTGTCTATGTCTGCAGGGGACCACCTGGCTCAGGTGCAGATGTGTGAGGCATTAGCAGAATGTTACCTAAAGCAGAGGAAGCAGCAGAAAGCCATTCAGCTCTACAAAGAGGCTCTGAGTGTTGTCGCTCACTGCGAGGTAACACACCTTTCACACAACTTCTGTGCAGACGTTCTCATCAACAGGATCAAAGCTGCATTTTTTTCTGTTTAGGATGATACGGATAAAGTTCAAGACCGTCTAGTGGAGCGCCTGACTGCAGCTCTGCAGCAGAACCTGCAGGTCTGATCATCGTAGCTCTGTCCACTGAGTCACACCACTGCAGCATCACCCCATGCACTGATCACGTCTGGTTTTAATTGTAGAGACCACGCCCTCACAGGCCACACCTGCGATCCTCACCCGTGGGACTGCACATCAGGTAACAGTTACGGCACCTGGACTTCGTTTTGCTGCCTAGACCAGCTTGCCATGAGCTAATGTTGGCTTCTCCAGCTGCTGATTGACTGAACACACCTGATCAAGGTGATCAGTGGTAGCTGGGGCAGGGAGGCGCCCAAACCCGTTTCAATGTTAGCATGCTCCTTACAGGGTGTCTGACATTACAAAGAGTCCAGGCAAAGCATCCAATCCACGACAGGATGAGCAAAAGGAGGAGGAGGCTGGTGAGTCACTGACAGATCACTGCCAGTCACTTTGCAGATTTTTGACAAAGCTGTATTGCTATGGGAACATGCTGATTTTGCGTTCAGTGGGTCAAACAGGTGTGGAACAGGAATCGAAAGGTAGACGGGACGTGGGTGGAGCAAAAAATGCACATATGATCTCGGCACCTCAACAGCACAGGTAAAGGTGCGGTTGTCACACTCATGGTGTAATTATTGTGATGTGTAGACATCACCTGGGGTCCATGCTCTGGGTTGAGAACATGTTTGTGTTTCTGCTTCAGTTCAGACCAGTCAGATCAGCAGCAGCACAGTGAGTCACTGGTACCTCACACATCAGGTAAACACCTGGAAACCTATGACTATGACAGGACTGAGACGAGGACTGACAACTAATGACTAATGACCTGAGCAGACGGACTTGACTTGAGATCAGTGAACTTATTAACAACTTTGTAACCAAACACAGAGAAACCGGAGTCTCACCACATGCAGGTTGGCCTCAACATGACATATAACACAAAACACGAGAAACAAGCAGGGGAGGAAATAAAACACTGATTACACAGGGAGGAGAACACGCTGCCCTCGTGGGAACAGAGGGAACAGGGAACGTTCAGAGAGGGTGGAGGACGAGAACAGCATAGAACCACTGTTCTGTCACAACATCTACAGCTATTAACTGAACCTGTGTGTTCTTAGGTGAGACGTGGTTGGACAGAGAGAACCCTGCCTCTAACAGGTAAATGACAAACCTTTTTTATACAGTCATTCACCTGTTGTGTGCTGAATCCTGTTGGCTGCAATGTTCTCTCAGTGAATCCTTATTGACCCGAGGGGCAGCGGCACCACCCATCATTGAAGGTGACATCATCAAGACTCCGTGGCGGACTCGCTTCTGTTCTCTGATGTAGACTGACAAAGTCTCCATGAGTCTGGATTCAGATTCACCTACAGCTGATTGTGACCCAGGTGAAGTTGTCTGAAAGTTGAATCATGGCCACTGGACTTCTTCTTGGTTTGTGATATGTAAAGGTTGTAGGTGTATGATGTCATATCAAATCTCCACCAAGAACCAGCGCCTGTTATGGTTTGTGTATTTCTTTTTTTTACATTGTGTGATGTCACGTTCCACGGGTTCTAGGTGCGTTGAAAGACAGCAAAGCACAGCAGAGAGACGAGATGTTTCACACCAAAACAGGATGAAACTCCACTCAAGCAGAACTGGACCTGGGGGGTGTTGCACAAAAGCAGAATCAAGAAATGCTTGAGAAGTGAAACACCGTGGCTTTAAGACGTCTACTGCGCTGACCCGGGATTATTCTGCTGCATTCTATTCCATTTGCTGAGCCAGGATAAGAAGGAGCAGCTAAGCCTGACGAGTGTGAGGATAAGGTGTCGTTTAAGGGATCACATGAATTCAAACACTATTAAAGAAACAATTCTGGGGACAGGTGTATTTAGATCAGCTATTCTTCCTCAAGTAGTGGCTAAAAGTGTAAACCTGAACTTCTACTTAATTACCAAACAGTTGTAGCTGCACTGTAAATCCCTTAGATTTAACCAAGGGCAGTAAATTCAAAGGGTATTGGATGGATGGATTCTGTCCAGTTAATGACTTTAACCTTCTCTAGTACAGTTGAGGAGGTTCATGTCTTCATTTTTATTTAGTAGAGATGATTTGATCCGCTAAGTCAGTTAAGTCTTTAAAAACAATCATGTCTGGCCAGAAACAGAACCTGGCAGCAGGTCAAAGTCAAGTAAAGGAATATTTTGCAAGACTGCTCAGTGACAAAATCATTTTTAATACACATATTTTATTGGCTATAAAGATTTTAGTGGCCACCAAGGAACAGAGCATCAGACCTGTCCTAAAAACCGTTTTACTGCGTCGTCCAATAAAAGACAAGAGAAACTAGAGACTGAACAAAGACTTATCTCATAAATGCACATAGTGACGTACAAACCACAATGATATGAGCAACAAGCGAACAAAACTAGTACTATAACACTGACAGTGATGTGAAGACGAACCTGTAGAATTTAATGAAGAACAAATAAAGTGAGGCAGCATATTCACAGTGAACAATAATGGAATAGCAGCTAAACTCAGTCATTTAGTTCAGATTTGTTTAATCTGGGCGAAATGAATCAAGTGTTTCATCACAGGCGGCACCGAATAAATCTCCTCGATAACTGGGATTAATCGATCCTGCTTGTGTGCAACCAAGTCAAGGATAAAGTCAATCATGAGACAAATCCAGGCTTGATCCCAGATCTGGGTTTTGTCCGTACCAGCTGCGTATGTGCCTGCACACGCCGGCGGCTCCTCCTCCTCCGCTGCAGCCTCTGTCCGGACCGAAGCTGCTGACACTTCTGCGGTAGATTGGAGCCTGAGCTGATCCCGAACGGGGCAGGTCCTGTTGGGTACGTCTGTGTTCCGTGTGATTCTTTTGGAGTTAGCGCAGGACATGAGAAGAACAGAAGGAGCAAGGAGGAGCAGAGATCCAGAGCTGCTGAGCAGGTAAAAACACTGATCCTTTCGCCGACAGAGTTTCAGGACTTTATTAGTGAGGGTTTCAACTAACGCTACATGTACTGAAGTCCTGCCTCTTATTTTGTTTAAAGCAGTTTACATCATTCAAGCAGAAGCAGAGGCCAGTCCAGCAGAAATCTGAAAAAAGGTTAAAGGCTTACACAGCAACACAAGCCGAGCCAGATTTCAGATCTGCAGGAAGAAGTAAAGATTACCAAGCTGACATCAACACACAGATCCAAGAATACCTGCAGACTCTGTGCAGTAACCTGATCCCCTGTGTGTGATGAAGTGAGCACAGCATTGATACAGTAATATATTAATAATTCATCACAGTCTCTTCAGCAGTGGAACATTTTCTGTACTAAAACATAAAATGTAAATTTGCCTGAGCTCGACTATGTTCATGTTTATTATAAGTTTGTATTTTCATCACAGTCCAAGCATTTGAACGGGTCACTCAGTCCAGGTCCTGCTCTAAAGCCTTGTCAGTCAGTTACCACGGTAACCAGCAGTTTCATCCCACATGCTTTTTGCTTGAATGAGATTCTTATCTGTGCTCAGACACACGGGAAGTCTGTCACAGTAAGAGCAGGTATAGCCGCAGGCAGACGATTAGGGCACAGCAACGATGGGCGGGAACATAAAACTGGTGTCAACCAGTCTCAGGTTTAAACATGACCACGATCCAGAGGCCTGGTGGCTAAAAACCCATTACAACTGGGTTTCCACAACCCAACTCAGCCAGAGGACTTGATTCTTGTTTTCTACAGGATGTCATCACTGGCTCCACCCACCAACACATCCCAGTATGGCCCTACGTCGGACTGGGAGCCTCCCAGTTTCACTCGAGCCGCTCAGTTCCGTGTGGGAGCCATTTTCGTGCTCTTCCTGTTTGCAGCCTCGAGTAACCTCGCGCTATTGGTCAGCGTGTGGCATGGCCGCGGCCGGCGCCTGGCATCTCACCTGCGGCCACTAATGCTGAGCCTGGCGTCAGCTGACCTGATGATGACGTTTGTGGTGATGCCTCTGGACGCAGTTTGGAACGTGACCGTGCAGTGGTATGGAGGAGACGCGCTCTGCAAGCTGCTCAGCTTCCTGAAGCTGTTCGCCATGCAGGCCTCCGCCTTCATCCTCGTCGTCATCAGCCTCGACCGCCAGCACGCCATCCTCTACCCGCTGGACGCCCTGAGAGCGCACCGCAGGAACCGTCACATGCTACTGGCGGCCTGGAGCCTGAGCCTGCTTCTCGCCTCACCACAGGTAAGATCTTCCTGCGGGGAAAGTTCTGAGCTCAGCATCTCCTGCTGGTAAAACCCTGGACATGAAATCCCTGCAAGAATGTAGGTTGTGTGTTCTGATAGGGAGATTAAACCTCCTGCGGTTGGCTCAGGCTACCTACACTGGCTTTTACAAGGAACTCGTGTGTGGACCTCCCTCACATTAAGGACAACAGGAACGTTTGACCACGTTTCATAAACTGTGTCTCATCTTGCAGCTGTTCACGTTCCGTGCGATCAGGGCGGAGGCCGTGGATTTCACTCAGTGCGTGACTCACGGCAGCTTCAGCCTCCACTGGCAGGAAACGCTTTACAACATGTTTCAGTTCACCGCGCTGTACGTCGTCCCCCTGCTGGTGATGAGCTGCTGTTACGGACGCATCCTGCTGCACATCCACCGGCAGCACCTTAGGGACCAAGGTAAGACGCCTGTACACGCCTGCCACGCGGCTGCTGCAGGACGTCAGTGACGCAGGCGCCTCCCTCTCTCAGCAGGCGAGTCGTACCTGCGTCGCAGTGGCACCGACATTATCCCAAAGGCCCGGATGAAGACTCTGAAGATGACGGTGGTCATCGTGCTGACCTTCGTGGTGTGCTGGACTCCGTACTACCTGCTGGGGATCTGGTACTGGTTCCAGCCCGACATGTTGCTGGTCACACCTGAGTACGTGCACCACGGGCTCTTCGTGTTTGGGAACCTGAACACCTGCTGCGACCCAGTCATCTACGGCTTCTACACGCCGTCCTTCAGGGCCGATCTCACAGCTTGCTGCCGCTGGGTATCCAGCGGCGCCTCGCCGCCATCCGTGGACCGGCTGTCGGACAGGCGCGGTCCTCCCAGAAGGGACCTGGACCCCGCCACCACCAACCAGGAAGGAAGATGAGATCAGCAAAAATCACTGGTCAGGAGGAGGTTTGTAAAATGACCACGTTTCTCATGTCTCAGCAGATTTGAGGACACAGAATTCTCTCTAACATTCGCATAAGTTCCGCATAAATGAACCCACGTCCATTAGCATCGTGACACTTGAGCATAAAAATCTAAATCTCTCCTTTACGTTAAGTTAGAGATGAAATATATATATTTCCCACTGTTGGAAGAAGATGAAATATTGTTCTTTGTTTCGTTATTAGCCTGCCTTGTTTTTGGAAGACATAGTTAATAATAATTGATAATCCCTAACAATAACTGACTTCTGTCATTGACGCAGCAAACAAGAGCAGTTCAGGTCACATTAGCTTCTGTCATGAAAGGTGGTGATTTCAACTATTTTTAATCATGTGATCTAACAGGCACCTAAACGGTTCAAAGTTGGTGAGAGTGGAATTTATTTTAATTTTCTATTATTTTGGGCTGTAAACCAGAGGCGGCCATCTTGGCCACAATCACGTAGAGAAGCGAAACCATAACAATGTATAATAATGAGCGTTGTGTAATATATACATGCGTATTACTGACACGAAAACCCGTAGCACTGAGAACACAGAACACTTTCATTGTTGATGCTCGTTGTGCAAATAAACATTTGAAAGGGTAAAAAATAAATGTATTTTTATACTTACAGCAAGATCTAATGCTAGTTTTCATTCATGCAAAAAGCAGCAAAAATATAAAAACGTACATCTTCAGTCTGTTCATCAAACCATTTGAAAGAGTCATAAATCTTAAACTATTTACCGTCGTCTTCTTCTCCAAAAGACTCACTCGCCATCAACACCACGGCTGGAGTCACGTTATAAACTTCTCCTTAATAGCATGATGGCAGCTTCAGTTCAAGACTGGCTCCGACCGTCAGCGACCGATCAGAACACGAGCAGCAGCAACACAGGTGATTCCCATGAAGTCATCAACGACCAGGTGTGGAAAGCAGCCGACGTCCGCATCATACCTGCAAATAACCTTTGGTTTTCTTATTTTTAACAAATTCCACACTTTTATCAGATTAATCTTATTCCGAAATCTTTTATGCAACGTTCTCTAAAAACAGAAAAATCTTCAATTCAGCTCAAAAGACTAGAGCAAAAATCAAGAGTCAAAGAAAGTAAACAAAGTAAAAACAGAAGCGTTTGACTGGTGTTGATCATTCAGAAAAAACTAAAACTTGAGTCTGTGTGAATATTCAGGTACAACAAATGGGCAGACACTATGTTCTACTTTAGTTTTATTTGGTTTCAAGTGTCTAAACATCAGAAGAACAGACATTTCACATGGAAACAGAAACTTTAAAACTTCCAAGCTTTTCTTAATTTTAAGACACTGAGAGAAAAGAAATCAGTAACATTAAAGCATCACTTTTCTCATTGGTTCTAGCCTTCGGTCCCTAACGCTACATCTTACTTTTCTACAGCGTGTGGACAAGTTCCAGCGCCACCACCCCTAGATTCTACAAAGGTTCTTCAAAATCATTCAACTACCAACAAACCAAAATTATAAAAAACTGGGGGTAATAATTATATCATTAGAATATTCAAACAATATTCATTTTGGCAGAAATTCCTCGTCACCACCAAACGGTAACTATAGGAAAACAAAAAAACAGAAAGAAGACATTTTTATTAAAAAAACTGCTAAAGTTATTTTCTACACATTTTACTTTGTTCTGGCTGTAAATGTTAGAAACACTTGGTTTGTTTCAAAGCAAAGATGGCGATGGAGCCAAGCTGATGGCGACCCTTGACCCCAAGGACGAGCGCGAGGGGATTCACGCTATAACATGAGAGTCACTTGTAACCGGACCGCTGCCCTCGACACGGGAACGTTTCTGTGCTTGTCCCTTTGTTCGCAGGCGAGAGCAGGAACGCAGACCCCATCACAGCCCGTTCAGCCCGTCGTCCGCTGCAGGCAGCAGGGCTCCTCCAAGCTGGAGAGAGCGGGCCAGACGTACGTGGGAGAACCTCGGAGGTGCTCGTGTCTTTGAGAGAACGGCATAAACGCACGTCGCAGCCCGAACGAACCCGTTGGTCCAGATTACGGACTAAACGTGCTGTGATATAAGCGGACGAGCTGGAAGTCACTGAGCCAACTGAACGCGGCTTTTGCAGCGTATCGGGCCAAGGGGAACGGAGGCTCGCTTGCACAGGTCTGTTCGAGTCTATTCGAACATCCCGTCATCAGTAAAGCGTGTTCAATGAAGCACACAGGACTCCAAGGGTTTCAGTCAGGATCATCTGACCTCAGGTGTCATGGTCACCATCAGTATTAGAAACAGAAGCTGAAACATTCAACCACAAACAGAACCGAATCATTACTGAGCTTTGGGTCAACGGGTTCCATCTATTTATTTTTTTGGCTATTTCAACTCATTGAAACTCTTCATGTTCAATATATGAAAATATATATTCTGCAATGAAAAATGTGACCACGGGCACTTGTTTTGGTTTTGTTAGTTATCGGCCCTGGGAACAGGAAGCAGAGGAAAAGCAGGTGGAAAACTATTCATCTTTGGATGTCAATCAGCTGCTTAAACTCATTTAAACATTTGGAAATTGTTGAAGTGGCAGAAATTCTACATGTTCTTTTCATCTAAAACATTTTTTCAGATGTTGTAGGACAGGTCAGGTTAAACAGACAAGGCTGCTCACACCTGCAGGCAGGTGGCAGCAAGTCTGTGCCACTGCAATAAGAATGAAACCTCCCTACAGGAAACGGTCAAGTGGCCAAACCTCCTGCTTTCTCATATTTAAGGCTTCATTTTTTCCCCACATCTGCAGAGGAGGAAAACATCTCCCTCCTTCTTTACTTATCAGTTCCATGACCCAATAAAAACCAGGACCCTGGTACTGTAGGTTAATCTAGACCCAAAGGAAGTTTACCCACCAGACCTGGTCATCAGACTCCAGAGGATCATTTCTGATGCAGTTCTGAAGGCAGGTTTCTGGACTAAAGGAACTCGGGCAGTTATATGACTCTAGAAACTGTCTTTTTCAATTTTAGACAACAAAATATTCCACATCCATCAGAGCATTCCAGCGAACTCTAGACTAAGCCACATCTGCTTTCCGGTTCCTGGAAGCAGACAAGAAGCATCAGTCAAGGGTCACCGAGCATCTCTGGGGAGGACTCTTGAAAAGTCAAGAGGCTTCTGACGAGCAGCATTTCTTATTTTTCTGGTGACGACCGACCACACGACATCTGAATCAATATAGAAAAATGGCAGCACGGCCCCATAAGAGCCTTTTGGTTACGAGGTAGGTTTGCTTGACCAGCAGCAGGACACCCTGGCTGCTGGTCAAGCCGGAGGTAGCTCTTTGGAGGTAGTGCTTGGTTATGGTGTTTGGGGAGGGAAAGGGGGGACAACCAGAGGAGACACCTGCTGACCAGAGGAACGGTAAATCACTTTGGCTCTGGGCCTCAGATGATCGCTCAGGTGGATCCTCCGAGTGCCCGGTCTCTGGTCAGATCAGTGGAAGGCCTCATCGAGTCAAAATACGGCACCAATGGCAATCGAACTGAAAATACAGGTTTTGGTTTCAATAGGGAGCATCATGCACATCAGCATCTGAAACCACACAGGAACTGAACCAACTGGTTTACGACAAATGCTTCTTCTAGAGATTCAGCTTTGGTTTCAGGCTCATCATGAATTGAAGTTGAAGCACGCGGACATCTGAACTTTGTTAATGTGTTTGTCCCTGTGTGGTTTCAGATGCGCCGTGAACTCATCTCGTCCTAAAGGCTGAGTCTCTGTCAGGCTGTCGGGGGATGAGGAGGCGATGCAGGCTGGAGTTCAGGAGGACGTTGTGGAGATGCTGGGTGGACTCGGCTCAACCGTGACCATCACCGAAGCCGGAGTGGAGTCGCATCTCTGTGGACCGAGCAGACAAACGCATTTAAAGACAACCCTCAGACATGTCAGTGAAACCAAGGCCTGTTGGAAATGAAAAATATTCAGACAATATCATCCATGATGAAAGTGGAAATGCTGATGTTTTTTACCATCTACTGTATAAACCCATGCTACAGCTGTGAGACCTCGTAGTCGGCGTAGAAACCAGACAAAAACACGCAGGTCATGCAGAAAACAAGGCAGAAGGTCTGCTCGTATCCGTTTCAGACTCTGGGCACATTGGTTGTCTGGGTTCGGGAACTACTTGGTGGACACATTTTTATTTTGAAATGACAAACCAAACTGAAAAAGGGAATCAAATACACCTGGCTCCAGCAGACAGGATAAGGCTCGTGTGTTACCTGGTTGAGTTCGATGATCTCGGGCTTGTGACTTTTAGGACCTGTCACAACGTTCAGAGTGGGCGGAGCCTCCCAGTTAACCTCCTTCCTGCAGAACAAACTGGACATAACAGAGTGAGGATTCAATTCATCTTTATTCATATCATGATAACATCAGTGATCTCAAGGCTCTTTACAGTGAGGTTTAAGACCTGACTCAACTAAACCCAACAGATCCACATAGAGCAGCTTTGAATTGGAGCCAATCGATAAATTGAACATTTTAATAGCAACAGAGGAAAAACTCTATAGAGGAAGAAACCTCCAGCAGACCCAGGATCAGTGGGAGAACATCTGCCTTGACCGGTTGGGGTGAAGGGACAGAGAAGAGAGAAAACAACGACAACAACAACAACAACAACAACAAGAACAGACTCAGGCAGGATGGTTGGACCAGCACTGAACACTGGACGGTAATGATGGTGTTAGTGGTTACCTGCGTCTGAATCCCAGCAGGATCAGGAGCAGGCAGCAGAGGACGCAGGCGAAGCCGCTATGGACTCCAATCAGCAGCGTCGACACCGAACCGTCAGACTGGTCACAGTTACAGCTCGGCCCGACTGTCAAACACAAACCCTCACATTTAACTGGTTCCACTGGTTTCGCTGTCGTACACCCCGACCTACAATTTCTGCCGTCACAGCAGCTCCTACCTGCTGCAGACTTGCCTCCTTCTTCCAGAGACACGAGGCGGTGGCTCGACAGACTGTCGCCGTTTCCGTTAAAAGCCACCAGCTGGATCTCATAAACTGCTGCTGCTTCTGCACCAAAAAACACAGTTTATTTTCTAAAAGACTAGTAGCAGGGGGGCGGTTAGTCTAACAGCTGATCTGTGGATAACCAGTAACCAGTAACACTGACCCAGGTGGGAAATGGTGTGGGTGTTGATGTGTGCTGGGAACGTGTCCTGCCCCTGGACGTTTGGGTTGGAAACCCCACGGTACTCCAGTCTGAAGCCCTCCAGCTTCCCTGGCTTACTGGGCAGCTCCCAGTACACTTGCATGGCCGTCTGGTTCAGGACTTTAGTGAAGAAACTGGGAGCACTGGGAACTGTGGAAAACAACAGTAAGAACATCAAGCTCTTATATGGAGAACATTTATTTCATATCAATTCATATTTATTTTGTAGATATGAGTATAAATGTGTGTTACTGAATAAAAACAGCAGCCGACTTGGACTTTATGACAAGTGACAACTGGTACAAACACGAAAACATGAACATGTATTAGTTCATCAGAATCAGTTTTAGTTTCAGTAAACGCAGTACATTTGGTTTCTTGTGTTAAAAAACACTGAAGCTCAGCGGCTGGTGGTTGGTTACATGTGAACACATCTGAATTGAAAGGGATTCGTCACCGGCCCCGTTCAGCCTTCGGGCTCCGTCGACGGGCTCTTTTGCGTCTCATGTTGTTGCTAACCTTTCAAGGCATAGTGCTGCTTGCTTTTTCGGACCTACCTCCCCCCAGTGTGGTGCTGGTGATGGTGCTGGACTGCTGACTGCCCCCCAGCGCAGAGTACGCCCTCAGGTAGATGCTGTAGGTGGTGGCCGGCTCCAGGTTGTCAAACTTGTGTCTGAAGGTTGTTTTACTGACGGCTTCCTGCAGTTCTGCGTTGTCGAGCTCTGAGAGGTCAAAGGTTACATCTGAATCCGAACACGGACCCCTTATAGTTCCAAACCAGGCTTGTTACAGAAGAACCAGACTAGTCTCTGTGGCCGTGAACTCACCCCCCAGACGCCTGATGTGCAGCACGTAGCCGATGATCTGCTGGCCGACGTGCTCCGCCGGGGGGTCCCAAGTTAGCTGGAGGCTGTTGGAGCTGAGGGCCGTGGCCTGAAGCCCGGTGGGGGCCTCGGGCAGCTCGGGCCCCTGGCTGATAGCGAGACGAGCGCTGGCCTGGTTGGTGCCAGCGCTGTTCTCTGCGATGCACTGGTAGATGGCCTCGTCCTCGGGGGTGATGCGAGTGATGGCGAGTGTCCTGCAGAGGGAGACAGAGTAAAAAGTGGAGGTTTGTCCACTGCCACATGATCCCTACCCTTCAAACTGACGACCTTCTTTCTGCTGTTGTCTCTGTGCACTTTCCATCGGACTCAGAAAACCTTCATGACACGTACGTGTTTCCATTGGTGAGCTTGACGTTGCCACTGGGCGTCAGCAGTTTGCCGTTCTTCAGCCAGATGAGGTGCGGCTCAGGGACGGCGGACGCCGTGCAGCTGAAGACGGCGCTACCCCCTGCTGCTCTGGAGACAGACTGAGGCCACTGCACAAACTCTGGAGGAGCTGAACAAACAGACACAAAGCAGCGTCAGAAAGCGATTGTGGCTCTGGCCTCTGGGTGGCGCTGGAGTAACACGGAACACGTCAGACTGACAGCAACGTGTATGTTGAACAGGTGTAGTTGCTGAACATTGATTCAGAGCTTCTGCTGCTGCTGCTTTGACCAGAACTCAAAGGAAACACGTTACGCTAAACACTCTACTTTGATGCAGTTAGATTATTTCAATATGCGGTTATTTAATATGAGCTGCAGGACTGAACCTCTGCTGAGGGTTGATTTAGTGTAATCACACGTTTACTGCTTACATCTTGAGATTTTGTTTTATTGTTAATGTTTGAACGAACCTCCTCAGACAGACGTGGAGAACTTGAACTTGTCTTTGTATTTGAACTCTACTTTGACCTCTGACCTTGTCGCCACCCCTCCCTCTGTTCTGTGTCAGACAGACAGGTGCCGTCTCGCCTCTGTATGATCCATCTCCACGGCAACACACAAACCGCATACACACATCTCAGGGGTCAAAGACCAAAGGTTCGATGGGAGGAGTGTGAACGAGTGCATTTATCAGTGTGTGACACACACATTCAAGAGCAAGACACACACAGAAGAAACACAAAGTCCTTCAACATGTCAAGTATAAGACAGAAATATTGCTGAAAGAAGAACTTAAACAATTTAAAGTAGCATAAATAGTGTTAATAAAGACATTGCATTCATGTTATTTCATGGATCCAACTGCAGTAAAAGTTGTATTGATACATTGACTTTGTCTCTAAATCTGAGCTGCTTTGCTGGTGCAGTTTAATTCATTTACGACGCCACAGATGAGTCAGTTGTCAAACTACCAATAATCATAAATATCAGATGTCTGAGTGTGTCTCATCATTCATATTTAGCTGTTTTGTCTGATGTACTCATTCATTTACTTCTCGTGTTTATCGATGTCAGAGCAGAGGAAAATAATAAAGTGATGCTCGGGAGTTTGTGAGTCTGTCTGCAGGCAGATGGAGGATAGAGTTCTCATTGTGAAGTGGGACTCTTCACATGCTAATCCATATTCTAATGAAGCTCTCACACTCAAACAATGAGGCTGTCTTAGCCCTGACCCCTGACCCCTGCACATCCCCCCTTCCCACCCTCTACCACCGCCTCCGTCTGAGGTGCAGCTGGAGACAGGACACCAGAGTCTTCAAAGCATGTTATACATCAATGCTGATATCAGCCTATTAGTCAGTGAATTAGAAAAGTTATTAGTTGGTGGTGAAGCACTGATATACTGAAACCAGAACTGACCAAAACCCACAGAGGAAACTGAGCTGGAAAGAGGAAGCGAAGAAGAAGAGTTGATGAAAGTGAGCGAGTCTGACAAAGGTAGAAGGAAACAGAACTGAACCTGATGTTGACACAAGTTCAACAGAGAAACACACAAATTCAGCCTTGAAAGCCAGAAAAGAGCCTGAAGGTTAGAGATCAGTTCTTCACACTGGAACCGGCAGCTTCCTTCCTGAATCAGTGTCAAACTGTAAAATTACCTTGTACAACAAGTCGACCGAGCGCGGTTCTTCTGGACCTGCTGCCTGGTCTGTTTGCAGAACACACATAAACTCCTGAATGCTGCAGCGTTGCGTCAGAAATCATCAGGTTCCCTGTTCCCAGAACCTGGACCCCCTCCACCCCGATGGACCGACCATCTGAGACGCAGAGAGAGGGCGGATGAGTCGGAGGCGGATGAGGCAGGCAGCTTATATTTGCTCTATGACAGAACAGGTGTTTGCGTGTTTGGAGGTAAGGCGCGTTACCAAGGCGGCTCCAGGACACGATGGGACGGGGGTTTCCGGTGGCGATGCACTCTAAGATGGCGGTCTGATGGATGTTGATGGTGAGGTTCTGAGGACCAGACAAGATGACGGGCTCACGGTAGATCCTGAAACCTGCAACTGGAGCAACAACAACCAAAACCCATCAGAGACCTGCAGGGAATATATGGAAACTTTTCACACACTCTTACCGTTGACGGACAGCTGAGCATCGTGGCTGTACCGAGTGTTGGCGATATTCGAGGCAACGCAACGAAACGACCCACTGTCCGTTCGCTGAACACCGGTGATCTGCAGCACGCCGTTAGGAAGCAGGGTGTACCTGGAAAAAGCACGTGAACGTCACTCTCACACTAACCACACGGCGGCTGACGAAAGAGTCTCCATGTTAGAAACACACCTGGGGTCTTCTGTGCTCAGTGGGCGTCGGTCTTTCTGCCAGGTGATGTTGGCCTCTGGGATCCCTTGGACCTGACAGGTGAGTCTGGCCACACCCCCTTCATCCACAGCCACAGACTCGGGGTGAGACAGGAATTTGGGTAAGGCTGCGAGGAGGGAAGCGGGTCGTTACACAGCGCTGCACGTGGTTCAGGTCTGTGTGCGTTAACTGAAGCGCGTTCCGTTCACTCACATGCGAGCTGGACCCGAGCCTTGCGGCTGATCAGCATTCCGTAGCGGTTCTGGGCGGCGCAGTCATACTCTCCTGCATCCGTCTCATTTTGTTCTCGTCTCTTGGAGAAGTTCCTGATGAGCAGCGTCCCGTTACTCAGCACAGTCGCCCTGACTCCGGTTACCACAGGGACACCGTTCCGTCTCCAGGTGATGGAGATAGGCCCCTCCCCCTCTACCTGACAGTCCAGCATCAAAGGACGGTCTCTCACTGCAATGATGTCACCGGGTTCCTGCAGGAAGGCCAACTCCGAGGCTCCACCCACACCTGAGAACAGCAGACAGGTTAGATGAAGACGAGCTCCCGACACACGTTACCTGTCCCGTAAAACTGTGAAACCAGCAGGAGACACGTGTCTCATAATTAGATTTGTTCTCCAAGACCTAATCAACACATATTATTTATCATGGCCAGGTTTAGGGCCAGACAGAAGCTCAAATACGGTGATGATTTCAACCTGGTGCCCTCCTTGAAGTCGAACTTGGCTGAGGTAACTTTCCCAGCATCGCTCCACCATGTGCAGAGCTGTGGGCGGAGAACCCGAGACAGCAGCGGGACCCTCAGACACCCCCACACACGGTTTAAAGCCCGAACAACAACAACGACGACCAAAGTCTGGACCCAGACACAACAAGGTCCCTCCCCCCAATTCGTCATATCCCTCCAAACACCAGAAGCAGACCCTCCTGGGCAGCTGCTTCGTCTTTAACATCACTGCTTTGTCCCACGTTCACAGCTGTCCACGGGTTCTTTTGTGTCCTAGTTTATGACTGATACAGATTCTGATACTACGACAGATGCAGGAGAGTGGTTCTGTCTCCACACGCTTCAGTGGACGCTTCTTCAAGAGGAGCAATCAGAGGATCTGATCATCCTTCGGGGAGCTGTGCTGTCGTGTTCAGACACATGACAGACACTAAAATGTGTCTTTGAACAGGTCACCCAACCCTTCAGCTTCTCCTACAGCGCGGTGGTCACAGACTCCGAACCGTTGGCCTGTTTTTAAAAGCAGCGTGTGATTGTGGAACAGAGTCTCAGGAAACACGCAGGCAGCCACAATGTGCCAGATCAGCTCACGATGCCTCAGTCTCAGGCTGTAGGTCCAGGATCCAGCCACACGCCTCCCATCTGGGTGCTCATTATGAAACATGGAGCAGACAGGCCACCCCCTCCAAAGCCCTAAGACTCAACCCCCACCGGCCTCTGTAGATGGACGACCTCAGCCCCTAAAGGTCATGAGAGTCTCAGGATCAGCCCTGTTCCCTCTCTCTTTGTGGGCTATTGTCACACACCCGAGTTTGACTGTGAACTTCACGGGTTGCAGACAGACCTCGAAAGCCCCCAGCGATGAGCAGCAGTAAACCCTCATCAGAGACGCATCTCACGTCCACGACGAAGACGACGGTGGTTCACGCGTGAGAACGGACCCAAACCAGCTGGATGCAGTCAGGAAGCCGCCGAGTCCCTTCTGCTTCACCAGTCAGCCAAACAAACGATGCGCGCTGTCCTGGCTACGCAGTACTGTCAAAGTACTGCAGTACTGTCGAAGTACTGCAGTACTTTGACAGTACTGCAGTACGTTACCCTCTACTGCAGTACTTCTACAATACTGCAGTACTTTACCCTCTACTGCAGTACGTTACCCTCTACTGCAGTACTTTGACAGTACTGCAGTACTTCGACAGTACTGCAGTACGTTACCCTCTACTGCAGTACTTTACCCTCTACTGCAGTACTTTACCCTCTACTGCAGTACTTCTACAATACTGCAGTACTTCTACAATACTGCAGTACTTTACCCTCTACTGCAGTACTTCTACAATACTGCAGTACTTTACCCTCTACTGCAGTACTTATATAATACTGGAGTACTTTACCCTCTACTGCAGTACTTCTACAATACTGCAGTACTTTACCCTCTACTGCAGTACTTCTACAATACTGCAGTACTTTACCCTCTACTGCAGTACTTCTACAATACTGCAGTACTTTACCCTCTACTGCAGTACTTCTACAATACTGCAGTAGAGTCTGTTGTAGTTTCACTGGTTCATAGCTTCTTGTCTCTCACTAAATCGTGTTTAGTTAAACTGAAGTTTTTCTTTGTCAGCTGTCAGAAACTCTCTGCATCCAGTTCCACTTCCTGTCGGTTCTGACCGTCCCACCACCCTTTGGGTTTTATTTTAAAGGAACGTCACTTTATGTTCAACTGGCTCAGCTTTCACAGCAACCACAAACATACCAAAGTGTTTTTCTGTCTAACCTCATTTCAGCTTCTTAACACACACCCAGTCTGATAAATATGCAGAGCGACTCCTGTCTGCAGCTCCATCCCTCACACATTCAGTTTTTCCTGAAGTCAACACTTTCATATAATTCAAAAACTATAATAAACCAACGAATTCAACAAACTTAACCAGACTCCGTTCAAACAGGAGGATATGTTTACGGGTCGGCACAAACGTTGCTTCAAAATAAAAACATTTTTAATGTTATTATATTTTATCTATATGAATTACATGCGATTTTACTGCACCACACAAAACAATATGTGATAAATTATTTTCATAAGGATCAGTGAAATACCAAGTCTGATCAAAATCTGCACCAAACGCAGAAGCTTGAATGCACCTGAAATGAGGAGTTGTAGCTTTTCTTTCTACTTTGGCTAAAAATAAAAGATTTTTAAAATATGTTCAGACCTGAGCAGAAGAGGTCTATCAGCAGCAGCAGCAGCAGCATCTTTGTGGTCCAGCTCCACATCACTGATTTAAATCCAAATCATCAGAAAACTGTCCTGCAGAACAGACACAAACAAAAGGCTTCAGGTTCAAAAACAAAATAAGGAAACACTGCTTCCACTCGGGGAGGATGATGGAGCTCAGAGCTGCTGAGCGTCTGAAAACCTGATTCCAACTGAGCCCAGGCTGACAGAGGGAGAAACGGGGGGGTCTCATGGGAGGAGAGGCTGCTGAGGTCACTGAGGAGCCTGGGATTAAAACGTGAGGGGGAAAGATTGAGGTTGTTACTCACACCTCCAAAGGGGTTTCTAATAAACTGACCTGTAAAAAAAAACTATTCTTCACAATGAGTATTTGATTGGACCTGTCCAGGGTGAACCCTGCTCTCGACTGACAGGTAGAAGCTCCAGCATTTCCCGACCCTTACGAGGATAAAGCAGTTCAGAAGATGAGAGAGTGACTGTGGGGTTACTGTAATTATTTACCTGTTTAAGTGACTGAATAAGAACCAGGAACATTTGCTGTAGAATTATTAAGGCACGAAAATGCACATATACAAAAATTAGTAGTAACTGTTTGACGAGCAAGTCCAGTCAAATCAGCATCATGTAAAACACATTTTACAGATTTACGGACTTTACTGAATCTCTGGTCATTGATGTCGCGTCTCCTGCTTTAACAACCTGAGCATCAGCACTAACGAGTCCTTAACGACCTTAAATGCCTGGATTAAGAGGTTTTAATAGCCATAATATTATGTTAATAATGTAGATTATTTCTACAAAGTACAACACAGGGAACAACATATCCCAAGATTCCTTTCGTGTGGTAAACGCCCCGCGCAGCAGGTGGCGCTGGATGCGTCGCACTAAACACAACAGAAGAAGAAAGTAGGAAAATGGCGGCAGCGCGGTGGGCGTTTAAACAAAGATGATTCTCTGGAAACAGAGCCGAGTCGCAATTTATGTGTTCGCGGAAAAAATGAGGACTTGGACGGGTCTTCTATAGAAACGCAGAGACGCGGACTGACGGTAGGACGGGAGGAAACATCGGAGCTAACGTGCTAACCGGACCCGGCTAAAGCAGCTAGCAGCGGCAGCTAACACGGGCTAACCGCCAGCTTTAAGCCCAACTTTCAGCGATCAATAAAACAAACTTGATAAAAATCATGTCAAACTCGTGTTTGTTCGGTTTAATTCGGGGAGAGTTTGGTTTCGTTCATTGTAGTTTCCGATGATAATCTGTGGCATCGGTTTTATTTGGCCCAGACCTTTTACACGCAAATAGAGATGAATTTACTGCTTGACGGGAAAGTTGTTTCTTGTCAGGATCCAGCCTCGCCTCCAACCTGTTGCACGTCCAGTTCTGGTTTGGTCCGGTCCAGATTGTCCTGGTCCGAAGAGCCGGGTGATGGCGAGTCATGGTCGGAGGACGCTGAGTTTTAACGTGGACTCTGTCGGGATTAGCAGAGGAGACGGTTTCCCTCCGTCCCTGCAGCAGCCCACACCTCTGTTCCCTGTAAGACACGGACTTGTTATTGGCATGTTCGGCAAAGCATCCTGGGACTAGTTTAACGTGTGTCCTTGTCCAGGTAATGGAGCAGAAGCCCCTCCCCCTGACAGGTGGAGAGGAGGCAGAGTATCTGTTGGCCCTGAAGCAGGAGCTTAGAGGAGCCATGAGGAGCCTGCCCTCCTTCATCCAGCCATCTGCTAAACACAGAGGTCAGAGGTCACGTCAGACAGGCATGCACTGACAGCAGGTGTGAATCAGCTGATCAGCAAGGGAACAACAGATTCATTTTGTAGGTCTCATTTGTGTTTCCTGTGCAGATGTGGAGCGGTACTCTGACAAATACCACAGCAGTGAGCAGAGCGAGCGTCTGATGGGCTGGACTCCAGGTGAGACTTCTGGGAACTAATTAACAGAACCGGTAAACATCGCAAAGACAGCACGTGTGAAAATCCCTTTGTGACATGTTCAGCGAATGTTGGACAGCGAGGCGCTGAGCTTTAAATATACAAGATATAGAAGTTTATTACACAAAAGTAGCTTATGTAAAAGCATGAGTGCTCTGAAGGTACTAAATGTAAAAAGTACTGATGCACCTGATGATCATCCTTTATTAGATTGTATAATTATGGATGTATAGACAGCGTGGGGTTGTAAAAATATCCAAGAACAGTACAGACCCCCCAAAATAAATGTAATTAGGTTGTTGTTCTTGTCAGGAAGGTGTAGACTGGATTATAATCTTTAATTTTAAGAGAACCAGTGGAAGGAAAAACAACAGAAACCCCCAGCAATACGCAGTTAAATATCAGCTGTAATATCTTAGTGGCTATAAATACAAAGAAACATTGTGTTTATTTTAGCTTCCAGTATAAACAGAACTGGGCTGATGACAAACGTGGCCTCAGGGAACCTTAACGTTTCTTGCTGTTGAATCACATCTAAACTGGTGACAACCAGCAAACAAACATGTAATAATCCTGCATGAACTTTTACACACAAAAATATCAGCTACCATCTGACAACATGGCATTTTTATCGATCATATTTGTTTTATCCAACCCCGACCTGTACAGCACTTTGTCAACAGGAAGTTGTTTCTAAATGTGCTTTAATAATAAATGTGACTGTTTCAGACTGGAAGAGATTCCCCAGAGAACTTAGAATCCGTGTGACAAAACCTCCCAAAGACAGTCAGTACAGAGACTACGCTGCACACTCGCACTATTCTGAATACCCTGATGACAAAGTACAGGTGGACAAGTGTTTGTCTCCTGCAGGTGTCTCTGTGTCGGTCAGTCGATCCACCGGAGTTCAGTCGAATCAGAAGAAGAAGAGAGTCCAAGAGAAAGAGGAAGTTCTACTTAAACTAGAGGTCGGAGAGATTGCTTTTTAACTTGTCTGTGCTAGTCGACAGCATCCACCTTAATCCTCGATGGGCCTTCGAGGGGTCAAACGACCCCACTGTGAACTAGGCGGCGCTCAAAGCTCAAAAACACACACAAGGGTTGGATCAAACAGCCTTGGTGGGTGTTGCATCCAAGCAATGAACACGTGTGGGTCTATGATGAACACGTTCATCCAACCGTTCATCCAGATGAAGTGTGTTGTGATTTATCATCTGTTTTATCCAACCCATGTGTGGTTTTTGAGCTTAGCGACCCGTTTTCATTTTGACCCCTCGAAGGCTGCACCCGGGTTAAATAACCTTTCCACCTTACCTGTGTCAGAGTCTGGAGAAGAAGGAGGAGCAGCAGAGCTCAGAGGAGGAAGAGGAGGGAGAGGAGAAGAAGAAGCAGGAGGAAGAGGAAGCTGAAGGAGAGGAAGAGTATGACGAGGAAGAGTTTGAGGAGGTAGGAAGATTGATAAGAGTCCACTCACTGTGTAATCAGCTAATCACTGACACCACAACCAGTTTCATTATGAAGTCTGAAACCAAAACTAGTCCAACAGGCAGCAGAGTCATTGGTTCATGACTGGTTGTGTCCACCTGGACCCGAGTCCATGAAACTCAGCGGGTCTCTGTCAAAAATAAAGCAGCTGTTACCTTATGTCAGATACAGATGAATGTTAAACAGTCACAGACGGGCTTTGTTTAATAACCCAGATGTCTCTGCTGCAGGAGACCGACTACATCATGTCCTACTTTGACAACGGAGAGGACTTTGGAGGAGACAGTGACGACAACATGGATGAGGCCATTTACTGAACTGTGACTCTTTGATTACACAGAAGAACCATCCAGAAGCTTTTAAACACAAACCAGAGACTGTCAGAACTTGGTTCTATCTGTTCCTGATGACGCTGCATAGTTGTCTATATTTATATACTAGAGTTTTACCAGAGCTGCATTTTTGCATCATTTTTACAAGATTTGATGGTTTCCATCGAGGACTCTGTTCTGTGCTTTTCGTTGTCATTTAAAATTAGAACATTGCCATTTGTCCAGTTCGTAGAAACCAGTCTAAACCAAAAAAACAGGCATCAAGGACACTTTGGCAGCAGCGCAAGTCTCAGCTGTCTTTGTTTTTTTTCTGGCTGGGTTTATTTCAAATTCCAGTGAAGCAAGGACCCCAAACTCCTGAGACAGAGCCTGTACAGACAGTATGTTCACCCCATCCTGAGTGGTCATCACCAGAGATCTTGTAGATTGAGAACCAATCAATCCAAAGAAAACCACGTTTGTCTGCTGTTCTAACCTGAACCAGATCCTCTGGCTACAGATGCACTTCTGCATTCGTCCATGGGGAGTCAGACCTGCTCCAATGTGCCCATGCATGAAGAGGCAGGGGCCCTGGATATGATGTCAGCCTGTGTCCCTGCTGCCCCCAGACCATCATGATATTTGGTCTGGATTAAAATCCTGCCAGGCTTTACGTGGTTGCACTCAAGTAGTTTCACTCGCTCCTCAGTGGATTCTGTGTTAGAACTGCTCAGTACTTCCTACTTGTGACAGATTATTTACATAACCAATGCATTTGTCATTCATATCGTCGGAATATGGTGACGCCCTTCCCTGACTGTGACGCTGTTAGTAGTATCTGTGTACCTTTCTGGTACCAGGACAGTTTGAAGTCAGGAGTTGGCAGTAGAGATCTAAACAGACTTAAAGTTCAGCTCCTGCTTCTTGAAGTTCTCGTTAAGACAGTCAGAGGCGCAAGGCCGACCAGATCTGACATCATATCTGAGCCCTGTGTGTTCATCTACAGCACACAAAGCGTTGATCAGTAAACTGTTCTCTGTACAAGTCATTGTTGTGAAGGGAAGATCTGTGTGTCTAAGACAACGCAGTCACTGCTCCAATGAGTCTTTTCAACTTAAGGTCTGAAGGAGCTGTAGTTTAATTAAATGACACAATCCCGTAGCGATGGATCCCACAATGAAGTATGAATGGTAAAAGCTGGTGTTTACTTACAGTGAGGTGTGTGGTGGGACAGGAATAACCGTCCATGTGTCCTTCAGTCTTCCAGGAAAACGATCTGAACCCAGGTCCACTTCTGTCTGATGCAGCAGTCACAGCTCTATAATTAGACTTTTATTTTGGAAACTCTTTGCATGAAGTGCGTTTTCTGCACTGATCGAATCACTTTAATGGGTCTCTTAAGGTTCAGCTCATTAATTTTTTGCTGCGACACGTTAATGAGGGTCAAGCTATAGAAGTCAGTAAATACAAGGAACCTCAGCCTGGTTTCACATCAGCGTATGTGTGCTGCATGTTGTCCTCAGGAGGCAGTGACCTTTCACCCCCTCTCTAGGCGACTGAGTGCTAACGTTAGCATTAGCTCAGTCCTGCTAAATGTGGAATTGGAAAGAGGAACCTGGCTTCGACTCCATCATGCTCTGGACAAGTGGCTGCCGGGTGTCAGCCAATGGCACAGGACCTGCGCTAAAAAGGAGAAGACGGAGGAGCAGCGAGAGCTATCGGGGTCAAAGGTAACATGCAGAGCTGCCGTTTCTCCCTTCATACGTGTCATTGCTATTAAAACGTCAACTCGTACTGTAATTTGTGTCCAACATGTAGAGTTAGTTGTGTTCAGAATGAACAGCTGCAGCCTCAGTAAACAGCAGAGTCACATTACACAGGTCCTGTACAGACCAGTCTGAGACTGACCCTGTTCTGAGCTCACCTGATTCCAACCTGGGCTTTAGAATCAGGTCAAGATCTAAAAGCGAAGCGGTAAATACAACCTGTTTTAAAACATCAAGTTGTGACAAGGCAGATGTATGTAACGAACCCTGTGAAGCTGCCAGACTCAAGGAGCTGAGGAGAACAAACACACAGCCTTACTTTGTAGACTTGAGGAAGGTGGAGATGAGATGTTGCTGGAGAGGCTTGTTGGGTGGCCCTTAGGTCTGGAGACCAAAATCACCCACAGGTGAGTCTGGGGCAGTGGGCGATGTAGTAAAGGTGTGGACTCCAGCAGAGTTGGGCGATGTACTCAGGAGGATGCTGAAGCTCCAAAAGTGCTGGGAGAGTTGAACAGAATGACTGACAACTATGCTGCAGCAGCTCGTAACTGACAGGACCCGAAACACCTCAACAGCGAAGGACAGGCACATAAAAAGGTCAAAACACTGGTGGTTATTCACAGCACGAATCCGTCCAAGATGGAATAACGTAGAAGTGAGTTAAAGCAAACGGCCCAAAAACTCAGTCAACTCACATGTGGGTTAGGAAGAAGGAAAAGGCAGGAAAGGACCGTGGTCAAATGGGAAACCAGAATGACAAAATAAAAGCACTGACTGGAAGTAGTCCATCGCGACAAGAGCAGTGACTCTGTGGAACTGTTCCACTGCGCTCGTGGAGAGACGACCTCCAGAACCACAACCAGCTGCACGGATGAGGGGCAGAGGCAGGTGAAGGTCTCCAGTCATGAGCGAAGCCAGAGGCTTTTAACCTGCAGTGTGATCAGTCCAGTTTCTTCCACTGATCCTAGCTCTGCTCCATATCTCTATCTGCAGTTAAACTGTTAATCTACATCAAATATATTTAAACATGAGAAAACGTGAACGTGCTTAGCATTTATTAGTTCTGCTGACATGAAAATTGAGATTTCAAATGGTCAAAGTTAAAAGGATTTATTTTAGAAAAATAAACATCTTATTTACAGAATATGTGCAACGTAAAAAACAACCACTCAGATCAAGAGACTAAGGAACAAACACAAATCAAAAAGCTTCTTCAGGAACTGGGTCCTGGTCGGAACGAGCTCAGCCTCCGTCCTCGGCTTAGTGTCGCCGTTGGAGCTGAGTTAACGGCGTCCTGGTCCACCTGAAGACAAACAGACACAATCTAGTATCGTAACTTTGTTTTCTCCTATAAATTATTCATTTCATTCGTTCTCTCATGTCTTTTTATAAGCTGTTAAATTCAGAAACAGTATTTTATTTCATCAGGGCTTATTTGTTTATATTTTTACAAGTTTCATTTCAACTCATACATATTAGTTTAATCAATGTCTCAGATGTCTCTTTGATTTCGTCTCTCTAACCTTTAATGTAATTTAATTTTTGCTCATAGTCTGATTCTTCATGTTTTAGTTAATCAAATCTTTGCTTCTCATTTTATTTATTTTTTGGCCTGACCTCAGGCTCTAATTTCATCTCGTTTCCTGTTGAAACCAACCGGGATCGTCTCACCTCACTGTACGCAGGGGGAGGAGGGTAGTGCATTTCAGGTGCTCTCATGAAGAGCCCGCCCTCTTCGTCTTCGTGCTCCCCGCCATCGAAGTCGTAGAGCAGCGGCGTCCGGGGCCCGTCCACCCTCAGGTCTCTGTGGATGTTGCTGTAGCTGGGGGGGGATGACGGGAAGGAGGCCCAGCTGCTCAGGGATCCAGCCTGGCTGCTCATGCTACTGGTCCTGCTGCCGACGCCACTGAACGGAATCGTACCGATGACCAGGGGCAGCTCCAGCATCAGTTTCTCACTGCCAGGGATGTGCAGGTAGATCTGGAAGGAGGTTGTGTTTGTGTAACTGTTTTTATTGTGGTTTCATATGATCAGCTTCATTTTAGTCAATCATTTTGAAACTCAGCTGATTTTCTTTATATTTACCACATCAGACTCTCACCTGGTCTGGTGTGGTAAATATATGAAATATATAAATATGACGTCATCAACTCACTATGAGGGCGTAGTCCACCTGGATGATGTCACAGCCCAGCAGCGATGGCTTCAGTTTGGGGACCCTGATCGTCTTCCCCTGCCACATGTCACACATCCCAGAGATGATGTGGTTTCCTCGAACCGCCGTCAGCTTCTGACACAGAATCTGTTCGAAAGGTCACAAACATCAGGTCACCTGTGTTCTGCTGACGCAGGACACCGTCGTGGTGAGTCGCGTCTCAAGCGTCACCTTGGTGTGTCCATCCGCCAGGTATGAGTGTTTGGCAATGATGGCGGCCTTCGGCACCACAATACGTGAACACGTGTTCTCAAACTTGGCGCTGACGGTGATGTCTTCGCCCTCGCAGAAGCCCTTCCTGTCGATGCGAGCGCTGATGGACACCTGGCCGTCAGGGATGAACATGCAGGTGACCTTCTTCTGCTTGGAGGCTGCAGCTGGAGCCTGCGGAAGCAAACGGTCACCTGGTCACAGGTTCCTTAGGGTCAGTGAACTACGCTTTGCTCACGAGTTCACGTCATACCAGCAGATCAGGCCGGTTCACGTCCAGCGGCTCCTCCACCTCAAACTCGCGCTCGCACTTCAACGCCTGCTGGGAAGGTCTGTCCAAAATGGCGCAGGCGCAGTAACGGACGCAACCAAACTTTCCTTTAAAAGACGACACCAGGCGCCTGCGGACAGACGGTCAAGCACTAGAATCACTGACCCATAGCTGACTGCTTCTCAATAATCAGAGCCAGTCTGTTATCTGGGCCGGTTCGCTGTCTCACCCCGGCGGCGGCAGCTCGAAGCCAAACTTCCAGGTGAAGGTTTTCCCAGGCTGCACCAGGAAGAAGCCGTCAGAGTCTGAGGACGGTCAGCGCAGGGTTAATGGCGACGCATTTCAGTTTCACTTTCCCTTCAATAAGCAACCGCAGCACAACGCCGCGTGCTCTAGCTAACGCATGGACACGGTCCGGTTCTGGTACCTCTGGGCAGCAGCTCGTCCAGCGGCAGCGCCTCCTCGTGCTTCAGATACTCCACCTCCTGGCTGCGGCTCCGGCGGTGCTTCCCCCCGCGGTGCTCCACGCGAGCGCAGCCGGCGGCGGTGACTCGGAGACCGGTCACTCTGCAGGGCTGAGCCGCCTCCAGCAGCACGGAGCCGGACACTTTGTCCCCGCTGCTGTAGAAGGACCGAGCCGGGTCGGAGAGGAGCAGCTGGAAAACTCGGAGCTTGCTGCCCGCGCACAGAACCATGACGTCGGTAACGGCGACAATGCAACGAACCGGCGGCTTCCTCCAGGAACAATAACCACGTGACGGTAACCAGAGAAACCCCGCGTTTCGGGCTTTACCCACTATTTGCAAACGTTATGTTTCCAGCGGGTTCTGCTCTCGGTACTTTATACCGGCGGAAGGGGCGGGTCCCGGTGCACCGTTAGCGTCGGACCGAACAGCACGTGCACATAGCGTGGCCTCGCCAAGCGGCGGGGAATGGAGCTCACCGATTGGTTAGACCAGACTGGTTGGCAGAGGTTAACCAATCACAACACAGAGAGGACGCGTGGCCAGCGCGTGCTACGGGTGACTGAGCCACCAGCGCTAGAATAAACTAAGTTCTACCATTAAACCCAGTTCTACCATTAACCCAGTTCTACCAATAACCCGGATCTACCATTAACCCAGTTCTACCAATAACCCGGTTCTACCATTAAACCCAGTTCTACCAATAACCCGGATCTACCATTAAACCCAGTTCTACCAATAACCCGGTTCTACCATTAACCCAGTTCTACCAATAACCCGGATCTACCATTAACCCAGTTCTACCAATAACCCGGTTCTACCATTAACCCGGTTCTACCAATAACCCGGATCTACCATTAAACCCAGTTCTACCAATAACCCGGTTCTACCAATAACCCGGATCTACCATTAAACCCAGTTCTACCATTAACCCAGTTCTACCATTAAACCCAGTTCTACCATTAAACCCAGTTCTACCAATAACCCGGTTCTACCATTAACCCAGTTCTACCAATAACTCGGTTCTACCATTAAACCCAGTTCTACCATTAACCCAGTTCTACCATTAAACTCAGTTCTACCAATAACCCTGTTCTACCATTAACCCAGTTCTACCAATAACCCTGTTCTACGATTAACTCGGTTCTACCATTAAACCCAGTTCTACCATTAACCCTGTTCTACGATTAACTCGGTTCTACCATTAAACCCAGTTCTACCATTAACCCTGTTCTACGATTAACTCGGTTCTACCATTAAACCCAGTTCTACCATTAACCCAATTCTACCATTAACCCAGTTCTACCATTAAACCCAGTTCTACCAATAACCCGGTTCTACCATTAAACCCAGTTCTACCATTAAACCCAGTTCTACCAATAACCCGGTTCTACCATTAACCCAGTTCTACCATTAACTCGGTTCTACCATTAAACCCAGTTCTACCATTAACCCAGTTCTACCATTAAACTCAGTTCTACCAATAACCCTGTTCTACCATTAAACCCAGTTCTACCATTAACCCGGTTCTACCATTAACCCAGTTCTACCATTAACCCGGTTCTACCATTAACCCTGTTCTACGATTAACTCGGTTCTACCATTAAACCCAGTTCTACCATTAAACCCAGTTCTACCATTAACCCAATTCTACCATTAACCCAATTCTACCATTAACCCAGTTCTACCATTAAACCCAGTTCTACCAATAACCCGGTTCTACCATTAACCCGGTTCTACCATTAAACCCAGTTCTACCATTAACCCTGTTCTACGATTAACTCGGTTCTACCATTAAACCCAGTTCTACCATTAACCCAATTCTACCATTAACCCAGTTCTACCATTAAACCCAGTTCTACCAATAACCCGGTTCTACCATTAACCCGGTTCTACCATTAAACCCAGTTCTACCATTAACCCTGTTCTACGATTAACTCGGATCTACCATTAAACCCAGTTCTACCATTAACCCAATTCTACCATTAAACCCAGTTCTACCAATAACCCGGTTCTACCATTAACCCGGTTCTACCATTAAACCCAGTTCTACCATTAACCCTGTTCTACGATTAACTCGGTTCTACCATTAAACCCAGTTCTACCATTAACCCTGTTCTACGATTAACTCGGTTCTACCATTAAACCCAGTTCTACCATTAACCCAATTCTACCATTAACCCAGTTCTACCATTAAACCCAGTTCTACCAATAACCCGGTTCTACCATTAACCCGGTTCTACCATTAAACCCAGTTCTACCATTAACCCTGTTCTACGATTAACTCGGTTCTACCATTAAACCCAGTTCTACCATTAACCCAATTCTACCATTAACCCAGTTCTACCATTAAACCCAGTTCTACCAATAACCCGGTTCTACCATTAACCCGGTTCTACCATTAAACCCAGTTCTACCATTAACCCTGTTCTACGATTAACTCGGTTCTACCATTAACCCAGTTCTACCAATAACCCAGTTCAGAGGGGCCCTGAGGCCCAGTTGTGGGAGCAGCGCGCCCCCTGCTGGACACATTCAGGACAATCAAGTTGTGTCCTGGTTCCGACCTGATTCTGAAGGTAAGTGGGTTCTGTTTTGAACAGTGTGAAGTGAGGTCCTGAAACCTGATGTAAAGGTTTAGATCAGTGTCTGTAGAGGAGAGGACAAGGTTTCATAGAGCAGACGTACGTTAAAAT
Source organism: Macropodus opercularis (assembly GCA_030770545.1). Taxonomy (NCBI): domain Eukaryota; kingdom Metazoa; phylum Chordata; class Actinopteri; order Anabantiformes; family Osphronemidae; genus Macropodus; species Macropodus opercularis. Next base: position 21,433,416 of record CM061104.1, on the reverse strand, counting down.
TAGTAGTTGGAGCTATTACTGTAAATGTTAAAAAGTTTAATTTCATCGCCGCCTGGAGATTAGACGTGACCAAGATGACGAGGTCCGAGCAGGTCTCAGACTGAGAGACAACATTTACAACAGGATTCATCTCAGATACAGACTCGTTGTATTCGCTGTGTTGGTGATTACAGGTACGATCGCGTGTTTTTCTTTGTGCTCTGCGGCTCTGACTTCGTCCAGTTCATTGTTCCTGCTCCAGCTGCAGGTTGGTCCGTGTCTCCTCCAGCTTCTCGTCACCAACACGTTGCTGCAGGAAACCAGAATCGTCTAAGTTCCTGTTGCACATGAGCATCAACTAAATGTGCACATCACGGTTCCGCTGGTAATGTTTGTTTTACTGCAGCGTCGTGTTGGTCGCGGCGTCTCTGACCAGGCTCTTCAGGCGCAGTTTAAATAAGGAAAGTCGTTTTATCAGTAACTTCCCACATCCACCCAACTCAACCCCAGAAATCTAACAAAAAGCAAGTGAGACAATAAATAAAGCCAGAGTCTGTGCTGTCCGTCTGTACAGGCTGGAGGCTCCTGATGACTGTGGACCTTTGGGATCCTAGATCATCATCTGTTCAGCTTCTCATCAAACCTGCACAAAGATCAGAGCAACACAGACACAGGATTAAAAACAAGACGGAGCCACCAAGCAAACCAACATTAGAACCGCACTCGAACGCTCACTCGTGTATGGCGTCTGGGATCTGCAGTCTCTCTGTAGGGATGATCTGAGAAAGCTGCTGAAGACTATGAACAAAACGAATCTTCCTGCTGAATTTATCACTGTGGACAGAGAACAGGCGTCAGAATGGGACCCGGTCATCCAAAACACTGCCTGTAGAGCAACGATGGAACCGGGACCATAGTTCAACAGCTGTAAACCTGTGGAGGAAGCTGCTCACACGTTAAGTGCAGCTGCTCAGGTCAACGAGTCAGGGAACTCAAGAAAAGACTAAACCAAACGAGACCAGGGGAGACATGAGCAGCCCGATCCATCTGCCAGGTCCGGTTCTGGTCCCTTTAAAGCTGAGAGTCAGAGCTGCTCAGGTCACTCTGAAGCAGGTTTCCATGCTGGGGAACCTCCTTCACAGATGGAGTCCCTCCACTTTCCTCCAGCCTCAACGGCAGAAGGGGGACGGCTGGGAGGACTCAGCGAACACCGTGGGGCTACAGGTGACCTGTTGCTATGGTTACCAAGATGTACCTGATGAAGGGTTTGACCAGCGTGAGGAGAGCTTTGATGTACCAGGCAGGGTGGACCACCAGCAGCCCCTTCAGGTCTTTCTTCAACCTGCGGAGAAATGTCACATCTGTTGTCGTTTCCTGACAAACAGCTCATGTTCCCTCAATGTTGAACCCTGTACCTTCTGTCGATGGAAGTGTAGCACTGGTGGAGCCACTTGATGGCCGGCAGCTTGTTTCTGGGCGCCATGGCACACAGGTAGACCAGCAGGTAGTTCTCGGAGACCATCAAGTCCAAAGTCCCCACAATGTACCTGCAGGTAAACAAGCACAGACTGTGACACCTGTGGCCTGTGGGTCAGCTGAAGTTCTCCAGATGATTGAGTGTAGACCTCCTGGTTTAAGATTACACTTAAAATGTTCATCCTCCAGGTGAAGTGTGATCTGATCTGGTCCAGATCTATATGATCAGGATTCATGTGGTCAGTGTTGCCAGGACTCCACTTTCAGACTGTGTCAGTTTTGCCCTTTGTAAACTCACACAGAGAAAAATCTACAGAGCATGTGAGAACGGGTTCTGTGGAAGAAACCCGGAAGTAAACAAAGGAAGCAGCAAAGGATCTCAAACACACACTGAAGGAGATGTGCTGCCGAAAGAACGGACCTGGATCTATGTCCGATCACAATAGCAAACCGCTACCGTTTGACCGGGACCTCATCGCGGTACACGTGGTCTCTAGCTGACTCCAAGAGTCACGTTCAATCTTTCTCACCTGAACAGGTGGTCCATGACGTAGTCGTAGTCCTCCACTGAATTCTCCGGCAGGTAACAGGCAGTGAACAGGATGATGGCATTCATCCCATCGCCATAGTAACCTGACAGCCAGTCACAGTTTGATTGAACGTTTGCAGAATCAAAGTTCAACAAAAGTTGTGTTTATGGTGAGGCAGAACACATTTGACCTCTGACCTCCGTGCGACAGGACCTGCAGATACGGCTCCAGGACGCTCATGTTAACATGATATTCGTGTCCAGAGATACAGAATCTCCTCCAGCGGCGGCCCCTGCTGTCCACCTGGTCCAGCTCCATCAAACCCTCCGATTGGTCCGCTGGGCTCCTAGCCGCGCCCTCGGCCCCAGCCCTCCCCGTTCGAGGGAGGTCATCTGACAAAGAGACGTCAAATGTCATCATGGTTCAGGCTCTCGCTCTGCAGGCCGCACACGTGTCCACATCTGAAGCTGGGCCTCACCGTCCCACTCCAGCTCGTGGCTGCTGTCTGGCAGAGTTCCCGTCTCGCTGTCGGACGGCGTCTCCAGAGCCTCCAGGTTGATGTCGAGTGACGGCATATCGTCCGGCGTCCCTGACAGAGCGGCGGCAGAGAAACCGTCGTGACTGCGGTCGTGAGAATCTCCGTGGCTGAGAGTCAGGCTGAGCGACGGGGCCGCCAGACGCTTCTTAGCCCCGCCCCCAGGTCCTGATAGGGCGAGACTGGTAGGTGGCGCTGTGGGACAGGGACGTTGGCATTTATATTGTTATTGATATTGATTGTCTGAGGAGATGAATTATGCATCTGTGCGTTAAAACTGAAACGGGTTAAATGCTCTGTCGGCGTGGTCTCAAGTTACCAGGCCGCTGGTCTGCTCCTGATGGAGTCTCACCGTCCTCAGGAAGAGGCCTGGACCACAGACGTTAAACAAACATCAGATACAGAAACGTTCCAGAGAATCTGTTTAAAGTCTGGTGATGGTGATTTAAGAACAACTCTGATCTGCGTTTACGCAGAGACATGAGTCTGCACCTGACGGAAGGGAAAGGCATCAGCTCTGACCTGGGGAAGCCGTCGTCCTGCCACTCCTCTCTCAGCTCCATGTCCTGGATGTTGTGTGGAGCCGAGGCCTCTTCAGGAGCCCTGCAAGGACAAAATGGTACTTTTCAGGCTTGAACAGCAGCAGTTCAGGTTCACTGATGTCGATAGATGAGGAATCAGCCGTCGACGTGTCCTGTTCAAACTCAGTACTGTCTTTTTCTTTCTTTTTGAGACTTGTGAACAAAACAAAAGAACCAAGTGAATCTGAATCTAGGAGCCGTGGACTAAGCTGATGAACGAGGAGCCTGTTGAGGGTCTGGATCTGTCTGTTGTTAACATTACAGATGTGTCGCATACAAACATGTCTCACGTTTCCAGCTGTTTTCTCCCAAAACATCTGCACAGGGTCTGATGTTTAGTTTTATTCTAAATACAGACTTACAAGAACTTTAGATATTTTATTTCAACCACTTTTCCCACAAATATTCAACACACGCATCAAAGAGCTGAATTCCTGCATTTTGTCGGTCAAACCAGACTCTATTCATTCTTTTGAGCTTCATCCTGGTTTTCCTGATAAACAGACTCATCCAGTCGAGTGACTCTCAACTGTCACCTGTGGGCAGGTAACAAAGCAAGTAGCTCCTCATTTCAATAGAATCTGAATCAGATCGGACTGAACCTGTCTGGCTGCTGTGATTCTGTTCACACAGAGACACACCTGAGCAGGTGAGAAGGGGGCGGGGCTCTGTTGTTCCTTTGTTTGTTGTTACTTAAGCAGAGGAGTGGGACCCGCCCACGTAGGTCACCACACCTGTGTGTGCAGATCACAAGGGCAGAAATTCAGGCGCTCATGCGTCCGCTGTGGTGCATTAAGGGTCTGACTGAAGGAAACAGAGCATTAGCCTCTGGGGTGAAGCAGTAAACAAGGACTCCAGGATACTTGAGGTTCTCTGGGTGGTGTCAGTGAGTCCCACAGTTTCAGCCTCCAAGCAGGAGCTGAGGAGGGTTGAGTAGTCACCAGGTCAGGTCCAGGGTTGATGCAAGAGTCTTGGACAAAGAAGATTCCAGAGATTTGGCTCCTGAGTTGTCTAAAGGATCTGAACCTAAGAAAGTTATTTACCATTGGTCAATGTGCCGAATCCTTGCGTTAAGAAAGTCGGTTTTAGTGATTAGTGACAGGAAAAAGCTGGAGAAACATGTTTTTATTAATTAATATTATTGCACAGATGCTGATTAAGCTGGTCACACGTTTCAGTTCAGTTGGAATGAGTCGAGCAGGTTTTTCTTCCTGGGTCAGAAAGAAAGAAAGAAAGTCTGTCTGTTCCCAAGACCAGTCACAAACGTTCGGGTCCCAGTCGGTTCAGTCTGAGGAAGAGCTGCTACTCACAGCTTCCCCGTCCGTTTACGGGTCGATGCCACAGACGGCTTGAATCCAAACCTCCTGCTACTGCGTCAGACCTGGGCTCTGGGCTCTGGCCGTAGGGTTGCTTGCTGTCTGAGCTCCCAGACTCGTACCGTTACGATGCACTTCCTCTACGACGATACAAACTGTGGACAGTTCCTGGATCTCATGCGACTCTGTGGCGTCACGATCTGTGCTCAGGTTCTAAAAACTGGAGCAGGACTAAACCTGGAGTGACCCAGGAGACTTCACAGCCGATCGGAAACACTGAACGCATCAAAGCGACCCCTTCATGACTGTCTGTAAAAACCTAACTTTGCAGCGAAAGACTTCCTATTTCGGCTGTAACAGGAAACACACGCACACACAGATCATCTGTTAGTTTAAAGCACAAACGTACCTGTCAGGGTGCCTGCTCATGGTGTCATGTGATGTGACGCCGTATCCCGACCGACATGTACAAACTCCTGGCCGTTGTGTCAATGTCGCGGCTTCCTCTCTCTCTCAGGGAGTTCCCACTCTGACTCTATGGGACTCGCTCTGCCACACAGGTTCTGCTGCATTTCTCAGCAGAGCCGCCGTCTGATTGGTCGTACTCACCTGCTCAAAGTCAGGTAAGAGGCTGCTCAGCTTCACTCTGACTTCATTAACATCAGCCAATGAGCTGCGCAGCTTGAACCAGGAAGACGTTGGTTTCCTCAGGGTCCCACTGTCCACCAGCTGAGGGTATGTGGGCACCTTCGTTACCAGGTGAAACATTCATGTATGGTCACAAATAAAGTCAAATCTGGTTCAAAGGGGCAGAACTACAGTCGTCAGCGTTTCAAAGGCTTGGCAATATATATATATATATAATATATTATATATAGATATACACACGCAAATGTGACGGAGGAGGATGGAACTTGCATCACATGTATAACATATCCAACGTCGATGTTCTAGCACGGACGTCACTGCTTGACCTTCAAGGGTCATTTATTAAGCTGAGGTTGAACTGAAATGAGTTGATGGTGTTTAGGGAGCCTAGGAAGGGTTTAAACCACCCACATGGTTCTACTGGATTTCAAGGTTCATATTACATCCAATCAGACTGAAAGATCCAAACCAGAGAACCAGTAATTCTGTGACATGCTCCTCGCCTTAACTACAGCAAAGTGTTTTTGTGATTACTCACAAATGTAAATCAGTTGTTTCAGCTCCACTTTATTCGCAATTTAACAAACACTTTTTGTTAACTTTTATAACTTGTATGATGATGATGATTACGATGTAAAGTATCTAAAACGAAAGATAATTCAGTTTTCTTTTCAGTCTGATCAGTTTGTTGCTTTGATCTCGTTCTTGGACCAACTTTTTGTGAACCGTTACTTTTATTTTGTAATGTCCTGTTGCTGCAAAGTCTTCTCTTCCTCTTTCTGTTTCCACATCAAACGCCTTCCAGGCATCTGTACAGATGTTATCTGAACAAGAACCAATGTTTCCGTGTTGCTTCATATGAAACATTAATTTAATGTAATTTCACTGCAGCTGGTCTCCGGTCTGTACCTGGTGTCAGACTAGTTACACACTAGATAAAATAACATCCAAAGCTTCAATGATTAAATTGTCCAACTAAAATCTAATTTCTCACGAGAAAATGCTGGACTCTGGAAATCTGACCATCGTCTCTACAGACACATTGGGTTTCTCTGTGATAAATCAACCAAACATGCTAGTCATCAGTACGGAATGTTCTGGAGGTGAGAACAGAGTCCGACAGCGTGATGACTGTTTAATGTTGTCAGCGGTTATGCCTCACACGTTGGATGTGACCTAGAAGAAAAGGAGCCGTTCTGGAGTTAGATGACGTGATGCAGAGCATCCCCAGAGGTGAGACAGTGGAGATTGGTGAGCGAGGCCAAGGGCAGAGGGAGCATCTGAGAGCAGCGATATGGCTTCACGCCTACAAAGAGCACAACAGACGCAGCATTTGCCCAGAGGAGGCTGATGGAGAAGCACAGAGACGGACAAAGGGAGCTGCACTGTGTCCTAGATCCAGAGGAAGCGTGTGACAGGCTGCAGAGAGGAGCTGACGTGTAGTATGAGGACGTCTGGAGAGAGACGTACGTCAGAGTAGAGCAGGACACATATAAGAGCTGTTAGACAGTGGTGAGGTGAGCTGGAGGTGACAGAGGTCAGTCCCAGTAAGGCAGAAAACGAGAAGGAACCAAGTGGAACCGTGAGGTTACAGCGAGAGGGAGGAGAGAAAAGGAGGCAGAGGACAGGCTGAAGTGGAGGAACAAGGCAAGAAGAGTCTTTCATGTGCTGTATTTCATGGTTTAGTGGCGACGCTGACCTGAGGAGACGGGAGAACATGTTAAATGCTGGAGGACCCGGTTCCTACGTTACAGGGCAGACTGGGACCACGCGTCCTGGAACGCAGCTGCTCTTTGTGTTACAATGCGACAGAAACACAATGAAGTGTCAGCCATTAGATGAACACTGACTGGGTTTTTAATACTGCGTTGGAAGATTGCAGCAGAAAAAGTGCTACCAGGAAAACACGTTTAACAGGGTTACCATGAAACAGAGAGTCTGTCCTTCACATGTTTAAATTGATCCAGGACAGGAAGAGATGACACATGGGAATAAAAGACACAATATTTATTTTTGTGTCAGGACCAAAGACGCTGCAGCATCCATCACAGAAACTTTATCAAGTCTGTCCTCGTCCCTGTGTCCGTGGTACCTTCATGCTCGTCGTCTTCTCCGCTCGCAGGTCACTTCCCACCGCTGTCGGCTTTGATCTTGCTGAACTTCTCCTCCAGGTCCCGAGCGCTGATGTGGGGCAGACCATCGTCTAGAGGACATCCGTCCACCAGACTATTCATCGGGGTTGGAGGGACCTGCGACTCCTCATCGTCATCCACGTCTCCAGGGCGACCGTCCCCGTCCCTCTCCATGAGGAAGTCCTTAACGATGGGGAGGACCTTCTTACGAGACGCCAGAGTGTTTCCTAGAAAACAATGGAAAATAAGGACACGCGAAGACAGACCACGCAACCAGTCCGTGTAGCTGTACCGACTCACTTTGCTGATAGGCTGTGATGTGAGGATGGGGGCTGCTGATTGGACAGAGGTTAAGGGGGGGGTTACGAGCCTGCTCCAGGTACAGGCTCATCTGAGGAAACATGAACAGTGTGACGTCACGTTGCGTCCGTATCACCGAGTTCACTTGTTTAAAGAGGGAGAGAACTCATCCAAAAAATGGGTCAAGCGTATATTCGGTCATCTTTATTTCTTTCCTGCTGGTTTGGTTTAGTTCCTTTTACTTGAGGACTTGTAGTACTGCTATACTGACTTAAGTACTAAGTGCAGTATTTGTGTGTACCTGCTCCCTGCATGTGGTGCTGAGGCTGAACACAGCAAGCTCTCTGATTGGTTCTTTGATCTCAGTGAAGGAGATCGTCATCAGCAGCAGCAAATGAAATCCATATTTCTGACAGAACCCTGACAGCTCTGCCTCCAGCTCCGCCCTTTGCAAGAACTCCTGAAAAAAACCCAAAAGGCCTTCAGGTACACAGGTATCAACGCTCACTACTACGGCGAACTCATCTACAGCGCAGCACCTCTAGCACCAGTACCTCTAGGGTGACGTACAGAACAGAGACGGCGAGACTCAAACTTCCTGAAACAACTTTCATGTCCTTCAACAACATCTGTTCCGTGTTGAGACCTGGAAAAAAAATACTACAATAAATACTTCAAATATGCATCTGTTGACATCTAAGGTGCTACGTAGTTCCAATATTAAAACTATGTGAAATGCAGAGGACAATGTAGTAAACACTAGGACACTAGTCCATTTCTAGTCGCACTGTAACAGACACCGGTAGTTCTTCATCGGTCAGAACCCGAGCCTCACCCGAGACGTCAAACTTGGCGTTCTGCAGCGCCTGGAACAGGACGCCCCTCGGTGGCAGCTCAGGGAAGCGCGTCTCCAGCGCCGCAGCGTACAGACTGTCCTTAGGAGTCACTTTTCCTGCTGCAGGAGCCATGTTCACACAGTCCAACACCAGAGTCGCTACAACCACAGCAGACAGGACAGTCAGTACCAGGTCAGAACTTTGTATTGGAGCAGCAGAACCGGTACTGGACCCATGGAGATGAATGCTGACCAGGCCTTACACCTGTAACTGACGTATTTTTGTGTTGCTTGGTGTTTACCGTAGAGCAGCTGAGCGAGCTGCTGGTCCAGGATCTGTGGAGCTTTCTGAAGGATGCATTCTGTTACCAAGGTAGCACAGGATCCCACCATCTCTATGGTAACAGGGCAGGATGGAGTGGGCTCCCTCTCCTGCAGGTGATGGTCAATCACTTCCACCACCGCCCCCTCCAGGTCGCTGTCTGAACTGCAGGATAAAAGTGCAGGTGGTGAGACCGCTGTGCTCAGGCCTGGAACGTACTCGTCAGGCGTTTCCGTACCTGGGCAGGACGTTGTGGTCAACCAGCGTCAGCTGCAGGCGGCCGGATCTCTGTAGCGCTTTCAGGTCCAACTGGTCCCTGAACAGCAGAAGGTCCGGCGACAGACCGGACTGGTGCAGCAGGAAGATGTTGTCCGAGCGCAGCGGCAGGTCTGACCGGACGATGTTCAGCAGAGGGACAGTGATGTTCTCACTAAGAGCAGTCTGACAGACAGACAGACGGTCACTGGGAAGCCCAGGAATCAGTTGGTCCAGAACCAGAGACTGATCACATTCACACTGCAGCAGGGACACGGAGTGTGTGTCTGTGTGGTGCCAACTTCAGGAAGGACTGAGAGAACACAAAATAATCTATGTATCACAAGCAACACGCTCGTCTGCAGCAGCGTTTGGTTAAATGTCACGTCACCAGGACCAAAGGGTTCTGTGTCGGGTTTAGGGGTCAGGTCTGACCTTAGACAGGAAGTAGGCGTAAGCCACGGCAGAGACCATGGAGTCCACGTCACAGGCCTCATTCCCCATAACCACATGGATCCCTGGACCCTGGTCTGCGTTTGCCTGGGGAACAAGATGACGACGCACTGACTTAAACACGTTTCTCACCGTTTCATGCAGAATCATTTCTATTGGCCAGAAACACCGGAAAGTGTCACAACAGGAAGCTGCTCGCACATCACATCACAGCCTCCACCTCCACGCTGACCATAAGGACAAACGAGCCGTTTGCTGCTTCATTCGCAGGACTTTGGCCTTTACTTGACACTTGGTTACTCTCACTTACGGAAATTATATAAATACTTTAGCTGAAATAAATAAGTTCACACGCGTCTTTTTAAAGGTGCAATTGATTGGAAGTTTAATTTGAAAGGCATCACTGACCGGATGTCGTGCTGTTGTTGCTACCGTCTCACATCTATGAATGAATTCTCGCAGATTTGACCGCGCTGAGCTAACGCGCTAACCGTTAACCGACGCGTTACCTGCGCCGCTCGACGGCAGCTCGACAGAAACTCCTCCATCTCCGGTTAGCTTCGGGCGGCTACCGCCCGCGGGTGAACGGTGCCTGTAAATCGTTGCTGGTTCACCGAACCACGGACGGACCGTCACACACGGTGACGGTAACGCGAACGCATGATTCAGGGGGCGTGGTGGGGGAAAGGTCGTGCTGCCTTTACGGCCACAGCACAACCTCGGAAATATGCAAATTCGCGGCTGTTTAGCACATGTGGCAAAATGAATAGAAAAAGTAAAAGCTCGTCCAGACAAACAGCCACAACGAAGACACGGGACAAAAAGAGTCCTCGCGCTCACTCTCGACGTGATGAATAGATGTGTGCAAATGCCTCAAATGTGAAGGGTATTTTCCCACCAGAGCGAGAAGGCAGCGATTCTACGGGAAATGGAACTGTGGGTAATGTAGTATTCTTCACGTGTAAGCGATCATGAACTCATAAATATCTGAAATAAAACTAGAGTGAATTGTTGAGCTTGGCTTTTATTTTACACAGTTTCCTGGTGACATCGCGGCTCCTGCTAAACTGGAAGCGCTGCAGTCGTCTGGTCTGGTGGTTACTATTAATTCAGCATCAGCACCAACGGCCGACACATCAGGGAAACCATTGTAGGAATCTAAATAGTTAAGTAGTAGTTAAAATAGTAGTTGAAAGCTTAGATAGTAGGATGCATGCAGAAAACAGAACAAGCCGAATGTATTAAAGTATAGTTTGAAACACACACATCAGATTTAGAGAATAGTAGAGGAACCAGATGCACCCAGACACGGCAGAAAATAAGATAAGTAGGGAGTGAAACATGTGAATGTCTGTAGAAGGAATGTGCTTGGATCCATAGGTTATGGGGCCACAAAGCAACGGAGAAGATAAGACACCAATAAACCAGCCATGGAGACGAACACCAGACCACGACATCAGGATCCAGTTACACCACAGAAAGATGCTCTGTCCAGCATAAAAGTGTGGGTCGAGGGACAGACAGTGTCAGTCAGACTTCGTGCCCTGACTATATGCTGTATAGTATAGAGACAGACTGACCCAGGCCTGTACATTATTATTCTTCAAGTTTGAAATAAAAGCAAGACTGATTTTTATCAGACGTTTCTCCTCATCATTCAACGAACGCGCAGAGCTGGGATTGGGAGAGCAGCTCAACACCATCCGCGGCGTTTTTCTAGACGAGTGGCCAACGAGCTTCCGCTTCGCCATCAGTTGTGAGGGAGAATCGTCTTTTCAGCTGAAAAATACTCGTTATAATTAATTGCTGTCATTGTCGACAATTTTTATTGGATATGTGCTGAAGATGGAATCTAAAGATTGTTCGGTTCAAGTTGACAGCAGTGTTTTCAGGTACTTTTCTAGTGTGACGTCCAACCTACAGAGCCTCTCACCTTATCAGAAGAAATTTGTAGATTTTCATTTGCTTCAGAATTAAATTGACATAATTTGAAAGACCTTTACAGGTAAATACTTTAATATCGTGGCCGTCTCTAGCAGGTCTTCATTCCATGGTAACACTGATGTTATGCTCGGTGGAAAAGCTCCTTTGAAGACATCAGCGATGGTCAGAGACCGAAGCCACGTGTTCAGTTTACAGGGACACAGCCCAGGTGTCAGCAGGTAGTAAGAGCTGACCTCTGACCTCAGAGGACGATGCGTTCACTGAATGACTGACAGCTGTCGATCTGGTACAAATTTACATGATTTTGTCCTGTTACTCTTATTGAGTAATTAGCTGTTTCCTGTCAGCTTGTGTTGCAGGCTCCAGTGACCTCTGCCACAGCAGGTTGCGACCTCTGACCCCTGACAGAAGGTCTAGATCTTCTCAACGTAGTTCCCAGGGAACATCCCCTCTTTGCCCCGCAGCCGCCCGAACCACCAACCAGACGGATCTTAAGACAGAAACGGGACCAGACACCAGAACAAGTTATCGAGGTCATTCGACAAGCTTTGCCACGAAATGTAGTACATTTAGCAGTGGTAGCGACGCCATCGCTAACACTAGTAACCACTTAGTAGCGATGCTGTAGCACCTTCAGTAATGATGTCGATGACATCGTCAGCGTTGAAGCTCAGCTCGTCCGTGTCCTGGGCGTCGTAGGCGTACAGCGCTCTGCACTGAGGCGAGCGAGGCTTCGGTCTGGGAGCTGGTTTGGGGAGACCTGCTCCGGGGACGGGCTTCACCTCCTTGGACCGGCGCCGCTGCAGCCTGCAGGCGACACAGGGGGATTATGGCGCTGCTGCTATAGAGGACAGAGCAGGTGGGAAGTCTGGGAGCGAGTTACACCATCAAGGGCCCACGTCTGGGTTTACTGGCTGCACGGTTTGAACTAGACTGTTGACGCTGGTCACACTGGTCGTACTGGTTACTATGAGTGGCCCTAGATGTACTGGTTCAACTGCTCACCCTGCGGCACCCTGCTCCGGGACACCCATGAAGTCCATATCCTGGTTTTGTGGAGGCCGACTGCTGGGGCGCCGCTGGCTCTGGATGCGGGGCAGAGTGGGCTGGTCCATGCTGGACTGCTGCCTCAACACGGAGCCTCTGGAGTACGAGCCTCCTCTGGAAGCTGCGCTGCCTTTGGAACGAGGGGCTGGAGAGAAAAAAAACACATGAAACCCGTGTACAGAACCAGCAGGAGAAGTCCAAACACCTGAAGACTCGATGATACCGGAGTTGTGCTGGTTGCTGCGTGAAGCCTGGTTTCCTATGTAGCGGCTCTTGCGCTTGTCCTTCCTCGTTGGCCCTGCAGAGTCACAAACTCATGAATACCACCAGCAGAAGAACCAACATCAGTAACGGACCTGCGTTCAACATGCTACTCACTTAAAATCACAAAAGTCAAGCACCAGATGTAAAACTAAACAAATGCGGTAAACTGTGCCGTTATGAATGTACTTGACAGACAGAAGGTTGTCATAGCAACATTAAGACTTCATCGGAACTTACGTGAGTTTTTGGCCAGACCTGGTCCAATTGAGACTTGCAGATTTTTCCCGCTAGGCTTCGGGACAGCGTCGTCCCCTTGACCCAGCTGGAACTGAATCTGCCTGGACCCTGCGGAAATGAACGGGCCCCACCTCCCCTTCTTCACCTTAAACTCCAGACTGACAACACAGACAAGAGGAAACGAGGACGTTTAGTATTAACCCTCACATCGCGTCTCATCTGGTTTCCTACCGGGTACTGACAGGTTGTTGAATTTGAGAGGCAGCTTCTTCTTGGTTTTGTCCTGATAACGTTTGACCAACAGACTGAGGAACTCGGTTTTAAAGACGCTCTGCAGAACACTGTCGTACTCTTCCTCGTGGATGATGATGAAGTCGTCTTGAAGCGTGCTGATGAGCCAGAGGAGCAGAAAGATGACACACATCAACAAGTTGTTGGATTTTACTTCTAGTCCTCCAATATAGATGTGGTTCGGTTCGAAGTCCAGCCCTAATTCATGTTTTAGTTCTATAACCGACTACAGTGTGGTTCTACCTCAGGGACACAGACTGGACCTTGTTGATTTCAATCTTCCTTTTGAGGACCTCCTGGATCTGGCCTTTATCTGGACCCTGCTTCACCTTCTCTCGGCCAATCAGGTACAAGAAGTTGGGTGTCAGGATCAGGTCGCGTTTCACAGTCTGTGGACAGTTAACACAGACATTTACTGACTGAACAGAGAAGCACCTGGTGCCACCGATGCCCCAGTGGCTAAACTGCCTGGTTTGTGTAGGAGGGTCAGGGTTAGCGAAGTGGATCCTATGGTCCAGTGGCTGAACATGCTATTGAGGACAGAAAAGCTCAGGAAGGGTCAAAGTTAACGTGAAGCTACACGGGAAAGGTTGGAAACGTGTTTTACAGTCTGCTCATGGGGAATTATTATTATTTTCTTAGTTGCACTTCAGCTTAATGAAGAACGGAGCAAAGAAATGAACCATAACTCAAATCAGCCACATGTTACCTTGAACCTTCTGTCGTATTTCACCACAACGTCGGCGAAGTCAATCCTCTCTCTGCGGCCGACAAACCGTCTGATTTCCGGGTGGTTGTCTGTCCCAATATAGTCGCCCATAAAGTTCCTGTTGATGCTGTTCCTGCGACGTTCCTTCTTGTTCAGCAGAACGTCAGAAGCTAGAGGACACAGAGGAACATAGAGGAGTAAGGAAGAGACATGGTTCATCAAAAGAACCTGCGAGTTGTGTCTGTGGTTCCCAGGCTGGGACCCACCTGACAACAGACGCTGAAATACAGGAATTCATTCGAATGATCTGACTCTCAGTCGCCTTTATAGGGATAAAACTGAGCAGGAAAATGCAAACAGAACCAAAGCACTGCTTCAGAATAAAGGCTTTGTGTCTACAAACAGCTTTGTTTACAATTTGCATCAATGTGCAGCATCTTCAGTTGCCACCATCTGACTCATAAATACAAAGGTTTAACGTCAACTTCTTCTACTGCAGAAAAGCAGCACAGTGGCTCCGTCAGAGTGGTCTTAGTCTAGATGACTTCCATAATAATCATACTTATGCTGGGTTCCTGCTGGAGGACGCTGGATCACACAGCTGATAAACCAGCTCCAAGGCTGTTGGGACTGAGAATGTCCACAGACTACAACCATCACTGAACTAACAACCCATATAAACTGGAAACCAACTCTGGACCCTTGCACCCGAAGCGTTAGACTCACCTTCCTCTCTCATCTGGACGTACTTGCGGACAGCGATGTGTTTGCGCCAGGCCTTCTGGATGACCCGAGCAAAACCGTTATACTTCCGCTCCCTCATCTCCTCGAGCAGGAAGAGCTACAGCGACAAAAACAGCTCAGAGAAAACCTGAAGGACGGGACTGGTAGAAACTACAAAACACCAAACGCCACAGTATCAGAATCAGAAACAACCTACTGATTCAGGAGCCTTGATGAAGACCTTGGTCTTGCCCAGCTGGAACTGGTCCTGGTCCATGTTGACAGAGTTTAGCAGGTGCAGAACTCCGCGGCGCTCATCGCCCCTCCACTGGGGCCAGGTCTCCTTGGTCAGGATGGCATATCTGCATCACACAGCTTAGCGTGTTTGCTGCTTTGTGTGTCTCAAACAGTTTCAGATCACAAACACAGACAAACTCAGGATGGTTGAAGGTTTTTACAGCTTTGTATGAAGTGTTGAGCTCTAACCTTTGCAGGAACTTATTAAAGACTCTGCGGTAGGCGTATCCAGCTCGACGGACTCGAATGTTTTCTCGAAGGCCAAGGTACTCCACCTGGTGTCTGACCCGGTTCTCCTCCCAGTCCCGTGGACGTTTGGTCTCGTTGGGTTTGATACAACGGATGTAGTGAGGAGTGCACTTCATCAGGGTCTGGACCAGACTGTTAGCTTGTTTCTAGACAGATGGGGGTGGGACCATGTTAGGAGCGCAGAACCTGCAGGACTTCATTCGGCATCAAACGACACAGTACCACGCACGCCGTCAATATGCAGTATGGGTTCTGGGGAACTTTGATCCAGGATAATTTGTCTAATTGCAGACAAATGTGATTTGGTTTCGACACTGAAGTTGTACTTGACGCTGTGGAAACTACACCCAGCTCTAAACTAGACCCCAGAATCCAAACCCGTCGCCCTGTCCATCAAAAAACCGCAGGCTTGTCTCACCTTGATCTTGCTGCTGACCGTGGTTGGTCGTCCTCTCTTTTCGGCCTCCAGGTTCTCAGGGAACAGAGCTCGGATGAAGGCACTGACAGACCACAGACAGACAGGAGTCACGAGTTACGGCGCGCAAACAACAGTTTCAAACTGGAGGCGTCAAACAAATAACTCACAACTCGCTGCTTTGCATCAGTTCGATGATGTCGTTGAACAACACGTCTCTGTTCCTCTCACAGAAACCGTTGACATCATAAGACACCTGAGGAGGTTAACAGGTAAATCAGCCGACGCGAGTTCACTGGGTGCCACCTGTCCAGGCAGACGCGGGTTTATTACCTTCCCAGCATAGTGGTGAATAACAAATCCCTTGTTCCAGCTGCTGAAGTGCTCGTGTGATCCAATCTGTCCCTGGAGTTTCTGCAGGAGAGTCTGGTCTGCTCCCTCACCTTTAGCATGCATCGTAGCACAGACATCATCCAAGATGCTCATGATTCCCGGAGGATTCTGCAGAAATAATCAGAGAGATGGGATGAATGATGCCTTTGTCAGCTAACGCTGCTACAGGAAGTGAAGACATCAGATTTCTGTCTTGGGCTAAAAACCTTTTTCTTCTTTTTATACCTTGAACAGTTTTTGACAGATCAAGTCTCACTCACCACTTTGGACTCGATGAGGTCACAGACGACCTTGTTGTTGAAATACTCTATGGGCGACCATTTGATCCCCTCCTGGACGTACTCGTCCTGCAAAGTCAACGAAACATTTGTGGCGACAAAGCAGAAATAAACGTCTTGTTTTTCTGATCGCTGGTCCGTCTTTAGGTAAACACACAGAAACACGGCAAAAACTCAGCAGACTCCGGTTTCTCACTGTCCCTCCACCCGTGTCACCTGTTCTGCCTTCAAGGTGAGTTCGATGAAAATCTGCTGCAGCTTCTCGTTGACAAAGTTGATGCAAAACTGTTCAAACCCATTTTGCTGAAAGACAGAAAGAAAGAAAATGATTTTACTTGAGAACAGATGATATAAATGAAATACTTTCCATTCAGTCGGCTCTCAACTAAAGGTTTAGACGTCTTATTTTTGGTTCCCTGAGCCAATCTGTGACTGAACAGTTTTAGCTTTTGTATTGAGTTGAGGAGAAAAGTACAAATGTGTGTCGATACCTGAAAGATTTCAAAGCCATAAATGTCGAGCACGCCGATGTTGAGCTCCTCCTGCTCCTTCTGCATGGCTTTATTAACAGACTGACACACAGACACACGTTAAATGAAGTCACAGCGAAACGCGGAGATGTGCAGACGGATCACGTGAACTGACATCAACAAGGAAGTCGAAGAGTCGGGCGTAAAGAGCTTTGGACAAGGCGTCTCTGGAGAAACAGGCCTGCTCCGTGTTCAGAGTGACAGAGATCGACTCGGTCTTCCCTCCCCACTTACTGTCCATTATCCTGCTGGTCAGTTTCCTGCAGAGACCGTCCTGATGGATCCCCAGCAGGTAGGACGGGAACGCCAGGACTGACGCAGAGGGAACAGACAGACACACAGTTCAGGCCCAGCTCTCTCCACACCGATTCAAACCAGCAGAACCAGACCCGCCTATCACGGACGTCATTCTATCTTAACTGGCCCTGCACTGATGTTCTGCGAGGTTCTGCTGTTCTTACAGTCCTGGCTTTCCACCACAGCGTAGTTGTTTTCTTCTCTGAAGCCGATGTTCCCAAGGTGAAGAATTCCTGCAACAAGCTGAAGAACCGAGTCTTGATCTTCCAAAGAAAGACCCACAACTGACATGGCCCCCTAGGAGACAGACAGTTTAACAGACAGGCTCAGCTCCAGACGCTGCAGACAGCCAGGCAGCTACACACCATCGTGTCAGAGAACTCCTTCTTGTCGTTGATGTCGTCCACTGTGTAGGTTCCTGACTGGTTGAGGTAGAAGTAGTAGTCGGCCGTCGTGACGCCGAGGTTCTCCCTCTGTTCTGCAGTAGCCCCCCCAAGCAGCTGAGGACAGAGGTCAGAGTTTATACTGATGTGGGTCTCTGAACAGAACAGTGTCTATTCGGGCTTCGGTGTCTCTCCTTTGCGGTTTCAAGGACGTTGCAGTACCTGGTAGTAGATGTGAAAGTTTCTCTCTCCAGGATTCTGTGAAATCACTCGACTTTTCTCCAACAGAAAATTGGAAATCTTCCCTCCATCGGGGGCTCCTCCACGACTGAACTGGATCTCGAAGTATTTACCCTGACACGAGAGAGCGTATGTTAGTGTGTGTCCCACCGGCGGTTCAGGACGTGCTCATACTCACAAATCTACTGGAGTTGTTGTTGCGGACGGTCTTGGCGTTTCCAAAAGCCTCCAGCAGAGGGTTGGACTGTAGGATGATGTCCTTCACATGCTGCGCACACACAAGCGCGTCACGTACGTAGCTTCTGAACAGCTGCCACTGAAATACAAACGGGCTCCACGCACCTGAACTTTGTCTCCACCTCCAGACACTTTGGACACGTAGCTCATGATGTATTTAGCAGCAACAGTTTTTCCAGCTCCACTTTCACCGCTGACAGACAAGATTCAAGCAGGAAAGATCAGCAGACGACAGCACGTACTTCGCTGTCACTTCATTTCTATTGATATAATTTAGATGCAAGTACTTCTTCAGTATCATATCAGGGGTTAGGCCTGGTTGCACGGAGGCTGGATCAGTTAAACCCAGTCTAGTTACCATGGAGACTTACTCTCCGCTGCCTGTGTTGACTTAACTTAAGGCCGCTTCAGTTTATCTATGGAGATGTGTGACGTTAGCCTGGTCCACGGTAGCTGCTGTGATGATGTCACAGTGTCTCAGGTGTGTTTTACCTGATGATGACACACTGGTTCTCGTTGTCAATCATCATGTTTCTGTACATGTTGTCGGCCAGAGCATAGATGTGTGGCGGGTTCTCGTACTGAGCCTAGAGGAGGGGGTTCTGGATGTTAGCGCTGGTCTTAAAGTGATTACACGAGACTGGACTGATGTGACGCGTGGCCTCACCGCTGCCTGGTACAGCTCCACCTCTCGGTCTGTGAAATACGGGAGCTGTTTGAAGGGATTCACCGAGATCAGAACTGGACCAATGTAGGTCTGACCCAGAGAACCGTGTCAAGGATTAACCAGGAGAAGCAGAAGCTGGTTGGCCTGGATCAAAGCCACATGTTAAATCTGCAGCGTTTCTCAAGCCTCAAACGTGTGAAAGTAACTGTAACTCAATGCGTTTACACGTTTTGCTCAGTTCATTTGGCAGCATATGAATATGTTCAGGCTACACTGTGATGAGGAACGGAAGTAAACCCCCAGAGAACGTCCAACTCTGCTAAGAACAGATTCACTTTTGAGCCACTGCCAGGGATTCTCCACCGCCGTTGCCATAGTTACAAGAAAAAACCCTCTGATTCAGATGTTTCCTGTCTCCTTGTAGCTACAACCAATTATGGCGATTTAACAGACTCTCTCTAACAACATTAGAGAAACAACGAATGTGATCAACAGATCAGCTCTGAGGATACAAAGATGTAGTCGTCCATGTATCTCTTCTTCAGGTTGTCTGTGATGCCGTCCTCGTTGATTTTGGACAGCAGCACCATGTCGTCCACGCCGCTAACCTTCACGTTCTGGGCCTGCCAATGGTAACGCTCCTTACTGCCCTGTGGGGGGAGGGGCATCGCAGAGAGAGTCAGGCCTGGTTCCTGCTGCAGTCTGAGGTTATGAACATTCCCACAGGGCCGACGGGTCCGGGACACATTTGTAGAAAGACCGAGTCATCCGACCATTTGAAACCGGCTCCAGTTTGTGCCACTGGTCTGCGTGTGCCATCACGCGGTGTCTCTCCTGAATTCCCAGCATTCCTCTGTCCTGTGGGATCTTGCCATGTTGAGCAGCAACATGTTCGTTTCAGGGTGTGTGTGTGTGTTCACAAATGCTTGTAGTTCTATCTTTGTGAGGACACTTACTAATGAAATGCGAAGTCAGAGCCAGAGCAAAACAACCCTGAGCCCTGAACAGGTTACCCAGCAACGCATTACATTCATTTAATCATTCAGAACACCACCAAGTCTGGGTGTGTGTGTGACGCTGTTACGATCAGAACCAGAACCACACACAGGATTTGTTTGACCCCCTTTAGAAAAAAGTTGCAGTTAAAGGGATGTTTGTTGATGCAGCAGAACCTCTGGCCTGACTTGTCCTGTTAGATCTATCACAACATTCTACTACAGAGACTGGAACATAGTTGGATTAAAGGCAAAGCACTAGGACGGTTTCAATTTTACAGAGCCTTTAGCTCCAAGCTCCTCTATGTGGAACCAGCTTCCAGTTCAGGTTTTAGCAGCAGACGCCCTCTCTGCTTTAACACTAGGCTGAAACCTTCCTTTCTGACAAAGCTGATGGTTCCAGATGGTTCTGGTTCCTCTGATCCATCTCTTAGTTCAGCTGCTACAGGCTTAGATGCTGGAACCTCCTTCATTCACTGAGCTCCTCTGGTTTTCTATCTATTCCATCCACTAACATGCCTCCATGTCCACATGTGACTAACTTTGTCTCTGTTCTCTCCTAGTTGTGTTTCTCTCTTTCTGTCTCTATTCTCATCTCCAGGTATCGTCAGACTCAGAGTCGTGTGTCTCAGTGTTCAGCTGCTGGTCCAACCATCCTGCCTGAGTCTGTTGTTGTTGTTGTTTCTCTCTTCTCTGTCCCTTCACTCCAACCGGTCAAGGCAGATGTTCTCTCACACTGATCCTGGGTCTGCTGGAGGTTTCTTCCTCTATAGAGGAGTTTTTCTGCTGTTGCTATTAAAGTTTTATCAAAGCTAAAACAAATATTTAAATTACAACGTATTTATAGATTTTTCAGTTAAAATGGGATTTGTCTCTTTTATTGTAACCAACAATGATTTTTATATATCAGTTAAAATGATTTAAGTCACTTTATTAATAACCGTTTTGTTTGTTCGAGCTTTTATATGTTTGCTTACATCTTGTTGTTTTGCCTGTGAATTCACTTTCTTTCCAACCAATTCACTAAACATTATTTTGTTGAGTTAATTTTCTTTCTGAAATCTAATGTCAAATCTGGAAGTTTTTAATTTGTTACGGTCTTTCTATAAACCTGAGCTGAACCGGGACCAGGGAACTCACCATGTCTGCTCCTCCTTCCCACACTTCCTGCTTCAGGTAGAAGTTGACAAATCTCAGGAGTCTTGAGTAGCTACAGTGGATCCAGGCAAACTTGGACCGAAGCAGGATCAGTTTAGTCCGGGTTCGATCAGCTTAGTTTGGTGGAGTCAGGCTGATTCTGCAGACTGTGACATATTTGTCTTAGCTTAACTTGTCCCTGTTTTCCTTCCTTCGGTCTTCAGCGTCTCAATGCTCTGCAGGTGTGGGCAGGTGAAGCCACGCCTCCTTCTTACCCAGAGGCCTCTGGGTAATGTGGTCTTGCAATGCGAGAAGTGGGCTGCTGCTGGCCCCTGCTGTGGTAGCATAGGAACTGCAATTCAGCTTCACGATGATGAACTGAAACATTTGATTAAAACAATTAAACATTTCAGCTTTGTGCGATGTGTAAATACTTTTATCAGAGTCTGTAACATACAAACACACAGCAGATACACTTGGTTCTGTTCCCTTCACCCTGTGAACCTTTCAGCCAAAGTCTTGAAGGGACATGAAGGGAGTTTTGACGGATGTCATCCCCACTTCTGGAGACAGAGGGACCAGTAGAGCAGGTTCTGGTCTCCTCACCATCAGACCAATGACAGAGTTACTTACCGTTTACTACTCGCATCACAGCGAGCGGAGCCGACTGGGAAAGTAGACGTCTAGTCGTGAAAGGTTAGGACAGCCTGTGAAAGCCTGGGTGTGTGGTAACATTTTTATATGTGGATATTTAATCTCAACGTTAACGATACCGAGTCAAGTAAGATAACTAAACACTTAAAAGTGACGAAAAGACATTAAGATCACCTGTACATGTAATTACAGAGGAAAAACGTGGGACATCCTCTCATTCATTCCCACTTAAAATGGCTCAAATCACACCGTGATTAGCACATAGTAACTCTGTCCTGTCCAGGGTGGACGCATTCAGAGCAACTGCCAACATGTCCGGGTCTGGTCGTCCCAGCAAGTCCCCCCCGAATGGGCGAGTCGAAGTCCAGACCTTAAACCCATTGAGAGGCTGTGGGCCCTTTCACAGAGGGTCCTACTCCTATTAGAGTATGCACAAAGCTACGGTTGTCCAATCTACAAGATTTTATTCACAGTAGAAAAAACATCAAAGATTCAAACAGACAATGGAAAGAAAAGAAACGCGAGCAACGCGTCTGAGAAACGTTGGGACCAAGGTAACGACATGGAAACACAACTCGTGGAATGGTCTCGACTAAACTTTGGTTTCTAGTAGAAAAGCCCAGGTCCTGTACTGGTCCGAACTCAGTCCAGAACTTTCACCTTCTTTCAGAACCTGAACCAGGCAGGAATGGGACGATTTTCTCTGCTTGAGCCCCTCAGTTCCAGACACTGACGACGAGGGGATGACGGGAAACAGACGTGGTACCAGCGCTTTGTGATCCCATTATAAAACTTTGGAGAAATAAAAGTTCATACTGTGCAGATGTGTTGAGATACCGTTGGAAGCTTTCACGTCTTCGGGAACTAAAACCGATTAACAAGAACCCGGATGACTGAGAACCTTAACTGATGACTCCTGACCTCGGATGGACTGACTCTGACATCTGAACCACAGACGTCCTGCGTAACTGCTGTTTTCACACTTTAAAACTTAAACATACATGAAGAACAAAATGTAATCTCAAACTCTATAAAACGAAAGACCAGGTTAGGTTGAGGCATCAGGTCAACACCAGCTGGTTTTAATGGTTCAGGATCCAAACTGGTTCTGTGTGCAGCTACAAACACGAAAATGCTGCAATGGTCCTTCGCAGAGTCAAGTTCTCCTCCCGATTCTACAGATGAAACTCACCTGCCGAGTGTCTAAAACTGCTGCTCTGCGATTGGGCGAGAGTCCGACAGAGCAGCCACGTGGAAAAAAATCAACACACCCAGAAATAACAAAGTCTCGGCTCGAAGAACGACACAATAAAGACCAACAGAGGTCGTGGCCTCTTCAGTCCAGCTCAGAAACCTCAGTCTCGCAGGTCACATGATGCCGTTGGTCAAGTACTGGAAGCCGTCGTACAGTTTGGTGGTCAGAGATCTCATAGAGCCATCAACCAGCTGATCGACCAACAGCTGCAGCTGCTCCTCCGTCAGACTCATGTGGAAACGCTCCTTCAGGGCTCGCATGGTGCTGGAGCCATGGAAACAAGGCAGCTGGGACCCTGACATGAGGAGGAGAGACGTGTCACAGTGTGTGTGTGTGTGTGTGCGTTACATCGTGTGTGTCACTGTGTGCGTTACCCTGCTGCATGATCTCCACTATCTGTAAGACTCTGTCCATGTGCTTCCTGGCTGCAATCAGACCCTGAAGCATCAGCATCTTATAGTAGTTAAACATGTCTCCATCTGGGCCACCCATCACCTGACACACACACGAGAACCTTTAGAACATCCTGTCAGAACCTGGACACTGCTTCATGATCTCTAACGCCAACAAAAATCCCTCATCCACCTGAAACAGCAGGAGCAAACAAGACAAACTCACATCTACAAACTCGCTGGTGAGTTTGAAGGCGGATGTTTCGAAGCCGAGGTTCTTGGGAGAGCTGGAGAGGATGAAGCCGAAGTCGATGTGAATGATGTGACCGTCGGCGTCCAACAGGATGTTCCCATTGTGCCTGACAGGACAGAGAAGCAAAGTTCAAAAGGATGTGACGGTTTTTGAAAAACAGCAGAGCTGCTCACCTGTCTTTGACCTGCAGCAGGTAACAGATGAGGCTGTAGCCCGCACAGCTCTGGACAAAGCTCCTCTGAGCGCAGAGGAAGGCCTCGGTGGTCGGAGCTCCATGTTCCTGCAGGAAGTAGTCGAGTAGCGAAAGCTGGCTCTGCTTCTTCACCTGGTGGAGCGACACGGCGTTTACCACGGGCTCGATCATCCCGCTGTCCGACGACAGAACCAGGATTTTATAAGGTTTTATCCAGAGGGGCACGCGCTCCTGCTCCCAGATGGACTGCAGCAAAACAAGCAACAGGTTCATCGACAGGGCTTCACTGGCCAGAAGGACTTAAGATCATGTGATGTCACAGCGGTACCTTGAGCTGCTGCAGCACCTGGAAGGCGAGCAGCTCCTGCCGCAGGTCGTCTCCACATTTAACAATCACTGACAGCAGCCTCCAGGTCGGAAGGTGACCGTACGGGGATCCTTCTCTGATCCTCCTGCAGGAGCAGCCGGAGCATCACACAGCACAGTCAGAGAGACACAAAATACACACTACAGATGGATAATTAGTTCATTCTAATACACGGCGAAGGCCACTGACACTGAATGGGTTTTAATCAGACTAGTGTCCCTGAACGCAGCATCACGTACCGGACCTTCTCCTCCCAGGGCTCCTTCAGGGCCACGGCTGACGGGTCCTCTGGGTCCCGTTTAAAGGTGGTGGGCGCCTGAGCGAGCTGCTCCGACAGGCGACGCCTGAAATGTAAAGCAGACGGAAGGAGTGATCCTGCGGGCGTGTGGTTCTGCCGCCATAGGACGTGCTGGCTGACGGTGCATACCTGATGTCTCCGGCAGCGACGAACACAGGCTCTTTACTCTCCAGGCTGGTGATGCTGTCCACTGAGAACTGACTGATGTTATCACAGCTGTTGGTGTGGACTTCAGGGAGCTGTAGCACATAAGCACCTCATTATCATTCGACATTATTCTAGTACATTTACAACACGTCTTAAAATGCTTCGTATCATTGCTACAACATGCGTCAAATCGAACCCAGGGTCCTGGGAACGGAGGGCGCGCCCTCACCTCCACCTGCAGATCTCCGATGTCGTCCACAGACCAGGCCTCGTCGTCGTTGTCGTAGTTTGGGACCATACAAAAGCTTCCGGCTCTCTGCTCCGCTGTTATGCCACAGTCCGGCAGGTTCTCCACCGAGCGTGTGCTCCTGATTCGGTTCTCTGGGATGCGGATGGGAACACTGGACGTCTCGAAGTTCTCACACTCTAGAACCTCCACGTAGATCAGGTAAGGAGCCTGGAGAGGCAGACAGTGCTTCATGGGTAACTGATGGTTGAGGTTTTGGAACTACACTTCCCATGACACTCAGCTAGACTTGGTAGATGCCAGCGTGTTTATTAAAGTGATTACACATGGACAGCGTCACCTTGTCTTTGGAGTTTAACACCACAGCCTGTGTGTGCGGCACTCGCACCACATGATGGTCGAAGGCGGCGGTGGGCAGCCACACCCGAGCCGGTAGCTTGTGGTTGAGCAATGACAGCTCTGAGATCAGTCGCTGAGTCTTCTGCTCCTTGGTCGGCAGCGTGGCAAGACGCTTCCCGATCCCCATCAGAGACTTGATGAACTCTCGTTGAGGAGCCAGACGCACCGGCTGGACAAGGAAGGCAGACAGACAGACTGAGCTGACAGCTTAGACATTGGAGGAGGAGTCGGTGGTCGTGGCTTGAAACTCTGCTGAGATCTTGTAGAGCTAGAGACAAGTACTGGTTTCCTGTCTGTGTGTCACCTCTGTGCTGAGAAACACTTTCTTTGTCTGAACTCATTAACAGAGGCAGAAGTAAAATAATTACTGGAACAGAATGTGAATGAATGTTTCATACGCCTCAAGCACAAACTGACACGCAGGTTGAGGAAACATGACACAAAAGCTCCTCGACGTAGGAGGATTAGTTTATATCCAGATCACATTACACCAGAAGGGTGCTGCACAAAAGTAGAATCAATAAATCCAGGATCAGTGAAACTTCCTGTCTCGACCTATTCCGCCAAACCCATCCTGGATTTCTCTGCTGCCTACGTGGTCGGGATCAGTGTGTTAACCATCACAGTGGACTAAACCAGTGAAGAGGTGAAAACATATGGCCACTATGATTAAAGAAGGAAGAAACAGTGTCCGCTGTGTGTGCAGTCCAGCAATAACCAGCTGCTTTTAGCCCTTTCAATGGCTTTAAGGATAAGGGATAATAAACGCCTTTGCCTTAAACCTGCTCTGATGGACCTGGATCATCTCAGCACAGGCCAAACACAGTAAATCTCCATGGTAACTAAACCAGGTTTGGAGCGAGGCCGATTCCAGCTTAATCGCGTATTCTGGTTTTGTGCAACACCCTTCTGACTTCACTTCCCTTCATCGCGGTGCCGTCCTGAGGTCCATCTCCACCAAACACTGTACTGAAGGTAAAAACACTGGGGTTATCATTGAGCCACAGGTAGAAGTTGAGGGTTTGACTCCCTCCCCCTTAAATTTGCAAATGGGACCTTGGACTGTAACTGACCTCAGTCTGAACTAGTTGTAATGTTTGTGTTTACGCTGATTCCCTCTGAGGAAGCTTTTTATTCATGAGCTGCACATTATTGATGAACACGTCACTGGTTCCAGTTACTCCAGAAACAGGAAATAGATTTGCCCTGTGAAGAACATACCTGCTAAATGTTCCTACTCTCCTTTTCTTCAGAAAACTTCATAAATAAATATGACTTTCAAATGTCAATTCCACTTTCTGAATTGTTGCTCATCTTCAGAGAGTGTTTTTCCTGGTTTTGTAATGACTGGAACCAATGACTGCTTGATAAATAGCAGTGATGGGTTTGCAGTGAAACGCGCTGCACATCACACCCATCAAGAATCTGAACGGATACAACAGAAAACCAGAATCAGCTCGCATTCGATTTCAAGTTGAACCTCATACTGAACCAGAATCAGAACCAGACACCACAGCTTCCAGCAAAGACTTCCCCAAAATGCACACCAGGGAACAGGAAGCAAGCCAACTTACGGGACCAGTCTCAAACTCCAAACTGTCCGAGCTGGAACTGCTGTCCTGGAGGTTAAAGGTCACAGGGTTAGATTCAAGATCATTTTGCTCCTGCAGCTTTGTGAAATGTAATCAAATGACTACACAACTTCAATCTAATTACTGTCACAGCCTTTGGAAAGCTGTTGTTTACTTGAGACCATAATGCTCAACTTCAGAGTTGGGGCCTGTGTTTGCAGCATAGCCACTCAATCAATTAACAGGAACTAGCCAATATGCACACTTCACGATTTGTGTATTTAATGTTATTGCACATCTCAGACCTTCATCATATCGTGCAGGCCTGTACTGGAGGACCTGTCTAAGCTGAATAAGACACGCTGGTCTCTGATGGACAGGTGTCTTCAGCAGTATGTCACCTAACCTGGTCTGCGCTGAGTGAGCTGGCTAAACACTGTGGTATTGGTAGGGAAAAGCATTAGCGGGGGCTAACCTGGTAATGTGCTTGTTTGTGGGAATAGGACAGAAGAAGGCTCGTGTCCAAGCAGATGTGCGTGTGTACACGCGCCTGCGACATCGCATGGAGGCTGGTGATTGCGCCTCTGGACCAAACAGGCTGGTTGAGACAGGGTTTGACTATAGGTCTATGCGAGCCTACCAGAGAGGGGAATTGTGCCGATAGTTAAACCTTGGATTCAGCGAGAACAAGGCAGTTTGTTTGCTCTGCGTGGGATTTATGAGGGTATTGTTAAAAAAAGAGAGAAAGAAATGGGTCAGTCGTAGCCTAATGGATAGGGAGTTGGACCTGTAGCCTCAGGGTTGCAGGTTCGGCAGGTCCAACTAGGTGACCCTTGAGCAAGGCACCGAAACCCCCCACTGCTCCCCAGGCAGCCACAGCATTGGCTCCCCACTGCTGTGTGTAATCACTTAAATGCAGTTTAAGTTTTCCATCCATCTTTACTCCGTGCCTTGATAATAGGTGCTATATGAATCAAAGTGAACTGGAACAGACTGTCAGGACCCAACCTCAAAGGACAAAAGGGCAAATAAATTCAGAAAAGGCATCAAAGAGCATCTGATGATCACCTGACCCCAGGTGAACATCCCAAAGCTGCTGTGTTACCTCATCCTGGCTACTTTCCACCTTCGGGTTACTGGCTGTTCTCTTCAGGTTGCTGCTCAGACTGATGCTGACTGTAGCGTCTGATTTGGAGCGTTGATGTGTTCGTTTGGATGGAGACAAGCCATGGTCTCCACCTACGGTGCCAGGACCAGAGGAGGGGAACGTTACGGGACAGAAAGGAGTCAGAACCAGGGGGTCTCGACGAGCTCGAGTCCCTGCAGGTTTGAGTTCATCAGACAGGATGAGTTTTCTCAGTTTGGTTCCTCGAGAGTGACGCTGCGTGGAGATGTGCATGTCGGAGGAGTAGGCTCCCAACAGCCAGGCACACTGCAGACTGAAGGAGATGCTCTGTCTGCAGCGATGTACCTGCAGCCAACACACAAGGTTAAACCACAGCTCAGACGCCAGCATTAAGCAGCCAGCCTGAAGGAGAGCACAGAGTGGACACATGAAGAACAATCTGCACTTATTTAATTCATATTCACTAGGAGATACAATACAAAGATCAAATATTAAGGGAAAAACTTTATTGACATCATTACACCACTCACCACATATGGCTTAATGGCATCTCCCACGTCCTCATCCATGTGGATGTACATGTTGAGCAGCTGGGGCAGGTAGAAGTCCACCTCCTCATGTGGGAAGCTGAAGAGACGGTTCCCGATGTACGCCTGGACACCAGGCTCCTTTGAGTTGTGCAGATAAGAGATCGCCATGGAAACGTCGAACAGCTTAGATTCAAAGAGTCGGAGCAGCCACGACTGTTTGGAGGGATTGTGCCTCTGCCGCCGGCGGGCGCTCTTCACCGAACCGGGAGCAGGGGACTCGGGGTCGTTCTCATCCTCACGGATCTTCAGCGGTTTTACCACAGGGGTCAGAGTAGAGTGGGATGCAGGGGTCTCAGGCTCTGGCCCGTTCTCCCGGTAAGTGGTGTCACCTTCCACCTGCTGCAGCTTCACCTTCTGCAGCACCTCCTGACAAGCCCGCTGGGCCACCTCTGCATTGATCATCAGGCTCAACTCCCCCACACCCTCAGAAATAACACCCAGTGGAGGAGTGACAGCCTGGGGGGCACCGCAGGACGAGGATGGGGTGGAGGGAAGGGACAGGGAGGGGGAGGAGGGGACGGAGACAGAGGGGCTGTTCTGATCAGACGAGTTGGAAGAAAGCTCTGGCTCTGCATCCTCCATTATGGCCGCTGGGAAGCTCCACCGCCCTGCAGAGAAATGGACCGAACTTGAATCACCTTCATCAAATCCTCTCTACTCGTTTATGGAGGAGTGTTGGGACCGTCTTTTAGTGCATCTCAACGCGAACCACGGCACGTTTCCATTTGTCGCTGACTGTACTGGTCCTAGTTGCGGTTCTGGTTTTGAGTTGGGTTGTTGTCGCTTCGACTCCCACTGAAGACATTTCACACTTCTTAGTGGATGCTCATGGTTGTCTGTCGTCTCTCTACAATAAATAGCTACTGCTCCAAACTGAAACGTGTCAACAACTGAAGAAAGTCAAACCGTTTGTTAGCTAACCCCTCATTAGCAGCTGCGCCGACAGTCATGTGATGCTAGCGTACTTTAACACGACGCTAATCCAGAGCCAGCGGAGCGAGACGCGGACTAATGGAACCTCAGTTGTCGTAGCACTGATCCGTTAGTTCTATGCGGTCCGAAAGAGACGTGTTCCGAGTTCTACTTACCGTTAAGCAGCTAGCTAAACATTGTCGTTAGCGATTCGCGCTAGATGCTTATCGGTTAATGTAAGTTAGCATTAGCCAGCAGCTATCAGGCCAACTGTTGCTAATTCCTCCCAACTTGTTTTTACAGCTGCGCGCTAAGATGACGTCAACAGCGTCACATTTAACGGTTCAACGGCGCGCGCCACCGTCTGGTCGGACCTACCTGGCAAAACATTACTGGGTGTCAAATGATGGTTTATTTCCACTGTGTCTCATCCCATTGATTCAGTCTCTTCTTCATTGTAGCTACAGCTAACGGCCACCAGGGGCGCTGTGCCCGGGCCTTCTTCTTCTTCTGCGGCTAATCCTGTCTCGCTACGGCAACAAGCGCCACCTGCTGTTATTAGTTAGTTAATGTTTCCTAACGTAGAAAGTCTCAAGTGAAGTTCGCACAACTGACAAGTTGCAAATCCAGCTGTTTATATTTGGGAGGAATCCACTGAGTTCTCCATGAAACTGGAAGGTGTGAAACTATGGCCATTTTTCTACCTGCTGTAAGATCTGATGCTTCTTTAAACTCAACGTTAACACAGACGACACAGAACCAGAGACGTGTGCTCAATCTGAACTTTATATAAAGGGTTTGACAGGTGAAACAAGCGCGTTACATTTAAACAGAGCCCTGAACATCAATTAAATGTTTCTGGATTATTAGAATGTGGCAGTGGCAGAACGTTTCCACAACAGCTTTGTGTTTTTCTTTTCACTAACAATCGTTAAATCTAGTGTTTTTATTACTAAAATGAGGAGCTTTCTCAAAGTGATGGAAAATGATATGAAATGTTACTTTCTTCTCAAAATGCTGCAGTTCTGACAGATCACATTTCTCCCACATTAGCTTCTCTTCATTGGAATGAGTTTAGAATCGTTCTCCTTCCTTACAAAGCACATAATGATGAAGCTGCATCGTGTCTTACGGACCTCAGACAGTTGTACTTTTGTTCTGTCAGGTCTGAAACTTGCTTTTGTCTGTTGTGAATTGGCACCATAGTAATAAAGTAAAAGTTTCATTGTTGTTTTCAGTGATGCTGATGCTTTCTGTCTTTCGCGCTTTCTGTGTTGTCGCTTGTTTATTTCTGCCTTGTTTATTTAAGTCATTTCAAGTAAAATGTTAGATGAATTTTGTTAAAAGAGAAGACGTGATCAGCTAATAAATGTTTATTTGTAAGATGAAAATAGGTTCAGTTTAGCTGATTAATGGCAGAAGCTTGAATGAAAACAATGTGTTTTTTGCCCCAGATTTTCCGTTGAGCCTGATTTCAGAATTCACAGCCAGATGTCAGATGTACAGTCTCCTCCAGGATACCTCATCTCATGGGCCAGAACCGGACCGCCTGGTTCTTTACCGAAGTCCACCAGGAAGTCTTCATTCAGGGACAGACCTCCGCTGACAGAGTTCACATCAATCTGCATCATCACCGAGCCCTGTCTGAGCAGACAGCACACGGCTTCATTACTGGTGGGTCTCAATTAACTTCGTATAGAAATTCATGAAAAGACAAAGTTTAATGCAGTCAGGCGCCGCAGCGAGTCAGGAACCGGACCTGGACACAGAGCGAACAGCTGATGGCTCCACGGACCGTTTGACAGTTTAAGAAAAGGTTTCTGTCCACTCAAGTGTACGACGCACTGACCAAAGGTGTGAGGAAAGCTCACGCAGCAGGAGAAGCCTCTGTACGTACTTGATCATGTCGGGGTAGAACTGTTTGTCCCAGCCGCTGTACAGAGACGTCGTCACATAAAGTCTGCGCCCGTCCAGACTCAGCTGTAGCATCTGCGGACCTCCACAGACGCGCCTCCCCTGAGAGACAGACAGGAGGACACGGAGATGACAGAAGTCAGCTTCGTTGTGTCTCACTGCTTCCTGTCTGTGGTACCTTGATGATGCGTGGGGGGGGCTGTGGCTGGTTCTCTGCGTCCTCCAGGACTGTGACTGGCCCGTCAGCGACAAGACATCCGCCCAGAAACACCTTGAGCAAACAAACGGTGAGGGTGAGCCGTCTGCCTCCGAACGCGTTACCTGGACAGGTGTCCGATCGGAGCCTACCTGGCCGACCATTCGGGGGTTCCTCCGGTCCGTGATGTCATACTGTCTAATGTCACCGTGCAGCCAGTTACTGAAGTAGAGAAAACGGTCGTCCAGCGAGATCAGGATGTCTGTGATCAGACCTGCAAACACCAGCACCCAGTCAAACACAGCACGACTACAACAGTGGCCAGACAGTGTCGGACTCACCGGACATCTCAGGCAGCATCCATCCCTCCACCTTCTTACTGGGGACACTGATCACCTTCTCTGCAGCCCAGTCCCCTTTCTGAGGACCCGGCGTTAATAGAGAATCTCAGTGCGGATCAGTTCTTTTATAGACTTTGAAATGTGCTATACAAACAAACCGTCCTGCTTTGTGGGTCCACACTGGAGGAACCTTGGGTCGAGCGCCCGTTGACTGTGCGGTGGTACCTACCGCTGTTTTGTAGAATCTGAAGACAACTCCTCGCAGGGCACATCCTACGTAACCTTCAGCGGCACTGGGGTCGTGCAGGAAGCGGACCTCCAGAGGAATTGCCCCCTCTTCACCCAGATCGATGGTCTGCAGCTTCCTGTGAGAGGTCCAGTCCCAAACGTGGAGGCACTGACCATAGAGACCTGGGACAGATGCATTTGAGCGTTTTAATGCAACTTACACAAGGGACCAGAACCTGGGGATCTAGCTGGGATGAGAACCCAGTGGTACTGATGGGGGGTTGCTTTAGGATCATCCAAACTGGATCCGTACTCAGTGAGTCATATTTGAATCAGAACGCAGATCACTGACCAAGACACTGTTCAGAACCCAGCACCATGAAATGTTTGCTAACCCACCTTCTTTGAGGTGAGCAGGATTGAATCCATCCCCCAGAGCTTTTGGTGCGCCCCATTCGGTGCTGATCATCACGTTGTGTCGAGGCTGATACCAAAAGTCGTACCCAAAGGGCGCCGATTCACCCGGGTGCTCCCAGTTGCCGATCACTTCGAACGTCTCACCATCCAAAAGGATGAAACCACCTGAGAGGACGGCAGGTAGCAACGTGCTTCAACGCGGGGTCCCTGAACGCACCACGTTTCTGTTCAGTAGGTAATAAGTAGGTTGTTTCCTCTACGTCAGTGGCCAATCCTGGTCTTCGGGAGCAGCTGTGTCCGTTGGTTTTCCAGCTGCTGATTGGCTGAACACACCTGATCAAGGTGATCAGCAGAGAGAGGACAGTGGCTCTCGAGGACCAGGATTGGCCGCCGCTGCTCTACGTGCTTCTCACCTTTGCCGTTTCCAGACGGGTCTCCCAAACAGCTGATCATGACCTGACCGCTGCCCAGGCAATGGGAGGTGTGAGGGTTCGCCAGGCCGCACTTCCAGAACAGCTCCACAGGTTCCACCATCTAAAGGCAACAAACCACAACGCGGCATAACTGTTCCATCGGAGGCCAACTTGAAATAAAGCTAAAGCAATAAAGCTCCTCTCAGGATGAAATGGAAAGAACCCGGTGAACATGAAGGTCTTCACAATAAATCAAAGTCAGAACCTGGACTCAGAGCACAGACGACAATATGCACCAGCAAAAGCGCTTCTCGCTGTTTAAAGGCCGAAATAAACCAAAACCTGAGTAAACGGCCGAGTCGGCGGATCCCAAGCTGCTGAATTTAAAGTCTCTGTCGTTCCTGGTGCGTGAAGCACAAAGCCAGGACGTCCGGTCCAGGTTCCTTCCTCCTCCTTCAGGGTCTGTTTCTCTTCCTCCGATGGGTTAGGTACAAACCCAAAGCAGCGACAGATGCATCACTTCGCCACCACGTGACCCGCTGGGCCCCGCTGGGCCCCGCTGGGCCCCGCTGGGCCCCGCTGGGCCCCGCTGGGCCCCGCTGGGTTCTGTTCGTACCTTGTGGAGCTGTGGTGCTCGGGGGTTCGTCCCCACGTCGACCACGTAGACTCTGGACGAGATGAGCGATGGCAGGATCAGGCGGTTCCTCTTCTTGGAGGCGTCTCCAAAACAGCTGCTGCAGGTGTTCCAGCCTGAGTGGTGCAGCTCGTCACAGAGGTTTGGCATCGGCAGACGGTGAAGCACCTGACAGGCAGAGGTCAAAGGTCACATCATTTGTTTTATAAGAGGTTGAAATGTTTGAGAAAAAGAGAAGTGAAGATGATCCAGAACCCAGAACCACCTGCACCTGTAGAAGATTCAGACCCACCTGACAGTAGCTGGGGGACCCGGGGTCCACGTCCACGGTGGCCAGGTAGTCGGGTCTCTGGGTCCCGGTGTTGCGGTAGATGCAGGGCAGGTAGAGGATCTGCTCCCGAGGACCTGAAACGTCAAACGGACCCAGATCGAACGGCGCCGAAGAACAGGACGGGTCCAATTCACAGGTCAGACGTTCAACGACACGTCTGTGGTACCGGTCCTTGGTTCTGTACTAATACTCGTGGTACTTCATTCTGTACTAATACTCGTGGTACTTCATTCTGTATTAATACTCGTGCTACTTCATTCTGTACTAATACTCGTTCTACTTCATTCTGTATTAATACTCGTGGTACTTTATTCTGTACTAATACTCGTTCTACTTCATTCTGTACTAATACTCGTGGTACTTTATTCTGTATTAATACTCGTTCTACTTCATTCTGTATTAATACTCGTGGTACTTTATTCTGTATTAATACTCGTTCTACTTCATTCTGTACTAATACTCATGGTACTTTATTCTGTATTAATACTCGTTCTACTTCATTCTGTACTAATACTCGTGGTACTTCATTCTGTACTAATACTCGTGGTACTTCATTCTGTATTAATACTCGTGGTACTTCAGTCTGTACTAATACTCGTGGTACTTTATTCTGTATTAATACTCGTTCTACTTCATTCTGTACTAATACTCGTTCTACTTCATTCTGTACTAATACTCGTGGTACTTCATTCTGTACTAATACTCGTTCTACTTCATTCTGTACTAATACTCGTGGTACTTCATTCTGTACTAATACTCGTTCTACTTCATTCTGTACTAATACTCGTGGTACTTTATTCTGTATTAATACTCGTTCTACTTCATTCTGTACTAATACTCGTTCTACTTCATTCTGTACTAATACTCGTGGTACTTCATTCTGTACTAATACTCGTTCTACTTCATTCTGTACCAATACTTGTTCTACTTCATTCTGTACTAATACTCGTGGTACTTCATTCTGTACTAATACTCGTGGTACTTCATTCTGTACTAATACTCGTTCTACTTCATTCTGTACTAATACTCGTTCTACTTCATTCTGTACTAATACTCGTTCTACTTCATTCTGTACTAATACTCGTGGTACTTCATTCTGTACTAATACTCGTTCTACTTCATTCTGTATTAATACTCGTGGTACTTTATTCTGTATTAATACTCGTTCTACTTCATTCTGTACTAATACTCGTTCTACTTCATTCTGTACTAATACTCGTGGTACTTCATTCTGTATTGATACTCGTTCTACTTCATTCTGTACTAATACTCGTTCTACTTCATTCTGTACTAATACTCGTGGTACTTCAGTCTGTATTAATACTCGTGCTACTTCATTCTGTACTAATACTCATGGTACTTTATTCTGTATTAATACTCGTTCTACTTCATTCTGTACTAATACTCGTTCTACTTCATTCTGTACTAATACTCGTGGTACTTCATTCTGTACTAATACTCGTGGTACTTCATTCTGTATTAATACTCGTGGTACTTCAGTCTGTATTAATACTCGTGCTACTTCAGTCTGTACTAATACTCGTGGTACTTTATTCTGTATTAATACTCGTGGTACTTCATTCTGTACTAATACTCGTTCTACTTCATTCTGTACTAATACTCGTTCTACTTTATTCTGTATTAATACTCGTGGTACTTCATTCTGTACTAATACTCGTTCTACTTCATTCTGTACTAATACTCGTTCTACTTCATTCTGTACTAATACTCGTTCTACTTCATTCTGTACTAATACTCATGGTACTTTATTCTGTATTAATACTCGTTCTACTTCATTCTGTACTAATACTCGTTCTACTTCATTCTGTACTAATACTCGTGGTACTTCATTCTGTACTAATACTCGTGGTACTTCATTCTGTATTAATACTCGTGGTACTTCAGTCTGTATTAATACTCGTGCTACTTCAGTCTGTACTAATACTCGTGGTACTTCATTCTGTATTGATACTCGTTCTACTTCATTCTGTATTAATACTCGTGGTACTTTATTCTGTATTAATACTCGTTCTACTTCATTCTGTACTAATACTCGTTCTACTTCATTCTGTACTAATACTCGTGGTACTTTATTCTGTATTAATACTCGTTCTACTTCATTCTGTACTAATACTCGTTCTACTTCATTCTGTACTAATACTCGTTCTACTTCATTCTGTACTAATACTCGTGGTACTTTATTCTGTATTAATACTCGTTCTACTTCATTCTGTACTAATACTCGTTCTACTTCATTCTGTACTAATACTCGTGGTACTTCATTCTGTACTAATACTCGTTCTACTTCATTCTGTACTAATACTCGTGGTACTTCATTCTGTACTAATACTCGTTCTACTTCATTCTGTACTAATACTCGTGGTACTTTATTCTGTATTAATACTCGTTCTACTTCATTCTGTACTAATACTCGTTCTACTTCATTCTGTACTAATACTCGTTCTACTTCATTCTGTATTAATACTCGTGGTACTTTATTCTGTATTAATACTCGTTCTACTTCATTCTGTACTAATACTCGTTCTACTTTATTCTGTATTAATACTCGTGCTACTTCATTCTGTACTAATACTCGTTCTACTTTATTCTGTATTAATACTCGTTCTACTTTATTCTGTACTAATACTCGTTCTACTTCATTCTGTACTAATACTCGTTCTACTTCATTCTGTACTAATACTCGTGGTACTTTATTCTGTATTAATACTCGTTCTACTTCATTCTGTACTAATACTCGTTCTACTTCATTCTGTATTAATACTCGTGGTACTTTATTCTGTATTAATACTCGTTCTACTTCATTCTGTACTAATACTCGTTCTACTTTATTCTGTATTAATACTCGTTCTACTTCATTCTGTACTAATACTCGTTCTACTTCATTCTGTACTAATACTCGTTCTACTTTATTCTGTATTAATACTCGTTCTACTTCATTCTGTACTAATACTCGTTCTACTTCATTCTGTATTAATACTCGTTCTACTTCATTCTGTATTAATACTCGTTCTACTTCATTCTGTACTAATACTCGTTCTACTTCATTCTGTATTAATACTCGTGGTACTTTATTCTGTATTAATACTCGTTCTACTTCATTCTGTACTAATACTTGTTCTACTTCATTCTGTATTAATACTCGTTCTACTTCATTCTGTATTAATACTCGTTCTACTTCATTCTGTACTAATACTCGTGCTACTTCATTCTGTACTAATACTCGTTCTACTTTATTCTGTACTAATACTCGTTCTACTTTATTCTGTATTAATACTCGTGCTACTTCATTCTGTACTAATACTCGTTCTACTTTATTCTGTATTAATACTCGTGCTACTTCATTCTGTACTAATACTCGTTCTACTTTATTCTGTATTAATACTCGTTCTACTTTATTCTGTATTAATACTCGTTTTACTTCATTCTGTATTAATACTCGTGCTACTTCATTCTGTACTAATACTCGTTCTACTTTATTCTGTACTAATACTCGTTCTACTTCATTCTGTACTAATACTCGTTCTACTTCATTCTGTACTAATACTCGTGGTACTTTATTCTGTATTAATACTCGTTCTACTTCATTCTGTACTAATACTCGTTCTACTTCATTCTGTATTAATACTCGTGGTACTTTATTCTGTATTAATACTCGTTCTACTTCATTCTGTACTAATACTCGTTCTACTTTATTCTGTATTAATACTCGTTCTACTTTATTCTGTATTAATACTCGTTCTACTTCATTCTGTACTAATACTCGTTCTACTTCATTCTGTACTAATACTCGTTCTACTTTATTCTGTACTAATACTCGTTCTACTTCATTCTGCACTAATACTCGTGGTACTTTATTCTGTATTAATACTCGTTCTACTTCATTCTGTACTAATACTCGTTCTACTTCATTCTGTATTAATACTCGTGGTACTTTATTCTGTATTAATACTCGTTCTACTTCATTCTGTACTAATACTCGTTCTACTTCATTCTGTATTAATACTCGTGGTACTTTATTCTGTATTAATACTCGTTCTACTTCATTCTGTACTAATACTTGTTCTACTTCATTCTGTATTAATACTCGTGGTACTTTATTCTGTATTAATACTCGTTCTACTTCATTCTGTACTAATACTCATGGTACTTTATTCTGTATTAATACTCGTTCTACTTCATTCTGTACTAATACTCGTGGTACTTCATTCTGTACTAATACTCGTGGTACTTCATTCTGTATTAATACTCGTGGTACTTCAGTCTGTACTAATACTCGTGGTACTTTATTCTGTATTAATACTCGTTCTACTTCATTCTGTACTAATACTCGTTCTACTTCATTCTGTACTAATACTCGTGGTACTTCATTCTGTACTAATACTCGTTCTACTTCATTCTGTACTAATACTCGTGGTACTTCATTCTGTACTAATACTCGTTCTACTTCATTCTGTACTAATACTCGTGGTACTTTATTCTGTATTAATACTCGTTCTACTTCATTCTGTACTAATACTCGTTCTACTTCATTCTGTACTAATACTCGTGGTACTTCATTCTGTACTAATACTCGTTCTACTTCATTCTGTACCAATACTTGTTCTACTTCATTCTGTACTAATACTCGTGGTACTTCATTCTGTACTAATACTCGTGGTACTTCATTCTGTACTAATACTCGTTCTACTTCATTCTGTACTAATACTCGTTCTACTTCATTCTGTACTAATACTCGTTCTACTTCATTCTGTACTAATACTCGTGGTACTTCATTCTGTACTAATACTCGTTCTACTTCATTCTGTATTAATACTCGTGGTACTTTATTCTGTATTAATACTCGTTCTACTTCATTCTGTACTAATACTCGTTCTACTTCATTCTGTACTAATACTCATGGTACTTTATTCTGTATTAATACTCGTTCTACTTCATTCTGTACTAATACTCGTTCTACTTCATTCTGTACTAATACTCGTGGTACTTCAGTCTGTATTAATACTCGTGCTACTTCAGTCTGTACTAATACTCGTGGTACTTCATTCTGTATTGATACTCGTTCTACTTCATTCTGTACTAATACTCGTTCTACTTCATTCTGTACTAATACTCGTGGTACTTCAGTCTGTATTAATACTCGTGCTACTTCATTCTGTACTAATACTCATGGTACTTTATTCTGTATTAATACTCGTTCTACTTCATTCTGTACTAATACTCGTTCTACTTCATTCTGTACTAATACTCGTGGTACTTCATTCTGTACTAATACTCGTGGTACTTCATTCTGTATTAATACTCGTGGTACTTCAGTCTGTATTAATACTCGTGCTACTTCAGTCTGTACTAATACTCGTGGTACTTCATTCTGTACTAATACTCGTTCTACTTCATTCTGTACTAATACTCATGGTACTTTATTCTGTATTAATACTCGTTCTACTTCATTCTGTACTAATACTCGTTCTACTTCATTCTGTACTAATACTCGTGGTACTTCATTCTGTACTAATACTCGTGGTACTTCATTCTGTATTAATACTCGTGGTACTTCAGTCTGTATTAATACTCGTGCTACTTCAGTCTGTACTAATACTCGTGGTACTTCATTCTGTATTGATACTCGTTCTACTTCATTCTGTATTAATACTCGTGGTACTTTATTCTGTATTAATACTCGTTCTACTTCATTCTGTACTAATACTCGTTCTACTTCATTCTGTACTAATACTCGTGGTACTTTATTCTGTATTAATACTCGTTCTACTTCATTCTGTACTAATACTCGTTCTACTTCATTCTGTACTAATACTCGTGGTACTTCATTCTGTACTAATACTCGTTCTACTTCATTCTGTACTAATACTCGTGGTACTTCATTCTGTACTAATACTCGTTCTACTTCATTCTGTACTAATACTCGTGGTACTTTATTCTGTATTAATACTCGTTCTACTTCATTCTGTACTAATACTCGTTCTACTTCATTCTGTACTAATACTCGTTCTACTTCATTCTGTATTAATACTCGTGGTACTTTATTCTGTATTAATACTCGTTCTACTTCATTCTGTACTAATACTCGTTCTACTTTATTCTGTATTAATACTCGTGCTACTTCATTCTGTACTAATACTCGTTCTACTTTATTCTGTATTAATACTCGTTCTACTTTATTCTGTACTAATACTCGTTCTACTTCATTCTGTACTAATACTCGTTCTACTTCATTCTGTACTAATACTCGTGGTACTTTATTCTGTATTAATACTCGTTCTACTTCATTCTGTACTAATACTCGTTCTACTTCATTCTGTATTAATACTCGTGGTACTTTATTCTGTACTAATACTCGTTCTACTTCATTCTGTACTAATACTCGTTCTACTTCATTCTGTACTAATACTCATTCTACTTCATTCTGTACTAATACTCGTTCTACTTCATTCTGTATTAATACTCGTGGTACTTCATTCTGTACTAATACTCGTTCTACTTCATTCTGTATTAATACTCGTGGTACTTTATTCTGTATTAATACTCGTTCTACTTCATTCTGTACTAATACTCGTTCTACTTCATTCTGTACTAATACTCGTTCTACTTCATTCTGTATTAATACTCGTTCTACTTCATTCTGTACTAATACTCGTTCTACTTCATTCTGTACTAATACTCGTTCTACTTCATTCTGTACTAATACTCGTGGTACTTCATTCTGTACTAATACTCGTTCTACTTCATTCTGTACTAATACTCGTGGTACTTCATTCTGTACTAATACTCGTTCTACTTCATTCTGTACTAATACTCGTGGTACTTCATTCTGTACTAATACTCGTGGTACTTCATTCTGTATTAATACTCGTGGTACTTTATTCTGTATTAATACTCGTGCTACTTCATTCTGTACTAATACTCGTGCTACTTCATTCTGTATTAATACTCGTTCTACTTTATTCTGTACTAATACTCGTGGTACTTTATTCTGTATTAATACTCGTTCTACTTCATTCTGTACTAATACTCGTTCTACTTCATTCTGTATTAATACTCGTGGTACTTTATTCTGTACTAATACTCGTGCTACTTCATTCTGTACTAATACTCGTTCTACTTCATTCTGTATTAATACTCGTTCTACTTCATTCTGTACTAATACTCGTTCTACTTTATTCTGTATTAATACTCGTTCTACTTTATTCTGTATTAATACTCGTTCTACTTCATTCTGTACTAATACTCGTTCTACTTCATTCTGTACTAATACTCGTTCTACTTCATTCTGCACTAATACTCGTGGTACTTTATTCTGTATTAATACTCGTTCTACTTCATTCTGTACTAATACTCGTTCTACTTCATTCTGTATTAATACTCGTGGTACTTTATTCTGTACTAATACTCGTTCTACTTTATTCTGTATTAATACTCGTGCTACTTCATTCTGTACTAATACTCGTTCTACTTCATTCTGTATTAATACTCGTGGTACTTTATTCTGTATTAATACTCGTTCTACTTCATTCTGTACTAATACTCGTTCTACTTCATTCTGTATTAATACTCGTGGTACTTTATTCTGTACTAATACTCGTTCTACTTCATTCTGTACTAATACTCGTGGTACTTCATTCTGTACTAATACTCGTTCTACTTCATTCTGTACTAATACTCGTTCTACTTCATTCTGTATTAATACTCGTGGTACTTTATTCTGTATTAATACTCGTTCTACTTCATTCTGTACTAATACTCGTTCTACTTCATTCTGTATTAATACTCGTGGTACTTTATTCTGTACTAATACTCGTTCTACTTCATTCTGTACTAATACTCGTGGTACTTCATTCTGTACTAATACTCGTTCTACTTCATTCTGTACTAATACTCGTTCTACTTCATTCTGTATTAATACTCGTGGTACTTTATTCTGTATTAATACTCGTTCTACTTCATTCTGTACTAATACTCGTTCTACTTCATTCTGTATTAATACTCGTGGTACTTTATTCTGTACTAATACTCGTGGTACTTTATTCTGTACTAATACTCGTTCTACTTCATTCTGTATTAATACTCGTGGTACTTTATTCTGTATTAATACTCGTTCTACTTCATTCTGTATTAATACTCGTGGTACTTTATTCTGTATTAATACTCGTTCTACTTCATTCTGTACTAATACTCGTTCTACTTCATTCTGTACTAATACTCATTCTACTTCATTCTGTACTAATACTCGTTCTACTTCATTCTGTACTAATACTCGTTCTACTTTATTCTGTATTAATACTCGTGCTACTTCATTCTGTACTAATACTCGTTCTACTTTATTCTGTATTAATACTCGTTCTACTTTATTCTGTACTAATACTCGTTCTACTTTATTCTGTATTAATACTCGTGCTACTTCATTCTGTACTAATACTCGTTC
This sequence comes from Macropodus opercularis, assembly GCA_030770545.1. Taxonomy (NCBI): domain Eukaryota; kingdom Metazoa; phylum Chordata; class Actinopteri; order Anabantiformes; family Osphronemidae; genus Macropodus; species Macropodus opercularis. The sequence continues at coordinate 21,391,385 of CM061104.1, read as the reverse complement.
TACTTTATTCTGTATTAATACTCGTTCTACTTTATTCTGTACTAATACTCGTTCTACTTCATTCTGTACTAATACTCGTTCTACTTCATTCTGTACTAATACTCGTGGTACTTTATTCTGTATTAATACTCGTTCTACTTCATTCTGTACTAATACTCGTTCTACTTCATTCTGTATTAATACTCGTGGTACTTTATTCTGTACTAATACTCGTTCTACTTCATTCTGTACTAATACTCGTTCTACTTCATTCTGTACTAATACTCATTCTACTTCATTCTGTACTAATACTCGTTCTACTTCATTCTGTATTAATACTCGTGGTACTTCATTCTGTACTAATACTCGTTCTACTTCATTCTGTATTAATACTCGTGGTACTTTATTCTGTATTAATACTCGTTCTACTTCATTCTGTACTAATACTCGTTCTACTTCATTCTGTACTAATACTCGTTCTACTTCATTCTGTATTAATACTCGTTCTACTTCATTCTGTACTAATACTCGTTCTACTTCATTCTGTACTAATACTCGTTCTACTTCATTCTGTACTAATACTCGTGGTACTTCATTCTGTACTAATACTCGTTCTACTTCATTCTGTACTAATACTCGTGGTACTTCATTCTGTACTAATACTCGTTCTACTTCATTCTGTACTAATACTCGTGGTACTTCATTCTGTACTAATACTCGTGGTACTTCATTCTGTATTAATACTCGTGGTACTTCAGTCTGTACTAATACTCGTGGTACTTTATTCTGTATTAATACTCGTTCTACTTCATTCTGTACTAATACTCGTTCTACTTCATTCTGTACTAATACTCGTGGTACTTCATTCTGTACTAATACTCGTTCTACTTCATTCTGTACTAATACTCGTGGTACTTCATTCTGTACTAATACTCGTTCTACTTCATTCTGTACTAATACTCGTGGTACTTTATTCTGTATTAATACTCGTTCTACTTCATTCTGTACTAATACTCGTTCTACTTCATTCTGTACTAATACTCGTGGTACTTCATTCTGTACTAATACTCGTTCTACTTCATTCTGTACCAATACTTGTTCTACTTCATTCTGTACTAATACTCGTGGTACTTTATTCTATATTAATATTCGTTCTACTTCATTCTGTATTAATACTCGTGGTACTTCATTCTGTATTAATACTCGTTCTACTTCATTCTGTATTAATACTCGTTCTACTTCATTCTGTATTAATACTCGTGGTACTTCATTCTGTATTAATACTCGTTCTACTTCATTCTGTATTAATACTCGTTCTACTTCATTCTGTACTAATACTCGTTCTACTTCATTCTGTACTAATACTCGTGGTACTTCATTCTGTACTAATACTCGTGGTACTTCATTCTGTACTAATACTCGTTCTACTTCATTCTGTACTAATACTCGTGGTACTTTATTCTGTATTAATACTCGTTCTACTTCATTCTGTACTAATACTCGTTCTACTTCATTCTGTACTAATACTCGTGGTACTTCATTCTGTACTAATACTCGTTCTACTTCATTCTGTACTAATACTCGTGGTACTTCATTCTGTACTAATACTCGTGGTACTTCATTCTGTACTAATACTCGTTCTACTTCATTCTGTACTAATACTCGTGGTACTTTATTCTGTATTAATACTCGTTCTACTTCATTCTGTACTAATACTCGTTCTACTTCATTCTGTACTAATACTCGTTCTACTTCATTCTGTACTAATACTCGTTCTACTTCATTCTGTACTAATACTCGTGGTACTTCATTCTGTACTAATACTCGTTCTACTTCATTCTGTACTAATACTCGTGGTACTTTATTCTGTATTAATACTCGTTCTACTTCATTCTGTACTAATACTCGTTCTACTTCATTCTGTACTAATACTCGTGGTACTTCATTCTGTACTAATACTCGTTCTACTTCATTCTGTACTAATACTCGTGGTATTTTATTCTGTATTAATACTCGTGGTACTTCATTCTGTACTAATACTCGTTCTACTTCATTCTGTACTAATACTCGTGGTACTTCATTCTGTACTAATACTCGTGGTACTTCATTCTGTACTAATACTCGTTCTACTTCATTCTGTACTAATACTCGTTCTACTTCATTCTGTACTAATACTCGTTCTACTTCATTCTGTACTAATACTCGTGGTACTTCATTCTGTACTAATACTCGTTCTACTTCATTCTGTACTAATACTCGTTCTACTTCATTCTGCACTAATACTCGTGGTACTTTATTCTGTATTAATACTCGTTCTACTTCATTCTGTACTAATACTCGTTCTACTTCATTCTGTATTAATACTCGTGGTACTTTATTCTGTACTAATACTCGTTCTACTTTATTCTGTATTAATACTCGTGCTACTTCATTCTGTACTAATACTCGTTCTACTTCATTCTGTATTAATACTCGTGGTACTTTATTCTGTATTAATACTCGTTCTACTTCATTCTGTACTAATACTCGTTCTACTTCATTCTGTATTAATACTCGTGGTACTTTATTCTGTACTAATACTCGTTCTACTTCATTCTGTACTAATACTCGTGGTACTTCATTCTGTACTAATACTCGTTCTACTTCATTCTGTACTAATACTCGTTCTACTTCATTCTGTATTAATACTCGTGGTACTTTATTCTGTATTAATACTCGTTCTACTTCATTCTGTACTAATACTCGTTCTACTTCATTCTGTATTAATACTCGTGGTACTTTATTCTGTACTAATACTCGTTCTACTTCATTCTGTACTAATACTCGTGGTACTTCATTCTGTACTAATACTCGTTCTACTTCATTCTGTACTAATACTCGTTCTACTTCATTCTGTATTAATACTCGTGGTACTTTATTCTGTATTAATACTCGTTCTACTTCATTCTGTACTAATACTCGTTCTACTTCATTCTGTATTAATACTCGTGGTACTTTATTCTGTACTAATACTCGTGGTACTTTATTCTGTACTAATACTCGTTCTACTTCATTCTGTATTAATACTCGTGGTACTTTATTCTGTATTAATACTCGTTCTACTTCATTCTGTATTAATACTCGTGGTACTTTATTCTGTATTAATACTCGTTCTACTTCATTCTGTACTAATACTCGTTCTACTTCATTCTGTACTAATACTCATTCTACTTCATTCTGTACTAATACTCGTTCTACTTCATTCTGTACTAATACTCGTTCTACTTTATTCTGTATTAATACTCGTGCTACTTCATTCTGTACTAATACTCGTTCTACTTTATTCTGTATTAATACTCGTTCTACTTTATTCTGTACTAATACTCGTTCTACTTTATTCTGTATTAATACTCGTGCTACTTCATTCTGTACTAATACTCGTTCTACTTTATTCTGTATTAATACTCGTTCTACTTTATTCTGTACTAATACTCGTTCTACTTCATTCTGTACTAATACTCGTTCTACTTCATTCTGTACTAATACTCGTGGTACTTTATTCTGTATTAATACTCGTTCTACTTCATTCTGTACTAATACTCGTTCTACTTCATTCTGTATTAATACTCGTGGTACTTTATTCTGTACTAATACTCGTTCTACTTCATTCTGTACTAATACTCGTTCTACTTCATTCTGTACTAATACTCATTCTACTTCATTCTGTACTAATACTCGTTCTACTTCATTCTGTATTAATACTCGTGGTACTTCATTCTGTACTAATACTCGTTCTACTTCATTCTGTATTAATACTCGTGGTACTTTATTCTGTATTAATACTCGTTCTACTTCATTCTGTACTAATACTCGTTCTACTTCATTCTGTACTAATACTCGTTCTACTTCATTCTGTATTAATACTCGTTCTACTTCATTCTGTACTAATACTCGTTCTACTTCATTCTGTACTAATACTCGTTCTACTTCATTCTGTACTAATACTCGTGGTACTTCATTCTGTACTAATACTCGTTCTACTTCATTCTGTACTAATACTCGTGGTACTTCATTCTGTACTAATACTCGTTCTACTTCATTCTGTACTAATACTCGTGGTACTTCATTCTGTACTAATACTCGTGGTACTTCATTCTGTATTAATACTCGTGGTACTTCAGTCTGTACTAATACTCGTGGTACTTTATTCTGTATTAATACTCGTTCTACTTCATTCTGTACTAATACTCGTTCTACTTCATTCTGTACTAATACTCGTGGTACTTCATTCTGTACTAATACTCGTTCTACTTCATTCTGTACTAATACTCGTGGTACTTCATTCTGTACTAATACTCGTTCTACTTCATTCTGTACTAATACTCGTGGTACTTTATTCTGTATTAATACTCGTTCTACTTCATTCTGTACTAATACTCGTTCTACTTCATTCTGTACTAATACTCGTGGTACTTCATTCTGTACTAATACTCGTTCTACTTCATTCTGTACCAATACTTGTTCTACTTCATTCTGTACTAATACTCGTGGTACTTTATTCTATATTAATATTCGTTCTACTTCATTCTGTATTAATACTCGTGGTACTTCATTCTGTATTAATACTCGTTCTACTTCATTCTGTATTAATACTCGTTCTACTTCATTCTGTATTAATACTCGTGGTACTTCATTCTGTATTAATACTCGTTCTACTTCATTCTGTATTAATACTCGTTCTACTTCATTCTGTACTAATACTCGTTCTACTTCATTCTGTACTAATACTCGTGGTACTTCATTCTGTACTAATACTCGTGGTACTTCATTCTGTACTAATACTCGTTCTACTTCATTCTGTACTAATACTCGTGGTACTTTATTCTGTATTAATACTCGTTCTACTTCATTCTGTACTAATACTCGTTCTACTTCATTCTGTACTAATACTCGTGGTACTTCATTCTGTACTAATACTCGTTCTACTTCATTCTGTACTAATACTCGTGGTACTTCATTCTGTACTAATACTCGTGGTACTTCATTCTGTACTAATACTCGTTCTACTTCATTCTGTACTAATACTCGTGGTACTTTATTCTGTATTAATACTCGTTCTACTTCATTCTGTACTAATACTCGTTCTACTTCATTCTGTACTAATACTCGTTCTACTTCATTCTGTACTAATACTCGTTCTACTTCATTCTGTACTAATACTCGTGGTACTTCATTCTGTACTAATACTCGTTCTACTTCATTCTGTACTAATACTCGTGGTACTTTATTCTGTATTAATACTCGTTCTACTTCATTCTGTACTAATACTCGTTCTACTTCATTCTGTACTAATACTCGTGGTACTTCATTCTGTACTAATACTCGTTCTACTTCATTCTGTACTAATACTCGTGGTATTTTATTCTGTATTAATACTCGTGGTACTTCATTCTGTACTAATACTCGTTCTACTTCATTCTGTACTAATACTCGTGGTACTTCATTCTGTACTAATACTCGTGGTACTTCATTCTGTACTAATACTCGTTCTACTTCATTCTGTACTAATACTCGTTCTACTTCATTCTGTACTAATACTCGTTCTACTTCATTCTGTACTAATACTCGTGGTACTTCATTCTGTACTAATACTCGTTCTACTTCATTCTGTATTAATACTCGTGGTACTTTATTCTGTATTAATACTCGTTCTACTTCATTCTGTACTAATACTCGTTCTACTTCATTCTGTACTAATACTCATGGTACTTTATTCTGTATTAATACTCGTTCTACTTCATTCTGTACTAATACTCGTTCTACTTCATTCTGTATTAATACTCGTGGTACTTTATTCTGTATTAATACTCGTTCTACTTCATTCTGTACTAATACTCGTTCTACTTCATTCTGTATTAATACTCGTGGTACTTTATTCTGTATTAATACTCGTTCTACTTCATTCTGTACTAATACTCGTTCTACTTCATTCTGTATTAATACTCGTTCTACTTTATTCTGTATTAATACTCGTTCTACTTCATTCTGTACTAATACTCGTTCTACTTTATTCTGTATTAATACTCGTTCTACTTCATTCTGTATTAATACTCGTTCTACTTCATTCTGTACTAATACTCGTGCTACTTCATTCTGTATTAATACTCGTTCTACTTTATTCTGTACTAATACTCGTGGTACTTTATTCTGTATTAATACTCGTTCTACTTCATTCTGTACTAATACTCGTTCTACTTCATTCTGTATTAATACTCGTGGTACTTTATTCTGTACTAATACTCGTGCTACTTCATTCTGTACTAATACTCGTTCTACTTCATTCTGTATTAATACTCGTTCTACTTCATTCTGTACTAATACTCGTTCTACTTTATTCTGTATTAATACTCGTTCTACTTTATTCTGTATTAATACTCGTTCTACTTCATTCTGTACTAATACTCGTTCTACTTCATTCTGTACTAATACTCGTTCTACTTCATTCTGTACTAATACTCGTTCTACTTCATTCTGTACTAATACTCGTGGTACTTCATTCTGTACTAATACTCGTTCTACTTCATTCTGTATTAATACTCGTGGTACTTTATTCTGTATTAATACTCGTTCTACTTCATTCTGTACTAATACTCGTTCTACTTCATTCTGTACTAATACTCATGGTACTTTATTCTGTATTAATACTCGTTCTACTTCATTCTGTACTAATACTCGTTCTACTTCATTCTGTACTAATACTCGTGGTACTTCATTCTGTACTAATACTCGTGGTACTTCATTCTGTATTAATACTCGTGGTACTTCAGTCTGTATTAATACTCGTGCTACTTCAGTCTGTACTAATACTCGTGGTACTTCATTCTGTATTGATACTCGTTCTACTTCATTCTGTACTAATACTCGTTCTACTTCATTCTGTACTAATACTCGTGGTACTTCAGTCTGTATTAATACTCGTGCTACTTCATTCTGTACTAATACTCATGGTACTTTATTCTGTATTAATACTCGTTCTACTTCATTCTGTACTAATACTCGTTCTACTTCATTCTGTACTAATACTCGTGGTACTTCATTCTGTACTAATACTCGTGGTACTTCATTCTGTATTAATACTCGTGGTACTTCAGTCTGTATTAATACTCGTGCTACTTCAGTCTGTACTAATACTCGTGGTACTTCATTCTGTACTAATACTCGTTCTACTTCATTCTGTACTAATACTCATGGTACTTTATTCTGTATTAATACTCGTTCTACTTCATTCTGTACTAATACTCGTTCTACTTCATTCTGTACTAATACTCGTTCTACTTCATTCTGTATTAATACTCGTGCTACTTCAGTCTGTACTAATACTCGTGGTACTTCATTCTGTATTGATTCTCGTTCTACTTCATTCTGTATTAATACTCGTGGTACTTTATTCTGTATTAATACTCGTTCTACTTCATTCTGTACTAATACTCGTTCTACTTCATTCTGTACTAATACTCGTGGTACTTTATTCTGTATTAATACTCGTTCTACTTCATTCTGTACTAATACTCGTTCTACTTCATTCTGTACTAATACTCGTGGTCCTTCATTCTGTACTAATACTCGTTCTACTTCATTCTGTACTAATACTCGTGGTACTTCATTCTGTACTAATACTCGTTCTACTTCATTCTGTACTAATACTCGTTCTACTTCATTCTGTACTAATACTCGTGGTACTTTATTCTGTATTAATACTCGTTCTACTTCATTCTGTACTAATACTCGTTCTACTTCATTCTGTACTAATACTCGTGGTACTTTATTCTGTACTAATACTCGTTCTACTTCATTCTGTACTAATACTCGTTCTACTTTATTCTGTATTAATACTCGTGCTACTTCATTCTGTACTAATACTCGTTCTACTTTATTCTGTATTAATACTCGTTCTACTTTATTCTGTACTAATACTCGTTCTACTTCATTCTGTACTAATACTCGTTCTACTTCATTCTGTACTAATACTCGTGGTACTTTATTCTGTATTAATACTCGTTCTACTTCATTCTGTACTAATACTCGTTCTACTTCATTCTGTATTAATACTCGTGGTACTTTATTCTGTATTAATACTCGTTCTACTTCATTCTGTACTAATACTCGTTCTACTTTATTCTGTATTAATACTCGTTCTACTTTATTCTGTATTAATACTCGTTCTACTTCATTCTGTACTAATACTCGTTCTACTTCATTCTGTACTAATACTCGTTCTACTTTATTCTGTATTAATACTCGTTCTACTTCATTCTGTACTAATACTCGTTCTACTTCATTCTGTATTAATACTCGTGGTACTTTATTCTGTATTAATACTCGTTCTACTTCATTCTGTACTAATACTCGTTCTACTTCATTCTGTATTAATACTCGTGGTACTTTATTCTGTATTAATACTCGTTCTACTTCATTCTGTACTAATACTTGTTCTACTTCATTCTGTATTAATACTCGTTCTACTTCATTCTGTATTAATACTCGTTCTACTTCATTCTGTACTAATACTCGTGCTACTTCATTCTGTACTAATACTCGTTCTACTTTATTCTGTACTAATACTCGTTCTACTTTATTCTGTATTAATACTCGTGCTACTTCATTCTGTACTAATACTCATTCTACTTTATTCTGTATTAATACTCGTGCTACTTCATTCTGTACCAATACTCGTTCTACTTTATTCTGTATTAATACTCGTTCTACTTTATTCTGTATTAATACTCGTTTTACTTCATTCTGTATTAATACTCGTGCTACTTCATTCTGTACTAATACTCGTTCTACTTTATTCTGTACTAATACTCGTTCTACTTCATTCTGTACTAATACTCGTTCTACTTTATTCTGTACTAATACTCGTTCTACTTCATTCTGTACTAATACTCGTTCTACTTCATTCTGTATTAATACTCGTGGTACTTTATTCTGTATTAATACTCGTTCTACTTCATTCTGTACTAATACTCGTTCTACTTTATTCTGTATTAATACTCGTTCTACTTTATTCTGTATTAATACTCGTTCTACTTCATTCTGTACTAATACTCGTTCTACTTCATTCTGTACTAATACTCGTTCTACTTCATTCTGTACTAATACTCATTCTACTTCATTCTGTACTAATACTCGTTCTACTTCATTCTGTACTAATACTCGTTCTACTTTATTCTGTATTAATACTCGTGCTACTTCATTCTGTACTAATACTCGTTCTACTTTATTCTGTATTAATACTCGTTCTACTTTATTCTGTACTAATACTCGTTCTACTTTATTCTGTATTAATACTCGTGCTACTTCATTCTGTACTAATACTCGTTCTACTTTATTCTGTATTAATACTCGTTCTACTTTATTCTGTACTAATACTCGTTCTACTTCATTCTGTACTAATACTCGTTCTACTTCATTCTGTACTAATACTCATTCTACTTCATTCTGTACTAATACTCGTTCTACTTCATTCTGTATTAATACTCGTGGTACTTTATTCTGTACTAATACTCGTTCTACTTCATTCTGTACTAATACTCGTTCTACTTCATTCTGTATTAATACTCGTGGTACTTTATTCTGTATTAATACTCGTTCTACTTCATTCTGTACTAATACTCGTTCTACTTCATTCTGTACTAATACTCGTTCTACTTCATTCTGTATTAATACTCGTTCTACTTCATTCTGTACTAATACTCATTCTACTTCATTCTGTACTAATACTCGTTCTACTTCATTCTGTACTAATACTCGTTCTACTTTATTCTGTATTAATACTTGTGCTACTTCATTCTGTACTAATACTCGTTCTACTTTATTCTGTATTAATACTCGTTCTACTTTATTCTGTACTAATACTCGTTCTACTTCATTCTGTATTAATACTCGTTCTACTTCATTCTGTACTAATACTCGTTCTACTTCATTCTGTACTAATACTCGTTCTACTTCATTCTGTATTAATACTCGTTCTACTTCATTCTGTATTAATACTCGTTCTACTTCATTCTGTACTAATACTCGTGCTACTTCATTCTGTATTAATACTCGTTCTACTTTATTCTGTACTAATACTCGTGGTACTTTTTTCTGTATTAATACTCGTTCTACTTCATTCTGTACTAATACTCGTTCTACTTCATTCTGTATTAATACTCGTGGTACTTTATTCTGTATTAATACTCGTTCTACTTCATTCTGTACTAATACTCGTTCTACTTCATTCTGTATTAATACTCGTTCTACTTTATTCTGTATTAATACTCGTTCTACTTCATTCTGTACTAATACTCGTTCTACTTTATTCTGTATTAATACTCGTTCTACTTCATTCTGTATTAATACTCGTTCTACTTCATTCTGTACTAATACTCGTGCTACTTCATTCTGTATTAATACTCGTTCTACTTTATTCTGTACTAATACTCGTGGTACTTTATTCTGTATTAATACTCGTTCTACTTCATTCTGTACTAATACTCGTTCTACTTCATTCTGTATTAATACTCGTGGTACTTTATTCTGTACTAATACTCGTGCTACTTCATTCTGTACTAATACTCGTTCTACTTCATTCTGTATTAATACTCGTTCTACTTCATTCTGTACTAATACTCGTTCTACTTTATTCTGTATTAATACTCGTTCTACTTCATTCTGTACTAATACTCGTTCTACTTCATTCTGTACTAATACTCGTTCTACTTCATTCTGCACTAATACTCGTGGTACTTTATTCTGTATTAATACTCGTTCTACTTCATTCTGTATTAATACTCGTGGTACTTTATTCTGTACTAATACTCGTTCTACTTTATTCTGTATTAATACTCGTGCTACTTCATTCTGTACTAATACTCGTTCTACTTCATTCTGTATTAATACTCGTGGTACTTTATTCTGTATTAATACTCGTTCTACTTCATTCTGTACTAATACTCGTTCTACTTCATTCTGTATTAATACTCGTGGTACTTTATTCTGTACTAATACTCGTTCTACTTCATTCTGTACTAATACTCGTGGTACTTCATTCTGTACTAATACTCGTTCTACTTCATTCTGTACTAATACTCGTTCTACTTCATTCTGTATTAATACTCGTGGTACTTTATTCTGTATTAATACTCGTTCTACTTCATTCTGTACTAATACTCGTTCTACTTCATTCTGTATTAATACTCGTGGTACTTTATTCTGTACTAATACTCGTGGTACTTTATTCTGTACTAATACTCGTTCTACTTTATTCTGTATTAATACTCGTGCTACTTCATTCTGTACTAATACTCGTTCTACTTCATTCTGTATTAATACTCGTGGTACTTTATTCTGTATTAATACTCGTTCTACTTCATTCTGTACTAATACTCGTTCTACTTCATTCTGTATTAATACTCGTGGTACTTTATTCTGTACTAATACTCGTGCTACTTCATTCTGTATTAATACTCGTTCTACTTCATTCTGTATTAATACTCGTGGTACTTTATTCTGTACTAATACTCGTTCTACTTCATTCTGTACTAATACCCGTTCTACTTCATTCTGCACTAATACTCGTGGTACTTTATTCTGTATTAATACTCGTTCTACTTCATTCTGTACTAATACTCGTTCTACTTCATTCTGTATTAATACTCGTGCTACTTCATTCTGTACTAATACTCGTTCTACTTCATTCTGTATTAATACTCGTGGTACTTTATTCTGTATTAATACTCGTTCTACTTCATTCTGTACTAATACTCGTTCTACTTCATTCTGTATTAATACTCGTGCTACTTTATTCTGTACTAATACTCGTTCTACTTTATTCTGTATTAATACTCGTGCTACTTCATTCTGTACTAATACTCGTTCTACTTCATTCTGTATTAATACTCGTGGTACTTTATTCTGTATTAATACTCGTTCTACTTCATTCTGTACTAATACTCGTTCTACTTCATTCTGTATTAATACTCGTGGTACTTTATTCTGTATTAATACTCGTTCTACTTCATTCTGTACTAATACTCGTTCTACTTCATTCTGTATTAATACTCGTGGTACTTTATTCTGTACTAATACTCGTGCTACTTCATTCTGTATTAATACTCGTTCTACTTCATTCTGTATTAATACTCGTGGTACTTTATTCTGTACTAATACTCGTTCTACTTCATTCTGTACTAATACTCGTTCTACTTCATTCTGCACTAATACTCGTGGTACTTTATTCTGTATTAATACTCGTTCTACTTCATTCTGTACTAATACTCGTTCTACTTCATTCTGTATTAATACTCGTGGTACTTTATTCTGTACTAATACTCGTTCTACTTTATTCTGTATTAATACTCGTGCTACTTCATTCTGTACTAATACTCGTTCTACTTCATTCTGTATTAATACTCGTGGTACTTTATTCTGTATTAATACTCGTTCTACTTCATTCTGTACTAATACTCGTTCTACTTCATTCTGTATTAATACTCGTGGTACTTTATTCTGTATTAATACTCGTTCTACTTCATTCTGTACTAATACTCGTTCTACTTCATTCTGTATTAATACTCGTGGTACTTTATTCTGTACTAATACTCGTGCTACTTCATTCTGTATTAATACTCGTTCTACTTCATTCTGTATTAATACTCGTGGTACTTTATTCTGTACTAATACTCGTTCTACTTCATTCTGTACTAATACTCGTTCTACTTCATTCTGCACTAATACTCGTGGTACTTTATTCTGTATTAATACTCGTTCTACTTCATTCTGTACTAATACTCGTTCTACTTCATTCTGTATTAATACTCGTGGTACTTTATTCTGTACTAATACTCGTTCTACTTTATTCTGTATTAATACTCGTGCTACTTCATTCTGTACTAATACTCGTTCTACTTCATTCTGTATTAATACTCGTGGTACTTTATTCTGTATTAATACTCGTTCTACTTCATTCTGTACTAATACTCGTTCTACTTCATTCTGTATTAATACTCGTGGTACTTCATTCTGTACTAATACTCGTGCTACTTCATTCTGTATTAATACTCGTTCTACTTTATTCTGTATTAATACTCGTGCTACTTCTTTCTCTGCGGTATTAATCTGAGACGCTTGGAGAAACGTCCCATCCTTCTCAAGGACCTTCCTCAGTAGCTCTGAACGGTTCCGGTCCAGTCCCAGCGTGTCTTACCCTTCATGGCCTCCAGGGGGCTGCGGTATCCGGGTCCACATCCTGAACAGCTGGCTGAGAAAACACAGCAGAAAGTTACAGACATCGGAGGCCGGACGTCTCTGCTCATCACCTCTAACTTGTCCGAGTGTATCAGAACTCACAGAACCGACTGGACTGGGTCTATGAGTAGAACTTACACCTAAACCTGAACCGAACCGCCGGGCCCCGAAGTACCGACCCAGCGGCTCATGTCTGTCTTCACTTGCGCAACTTCCCAGAAAACGCAACAAGCGAAATTCCGCAGACGAACCGGATCACACTTCCAAGCTGCTCCGAGCTCCAGATTCTGTGAGAGCAGCGAACCAGAACCAGCTTAGACTGGACTCACCCATTTCTGATCCGAACCGAGCCTGCAGGTCCGTGTCTTCAGGAGTCGCGGGCCGAGCGTTGACCCTTCCTGCAGGGTTTGGATCCGACGCAACACACGTGCCCTGATCACAAGGTTCCGCCTTAAACACGTTCATCGCTTTTAGTGGTTTCGTGTTGCGAACCGCCTCAGAATCCGGCAACAGAGTCAGTTCGGTCATAAATACTTTTATTTCGGTTCCACTTAGTATTTAATGCTTCAACTTAAAGTCCTGACTCGTGTCTTTACAAAACAACTCAGTGGTTCAGTTGGTGTTAAAATGACAACAGAAATGTCAGATTTCACACCTTCACAAGTAGTTTCCATGACAACATATTATTAGAGAAATGTTTGTGTGTGTGTGTGTGTTTACAACATGTATCTGTGCTAAGTGCAGGACACGTAATCAGAACTTTTATTTGTTTTCTGTACATCAGCACCAAAGTCCAGGTTCCGGAACGATTCAGCGGCGGCTGTTCCCAGGACGCTGGAGCACAAAGTTCATCCAATGGCTCATCCACGACGCGACGTTTACTACCTCACCAGTTGCAGCCATTAGAGCCGGACACGAAACAGCAGAAGACAGAGAAAATGTCCGTTAAAAACAGACTCATTTGTCCAACGTCAGGCCGTCTCGACCTGAGCAGCTGCTTTTCTGACACTAGGCCACTTCCTGTATGTCCACACTGAGAACAGTCCAGTTTGGTTCCGGTACACGGCCCAGTGTTTACAGTTTATGGACCTTCATCTGCGTCTGCACCTTCAGTCCTGCTCTTGATTTTCCACTCGTCCCCGACCGCTTCCCCGATCACAATCCTGGTCTCTCGTCTCTCCTTGTTTACCTCCTTTGTGTCCTCTGTCTCCTTTCCTTCCTCCTCGCTGTCCTCCTCTAGCGTCTTTGGAACCTTCTCCTTGCAGTCCTTTCCTGCATCGCCGTCTTGCTCGTTCTTTTCCTCCTTTTCTTTTCTTTCCACCTCTGACTGCTTCTCCTCTCCTCCCACCATCCACTGTTTTTCCACCTCCTGTGCTTCCCCGTCTTCTTGTTCCTCCTCGGTACCTTCCAGATCCAGTGGACTGGCTTCATCAACCTCTAAAACCTCAGACCCCAGCAGGGCCCCAGTCACAGTCTTAAGGAGGTCTAGCTGGTTGTCCTCTGCTTTCTGACTCGTCTCCTGCTCCCTTTTCTCCTCTTTTCCCTTCCTCTGGCTGGGCAGAAGGCCCGTGAGGTGAAACGACTCCTTCCACATCTGGGGGAGTTTATTTAACTGTGCCAGGCCCTCGACCACCCAGTCAACCAGAAGCTCAGCCACATCAGTCTGGAGCTGATTTGGTGATGTGCCTTCCAACCACTTCGATTCTCCAGTGGTGAACTTTTCCCAGCGTAACAGCAGAAAGCGCTGCAACACTGGCTTCAGGCAAACCTCCAGAGGCTGGAGACTGAGGGAGCAGCCTCCAGGGATCGACGCTGGCAGGGTCCCCGACCCGCTGATGGAAGAAAGAAAGTGATCGGCCACGTGTTCCCTGTGTCTGTCCAGTATCAGCATTGATTTACCGGCATGAGGCAGCTTAGACAGATGCTGTAGCCAAACCTTCTGCATCCAAACATCCAAAGCATCTTCTACTAGGAGACTCTCAGCCTCCAGCAGGATGAATTCTGGCAGGACCTTGTCGTCCAGACGTCTGTTCACGTGCAGCAAAGACGGCAACATTGTGCCATCGGCCAGCACCGTCAGGTACACTGTGAGCAGAGGCAAAGACCCAGTCAGCTCCAGTGCCTCTGAGCGGCGAGTCTTGTCCTGAACTAACCTCAAATCCACAAAGAGGCACAGTTCATCCATCGCAGCTACTGAGCTGTCTGAGAGCTTGTGGACTTGTATTGTTCTCTGAGTAAACTTCCTGAAGGACTTCACTTTGGCTCCTAAAAGAGCTGGCAGGGTGCGAGCCAGCGTGGCCGCCCTACCGATGCTCTGCACGCCGAGCCGGTGCTGGAGCATGAAGTTCACGGCCCAAACGTAGGAGATGCGGAAGGAGTCACTGAAGGCTCCCTTCTTCTTAAGAGTGGAAGCTTTATGGAAGAGGTTGGTCTCGGTGATGGGAAGCTGCTGCTCACGCATGGATAGCACCCAGGCCACCATGCGGCCCTCGCCATCGGTATGACGCGTCCGTGCCTGTTCAGTTCGCTTTAAACTTTTTTTGGCGCCCTTCAGCCACATCCGGATAAGCTGCACCTCTGTGGAGAAGACCCTCGAAGCCTGTCGGACTCCGTCACACAGGGCAAACAAGGCGATTCTCAACTGACGGGCAGTGAAAAACTCATCTGGATCTGTAGAGCTGGACAGGGCAGTTCCAGGCTGACTGAGGTCTTTAGTTGCTGACGGCAGGTAGGAACCTGGATGTTGTTCTTCACTGATCAATTCTTCCTTAATATCTTCTTCTTCTTCATCAATTTCATCCAGACTGTCCAACTTCTCATCTTCAGAAAAGTCCAGGTCCTCCACTGGAGCCATTGCCTCATCCATGTCATCTTCAACCTCATCCACCTCGATCGCTCCACTGTTTACACAAAGAATAAAATGTACACGTGAATATTACTGAATACGATCTAATTCCATTGAACAACAAAGAGTTAAAATTTTATTCAGTACTAAATACACAAAAAGGTGAAACAAACAAAATATATCCACCCTGTAAAACACGCATAGATTGTTGTTTCATCATTACCTCTTTCTGTCCTTGATTAAGCCAAGTTTTGTTGATCCTAAAAACATTAAATATGTGTGAAATTGTTAACAGCAGTAAACTAGTGACCAATACGTTTGAACAACATCTGCCTTAACCACCGACCTTTGAATGTTGACAGACCGTGATACTCCAGGAAGCAGTCGGGCCGCTTGCACAGATTGGCGTTACAGACCACGCAGCCGTACACACTCTCGCGGCGGATGTTTTTTAAGGTGCAGTTCTTGCATCTCTTGGAGACGCCGCTGATCTTCGCCATACTGTGGCTTTGTTTTCCTGGCTCATCTGCCACGTCTGTCATCGCGCCACGCGGGGCGGCGACCTCCGTGGTCTCAAAGTACTTCTGGGCACATCTGGCGAGCTGATTGCCCAAGCGCTTGCGGAAGTTAACTTGGGTGAAAAGGCCATCTTGGACCCAGGCAGGTGGGTTGTCTTTGCGGCTCTCCCGCAGCACAATAAAAGCATTAACGATGCTCAGATTGACCAGAAACCAGAAGAGGCTGCGCCAGTGTCTGTCCTGATGGATTCCTCCCAGTGGGTTGCAGGCCAGGAGCTGCTTGCAGATGTCAACACCTCGCATGTTCTCTTGCAGGAGGCGGAACGCCATGGGCCGCTTGATGGGGTCTAGTCCACCAACATTCGTGCGAGACCTTCTCCAAACGGTATCAGGTTCACCTGGAGCTGCATTAGTAGAGAGACAACCCATCTCCTTGGTGTCCCTCCAGCGTGTGACCAGCAGGGGGCCAAAGTGCCTCTGCAGAAAATCCCCAGGTTTCCCCAGCTGCCCCTCCTCCCACAGCTCTTTTGGCAGGATGGGGTTAGATGGAGGGAAAGAGCTGGAAGCATAGATGCCTTGGTCCAAAAGCTTCTGCATGAGCGGAACAGATGTAAGCGAGTTTGCCAGGTAGAGCTGGTGGTGTTTGTCCTCCAGTCCTTTCCATAGCTCTGGTACCACAGTGAACCCTGGATCCTCACCCACCTTCTCTCCCAGTTGAATGAAAAAGCGGTGGCAGTAGCCTGACTTGGAGTCGCACAGCAGCCACACCTGAGGCTGGGTCTTCGGGTTCCCCTTGGACTGGCAGTCTTCCTCCAGGCTGGGCAGCAGCGCCCTGTCCACGGTCAGGCAGCAGTTCGGCCGGTAGGCGTTCCACATGGCCCCACCGAGGATCTCCAGCATCGGTCTGAAGATGTGCAGCGAATCGTTGGGGTTCTCGGTGCCACGATGCTCATCTGTCGTAAAGCTGCCCATGCGAATGTTGGCCGCTATCTGCGTGAAGCGTTTAAAGCTCATCGCTCGGTAGAATGTGTAGCTGTTGTCATAGTGACTCCAGGACCAGTAGTGAGATGGGTCAGGCAGGTTCTGAATTCCCATGAGAACGACCAAGCCGATGAAGCCTTTAATCTCATGGGTAGTGACGGGGACCCAGTCTGGACGGCCGGAGCCCAGGTACTGGCAGGTCTTGGTGTGTGCATTGGTCTCGTTGGTGATCAGCTCCACCAGTGGCGCCGGGAAGATCAGATTGAAAAAGTCAATGGCGTCGCTGTTCTTAGGTAAGTAGTGATGAGGCCCACTGATCTGAGCGAACGGAATAATGGTGGGTTTGCTGCTGCTCTCCAGGGGCTGCTTCCAACAATCTGCTGACCTCCAGGACGGTTCAGGCAAGTCCTTGCTTTGGCCTGATGGTGGGTCTTCACTGCGGCAGAGCTGGAGGTCTTCTTCTATGTAGGCTACAAAGGAGGAGAAGACAACGTCTGTCAAGACTACTGTAATACTTTCAACAGAATCATCTGTGTCAAAACACAAACTCTTAGAATCCTGCCATAAGATCCATACGTTTTATTTTTTGGCTTGTATATTGTCCAGGCTGGCTAAGAACAAACTACTAAAACATTGGTCCTGACATTACAGACTATCAACATCAACGTCTCAGTAAATGAACCTGATCTGTGTCACTTTAGTGCCGAACTCATTTTGCTATTCGGTTTATTCTCCACTTCCACACAACTGAGCATCGCTTGCTTCTTACTCCGGGTGTGGCAGGTGGCGCTGTGGTGCCCTGGGTTCCTCAGCAGGTGCTCGGCCATCTGATCTGCCGTCTGAGGGCTGAGGTCGCAGTGAGAGCAGCGCAGCAGGAACAGGCTGAGGGTGAAACGGGAACCAGAGTGAGAACAGCTGCGGCTCCCGGTTCCGTCAGTAAAACACAGGTTGTTCTCACACAGCCCCACAGTAAAGCTGAATCTGCAGATGCCAGGACTCAACCCACCTGGTCACTGGTCACAGATAATGTCACTTCAGAGGTTCGGGAGGAACCGAGAACAAGTGAACCTGGGACGTCACACACTCTCTAAACCCTTGAGGATCCCGACACAGTTATCCTGGTTTAAATGATTCACCTTCTACCAGCACAGCTCCTTCCCCGTAGGGAAGCCAGGTCGCCAGGCTGGCGCAGTGCCACACACACAGAACATGCAAACTCCACACAGAAAGGCCCCCTGTTGCCTCTGGGAATCGAACCCGGGACCTTCTCGCTGTTTATTCCATAGAAGACATGAAACATAATGCACCAATATAAACTGAATAGATGAAGAGACCAGTCACTACAGCAAAACATAATGACCTTTTCTACTTTTTCTACCTATTTAAGTGTGAACTGAACTAGCTGTCGTTTGCATCAGCTGTTCCAGTTCGGCTGTAAATTCAATTCAACTTTATTTATATCGCGCCAGTTCACAACGTCCAGCTGGACGCTACATAGACCCTCGTTCTAGGTTGGTTGGCGTAACGCGTGGGCAGGTTTACAAACGGCTGCTGGTGAGACTGTGTTTACTGTTAAACTAGTTCACATTATGTGTCATCAGTGAAATCATAATTATGTACATACATGGAGCAACAGAGTAGCAGCTTCAACCTAATAATGAGTTTCCATTCATTTCTTTAACAAACTGGTTACATCTCACTCTAGACTCCCTCATAGAGTTTATCTCTGCTCATAGGGTCCACGGTAACTGATCCGCCCACAACTCACACAAAGGAAATGTGTTTAAACCAGAATCTCACCATGGAGGAGGCGTCTGGTGCAGAGGAAGAGCTTCGTCTCTGGAGCGTGGAACGTGGTGGCTGCAATAATGACAACCAGGATCAGTCGCTTTGTTACTTCATGTAAAGAACATGAGGAAGGAATAAAGTGGGACCGTGATGCTACAGACACAACCTCACCCTGCAGGAGAAGCGCATTTCACAGTTACACTGTGAACCGTGTAGCTTAACCAAGTGACTGGCTGAAGGTTCTTACTGTATCATGTGAGCAGCGTAGGCCCTGGAGCAGCAGCTGCTGTACGGGCACAGCAGACAGTGGACGTGTGTCGGGTAGTGAGCAGAGACGTCGGAGGCGTCGGTGCCGCACTCCAAACACACCAGCCCGTCTCCATCACACGAGGACGTCCTGCGGCACAGAGCAGACGCGTGTTGACATCGGCTCTGAACACGATTCATTTTGTTCACTGTGTACAAAGTGTGAGCGCAGTCTGAATTGGAGAGGACCTGACTGACACCAGCCAAAGCTCTAGGAATCAGCTCTGGTTCCTCTTTACGGTTGATTTATTCTCAGTGCAACACGCAGTACCCTCGGCCCTCCGCTGAGTCTGGAGCTGACCTGCTGACACAGACTTGGTGGCTGACTGCTCTCTTGGTGGGAGATTGTGGCAATTTGGAATGAACTGAGCTCCTCAGGATGGAAGACTTTGGAATGTCCGTCTTGATGTGAATTGGCTGGATGAGGGTCGAGGGGCTCTGGAGGAGACGGCTGCCTGCTGATGTCATCGAAGGCCTGAGTTTTCCACAGGTTCTGATGGTCACCTGAAGACACAGACCGATAAAAACGTAGAGAGTCCAAATTCCAATGGGGATGTCCCAATAAAGAGAAATACTTATTTTGCTGAGAAGAGCTGACCTTTGACCCTGATGGCAGCCCTTCCAACTGGGCAGGTCGACGAAAGCTACGATGGTTTTCCAGTTTGTGATGCATCTTATCTTTAAGGAAGATGAACTGAAGACGACACCTATTGCAGTGGAAGGCCTGGTGTATCTAGGACACAAAGATTGGACACGGGTCACTTAGGTCTGATGAGCTGAAGCTGTGGTAGAACAGATCAAGTTTTCCCTGATATCGGACCTGGTGTCTCAGCACATGCTGCTGGTAGCTGGCCGGGTTCCTGGTCACCTTCAGACAGAATACACACAGCAGGAAGCAAGAGTCCCTGTGGAAGCTGGCAAAGTGCTGCAGGGCGTCCGAGTAGAAGGACGAACGATATGAACACACCTGCAAATCACACCTGGGTCAACTCTGAGGTCGGAAGAAAAACACGGGAAGGTGAGAGGCCACATTCAGTCTCACCTGACAGACGTAGGGCATCTCCCCTGGTTTGTGGTTAGACTTCATGTGGTTCAAAAAGGCCGTCTCGTCCTCAAATGCCCACTCACAAATACGACACATAGCTGGGAGAGAGGGAGTCACTGTAAGTCCTAGTAAAGACAGCAGCTGAAGCAAGTCTGGGTTCGGGACAGTTTGGTCTGGACAAGACCAATGTCCGCGTAAAGGTGGATGAGACCACAGGCAACAAAGTATCAAGCCCAAAGTTAATAGTTAGTATCTGGTCAACTCCAAAGAAAGATAAAGAATTAAAAAAATCCCAGGCCAAGACGTCCTAGAACAATACGAGCACCACGCCACCTGAAGAGCCGTCCTCCAAGCCAGGGACAGGACCAAATCTGCTATTAATCCCACTAATTAGGCTTCGATTTCAAATCCAATTCAGTTGAAACAAACACAACAATCTAATCAAATCATTTTTGCTTTATCTTTTGAATTCCAACCCTGACCAGTAACACATGAGGATGTCAAGTCCTGCGTCGAGACAGGGAGCGAATACAGACCAGACCAGGTAGACACACACACACACACAGTCAGATTTGTCAGGTGCGGTTCTTACAGGTGAAGGGGGCGGGGCCATGGACCTGCTCCTGGTGACTCTTTATCTGAGCTGGAGAAGAGAACTGTCTGTAACAGAACCTGCAGCACTTCCTTTCATCACTTGCTGCTCCGGTCAGCTCAGAGTGCTGCAGCATGTGCTGCATCAACCTACACACAAACACATTCACGTGAACACACAGTTCTACAGACAGGTGTGTTTAGCCACTCGGGGTCTCACCTCAGGTTGTTGTCTGCAAGGTAGGAGCAGATCTGACAGGTGAAGGTGGAGGTTTTGATTCCCAGGGGTTGTGGCCTCCTCAGACTCAGGTCTCCTTCGAAGGTCCCGTAGTAGAACTCCTCCACGCTCATCACCACCCTGGGGGGCTCGGGAGTCGGCGCTGAGGTCACACTCCTGATTGTGACAGGAGCTGCCGGAGCAGATGACACACGAGCTGTTCATATATTCACACTGCTGTTGGCTGTTGCTTGGTTTTACCAGTCCACTTTTATTTTACTGATCCACTGAACAGTAGGTTTATAAAAACTGGGACAACAGAACCCAGAGTCCGAGTCCTCGACCGTACCCCTGCTGAACGAAGCGGCTGTGGTGACTCCGTTGACTGAGCCACAGGGGAGGGCAGGAGAACCTCCAAGCTTCAGGGAGTTTGCGCTGCTCACCTGGGTCAACTGGAGATTAACTGTAAGACAAGAACCGAAACATCAGCTGATCAATTCCAGCCATCCTCGAGCAGAACCTGCTTCCAGCACGCCCAGTTCACCGACCAGACGCAGGGGCGCTGGTGTGGATTGTCAGTGTGGTGGGCAGCGGCATGGCGGTGAGGGCGGACCCTGGCTGGGTGGGGGCTGGTCTAGTCCGGACTGCTTGGCCCGGTGAGAGAACTGGGACGCCGACACTGGGACGTATCAAGTGGCTCAAAGAAGAGGCTGCGTGGGAAAGGGAACATCTGTCACCATCGACAAACATGAATTTATTGTTAATACTGATTACTGCAGCTGGATGCAGACAGCCTACACTGGATCACAGCGAGTGGCTGAACCGTCTGACCCGGCTGAAGGTTCAGAAGCAGGGGAGCGCCAGGGTTCATCACCGTCGGCACCGGGAAGCCCTGCACAGGGGACGAGCAGATGACAGTGACGTCGGATCATTTTGTTAGGAAAAAGCTCCGTTTGTTTTCTGTACCTGTGCGGTGAGGAGGATCGGCTGAGTGCTGCCTGTGGGGGGGGCTGCTGGCAGCAGAAACGTCCCACCCGCTGTCTGAGTTAGGATGAGCGGTGGTGCCTGGGCCATCAGGGTCGGGGCAGAGACAGCGGGTGAGGAGGGAACAGGGAGGCGGTGGAGAGAGGAAGAGGACGTGACGCGTGAGGGAGGAGGTGGCATCACAGCAGAGGAGATGGAAGACGAAGCTGAGGAACAAAGCATAGACTGAATATCACAGTGGAACTGCTTCTACACATTCACGTTTCTGTTCTGATTTCAAACTGCTGCGGATGATCAGATACAGACTGAAACTGATCCTGAGTTCATAGAAATATGTTTTAAAGGTTTGTTGAGAGCTAGTTTTGATCAGAATAGCGATGCCAATACTCAGGGCAGTGGGTGGAGCAGGATGTAGCAGCACGCGATTGTAACTCGGACTGAATCACACACAATGGTTTGAAAGACTTTATGTTTCTGTCCAACGTTCTTATGAAAAGACGGAAGCTTGTGTCCATGCAGGTAACATCTCATAGACAAGTAACCTGACCACTGATCTGCATCAGCACAGTTATAGCATCCAGGTAAAGACAGTGACGTGTGGACAGGTGCACATTACTGTGGGCTGCTGCAGGTACCTGCGGGAGCAGATGTGATGGAGGGGGAGGATCTGGGGGATGGCATCTCAGAGGAGGGAAGAGGAGACAGAGAATCTTCCACTGGAGACAGAGAGCGAGAGAGAGACAGGTTTAACATCACAGGAGGTGTTTGTGTGTGCGTGCGTTTGTCTCACCTGGCTCACAGTAACTGTCATAGTCCATCTCATCCTCCTCCACGCTATCGTCCACCTGCTGCCACGGCTCCAGCTCCTCCTCTTCACACTCCATAAACAACTCTGTATCCATGTTGCTATGGAAACAATGACACATAGTAAGTGTTACTTCATTGTGATTTCGCAGTGATATCGAACTGGATACACAACCCAAGTCAGGTTGATGGTTTGATTCCTTTTCCTGTTCAAGCCAGTAAATCAGAGGAGCTTCGCCGATAAAGACCTTAGAATTTAGAGTTTGCTTTAAATCGTTCGTCATCATCATCAAGATTTGGATCAAACAAATACTGTTTCTTATTTTATTACAAACAACAATCAAAAGATGACAAACACATGTAAGCTATTCCTTAAATCTCCAGAAAGAAATTTCCTAGTACTCGCATATTTGGCGTAAGTCATTTGCTTGGACTCACTTTTATCTGCAACTATGTTTTCACAGCTCAGTTAATTACTCCCCGTTACTGAAAAAGTATCCGAGTAACGGGGAGCTGCTGTAGTGGCGGCGTGCGGCCACAGGGGGCGCGCACCTCCGGGCTCTTTGTGACTTTAAACAAGTGCTCGTGTCCCAGACAGACGGAAGCTCCGAGCCTGTCGGGCTGATCAGCAGCAGTGGGTCCAGTTAGGACAGCGAAAGCGGAACCAGAACCAGAACCCCTGCTCACCTACCACCGCGGTGGGTTTAGGTTAGGGGCGGTCTGCACCGCCCCTCTGCCAGCGGCGACACACTAAATGTTCCGTCTGTGCAACCAACCAATTCTGTGCGATAACCGGTGCAGAACCGGACCGGGCCGCTCTTACCTACTGCTGGAGCCGCAGTGCGGGTCACCGGAACACGGACGGGTTCGCTCAGTTCTTTTTCTTTACGCGCTTTGGTCTGTAAAAGAGCGGGGGCGGGACTTCCTCCTTCTGTCGGAGTAAGAACTGCGGATTGGTGCACAGCCTTATGACGTCACTTCCCGCCGGACCCCGTTGTCTGTCTGGCCGTGTAAATGTCCCAGTGTGCTGCAGAGGGCGCTGTGTTCTTCAGGCTGACGGCGCGAGGACGCGCCTCGGCGGCTCCGGTGAACCGGAGCGACCGAGTCAACAACCGCAGGGACTGACAAACACAGCAACAATCAACATGGAGGCGCAGAGCCGCCAAAACAACGCTCCTATCGGATGGTGTGACGCCATCTGTTTTGGGGGTTTGTTGGGGGCGGGATCAAATCTGCTACGTCAGAGGTTGAAATTAAAAACTGAGAAAACGCGCCTCTGACATTACGTTGATTAAACTTTTCTAATGTTTCTACTGCTCTCAAATCACCGTAATAACTTAATCTGTTTCCTGTCTCACTGAAATTCCTGTCAGAAATACCCCTGGTGGAGGGGCGGTCGGTCCGGTTGGGCTGGTGGGGGGTCCGGTGGGGCCTGGTGGGGCTGGTGGGGGGTCCGGTGGGACCTGGTGGTTGGGCTGGTGGGGGGGTCCGGTGGGGCCTGGTGGGGCTGGTGGGGGGTCCGGTGGGACCTGGTGGTTGGGCTGGTGGGGGGTCCGGTGGGACCTGGTGGTTGGGCTGGTGGGGGGTCCGGTGGGACCTGGTGGTTGGGCTGGTGGGGGGTCCGGTGGGACCTGGTGGGGCTGGTGGGGGGGGCGGTTGGGCTGGTGGGGGGGCCGGTTGGGCCTGGTGGGGCTGGTGGGGGGGCCGGTGGGTGCGGCGCTGTCGACTGATTTAAATTGCAAACAGTAGCTTTAAGTAGAAGCCCTCAGTTGATTCCTCTAAATGCTGCAGTTTTCCACTGTAACTGATCCCAAAGCAGCTCTGTGTTGGATAATCTGCTCTAATCTGGGTTAAGATGGCCCCTCCCTCTGCTCTTTGTCCTGGCTCGGCTCGGCTCGGCTTCTCTTCAGTCTGTTTGGATCTGCAGAGATGAGAGCCGAAGCCCCAGCAGAATTCCCAGCGCTGCCGTGGCCCAGCGGCCCTGGAGGCGGCTCGGCTCCGGAGGCAGAGCTGGTTCTGGTCCAGGAGAGCTGGAGGGGTCTGCTGCTGAGGTGCGGGGCTCTGGTTGGACTCACTGTGATCTGTAAGTCTTCACCGCACCCATGATCCTGACAGCAGAACAGAACCGGCCCAACAACGGTAAAACATGCATTATTATACTGCTACAGCAGAAGAAGAAGGTAGATGGTCACAGATACTTTGTTCATGTTGTTTAAATGTAGGAGACTGATTCATCTCTGTTCACACGAGTTAAGCATCTGAGAACTTCTATCACTATCAAACCACAACTCACTAAAATCTATGTAAAAACAAAAAACTATGATGTGCAGCTCATCAAATGTTCCAAAGAGAGACGAATGAGCAGTTTTTACAGAAAAATAAATGGAACAGCAGAACAGAAACGTTTCTGCCGGTGGAAGAAGGATAGTCAACGGGTCTGAACTTGTCAAGAAGGGCAGAGGTTCACATGGGGTGAGGCTGAACCATCACTCTGGACCAGGGTTCTGAAATAAAACCAGACCTAAATGGGTCAACTCCCGAAACTGGGCGCTGGTAAAAGTGTCGTCAGACGAGTTTGTGAGCATCTCAGTGGCTTCACGTAACATGTTTAAGAACCACGAACGGCTGGAAACCCGGTCAAAGAGTGTTAGAGGGTTTATGATGTAATGTTACAAACTCAGTTAATCTGCAGCAGCTGATTATCTGGACTCCAGAGTCAGGTCCGTTCACTGATGCCTCTGTTACTGCTAAACGTAGTCCAGCTCTCAACGCTGCTTTGGTTCTGTTTGTGTACGTACCCACTGGGTCATGTCTGGGTCCCGAGGAACCAGTAGAACGTGGACAAACTCTACTCGTCTCTTTCAGTCACTACTGAGGAACAACTACTGTCCAGATTCGCGTTTTGCTCTGAAATCGGATCGAGCCGAACAAAAGACCGATTGAATGAAACCAGGTGAAAAAGTGAAGGGTTGGTTGCGTAACGTTACGAGCCTCTTATTAGGCAAAGTTACCAACAAGCTGATTATCAGAGGCCCGTTCACAGGGACTCAGCTTTCCTGTTTCTGCCGACGATTAATTCCTGTGGGGTCTGTATTTTTCTCCTCCTTGTTTCTATGGTAACAGCTGCCGTCTGTGTGTACAGGCGTGGCGGTGCTGAGGAGGTACATCGGGGGCGGAGTGTGTCGTTGTGCGGTTCGTCTGGATGGGAAGACGGTTCTTATTACCGGAGCAAACAGTGGCATTGGCAAAGAGACGGCCAGAGACCTGGCCCGCCGAGGTCCGAGCGCGTCACTGACGTCGTAGGCCTGCGTTGGCGCTGTCGCGATGTGGTGACAGGGTGTGTTGGTTTCGTTGGCCAGGGGCCCGGGTAGTGATGGCGTGCAGGGACCTGACCCGGGCAGAGCAGGCGGCAGAGGAGATCCGGCGCGGGACAGGAAACGGGAATGTTGTGACCCGGCACCTGGACCTGGCGTCCGTGTACTCGGTCCGACAGTTCGCTAAGGACTTTGTGGACAGCGAGGACAGACTGGACATCCTCATCAACAACGCAGGTCAGCACCCGTCTCTCACTTAACGAGCCGTTCTTCCTTCGCGCGTGCGACTCTCTCTGCCCGTCTGCCTCTCCAGGTGTGATGATGTGTCCAAAATGGCTGACAGAAGACGGGTTTGAGACTCAACTTGCTGTCAATCATCTGAGTCACTTCCTACTGACCAATATGCTGCTGCCGATGCTGAGGAGCTCCACCCCCAGCCGAGTGGTCAACGTGTCCTCCATCGCCCACCGCGGAGGTATGACCTTTGACCCAACCAGCCCACGTCTCTGTTTGCGTTTACACGTTTTACGCTTTAGGTCGTATGGACTTCGACGACCTGTTCTTCAGCAGGAAGCCGTACAGCCCTCTGGACAGCTACCGGCAGAGTAAACTGGCCAACATCCTGTTCACCACAGAACTCGCCCGCAGGCTCAGAGGTGAGACCCACTAAATGTTAGACCACATCATTTCTGTTCAGGCCGCTTTCGTCACTTCGTTTTTAAAATGCTTTTAATTTGAAGTTACGTCATTTCGGTCACCACTGTGCGTTTGTCTTCTTTACTGACTTCAATCTTTCCACCGAACCTCCCTCAGGTTCTGGTGTGTCTTCTTTCTCCGTCCACCCGGGTATCATCCGGACCGAGCTGGTGCGGCATGTAATGGACTGGTTCCCTCCGTTGAGGGCGCTACTGAAACTCCCCGGTCTGCTGTTGCTGAAGAGCCCCTGGCAGGGGGCTCAGACCACCTTGTTCTGTGCTCTGACACCAGGTCTGGAGGACCGGTCCGGGTCGTACTTCAGGTGGGAGGCTCCTACACTTCTGTGGAGCCACAATTTGAAACTGAAAGTTGAAATACTTACTAACTAAAAGAGTAAGCTCGTTTGGGTGATGGAACAGCTGATCTGAGGTCAGGTAGTGACCCGACCCCTCAGACAAAGGCCCAGTGCTTCTAAATGATCCTTCTGTGTTTGCAGCGACTGTGCGGAGAAGGAAGCGTCTCCAGAGGGACGGGACGCCGAGGCGGCCGGGAGGCTGTGGGAGGAGAGCGCACGGCTCGTCGGGTTAGAGGACACCAGCTGAACTCTGACCTTCGACCCGGTCGTGTCTCATCAGTCCTAGAGGACAGGAAGTTACTTTCTGAATCTGATTGGACGGGTGATTGGTCACCTGTCACCACGGTGATCTAACCAGCATCCCCAGCATTGTTTCACCTTAGTTTTCAAAGGAATCTCACTTTAGTCACTCATTATATTTCAGATTTTACTTTCAGATGTTTAAAAGATGCTTTTGTTCCTATTGATTTCCATCAAACTGAAACTTTATTCATTAATTTTTATGTCTAGATATGTACATACTGTCAAACAAATTCTACTCTTTTTTGGTAATTATTGTAATTCTTTTTCTGACTGTAATTATGCGGCTGCTGGGTCACCAGAATTTCCCCACCTATCTAATCAGCATTATTAGCTAAAAAAAGCTCGCCCTCATCCCTGTTTGCTGTCAATTATTATGACGTTGCTTGATTGGTCAGCTAACACCAACATCACAGAGCTTGATGCCGGTATTAGTTTGTTCATTTCAACTGTGCAGCGGAGGCTCGGGTCAAACCCAGTTAGATGTGCAGAACCGGCAGATGGCAGCAGAGCCGCTGCTTCGTCAGTCAGGTTTGGCTTAACTGGAGCTGGAGTCTGATGTTTGGACCAACATCATCACTCACTGACAGCAAAGCCTTTCAGGTACGTTTGATGAGCCCAAGTCAGATTTTCCTGCTGAGACACAAATACCTTTAACAAAGGTTTTCATGACGGAACTGATCCGAACACACGTCAGGTGGTGGCTGGGAAAAACAGAACTTCATTCAGACAAGCAGAACCAGGTTTCTGAGCATCTGTGTTAAGAGGACAAAACAATCCCAGGAACAACATGACATCACAATGGATAAATAAGTGAATGTCAAGTAAATAAATCAGATTATCAATAAAATCCATCACATTGTCTGGAGGGTGGTTCTTGGTTCTGGGCCGACTCATTTCCTGTCAAACAGCTGATGTACTCAGCAGCTGCCGGAGGTCAGAGGTCAGACAGGCTGAAGGGAAACAGACTCAGACAGACATGACATGACAACGTCCTCATCTCATTGTCAGCTTTTCTTCTTCTTCCTTTCAAACTTTATTTACATGACCACAAACAAAACATGTCTCCGAAGGAATGAGGGATCAGAACCCCAGACCCAGA
Organism: Macropodus opercularis; assembly: GCA_030770545.1. Taxonomy (NCBI): domain Eukaryota; kingdom Metazoa; phylum Chordata; class Actinopteri; order Anabantiformes; family Osphronemidae; genus Macropodus; species Macropodus opercularis. Next base: position 21,362,291 of record CM061104.1, on the reverse strand, counting down.
GTCCGACGAAGAACGAGAGATGAGAAGAGTCAGAGTAGAAAGACACAAGAACCTGTTCCGTGCTGCTCTTTGTTCTGCTGTCGGTGGATAATCCTCTATGTCTGACCCAGTTTCCTGATCTGTGCTCCGAGTGAAACTGAGTCCAGATCAGATTTTAGCCTCAGAACATCTGCCAACATCCAGACCAGCTGGGAGAACCCGGGTCCAGAGCCAGCAGAGCCAGCAGAGCCCGTGACGGTACCAGGCCGCCCTTTGAGTCCAAAGTCCAGTTTTCGTGCTTTATGAGCGTTTACGACAATCAGACCCACGTCCTCCGCTGGGGGCCGCTGTGAGGCTGCCGAGGAGCCGCTGAGCCAGCAGGGAGTCCGGGGGAGGGGGAGGTGCAACCGGACACCGACCCACACAGCGGCTCCTGGCCGCTCAGAGAGCAGCAGAACCCGGCGGCAGCAGCACCGAGCGTCGGAGCGAGCGGCACAGGACCAGCGAGGATCCAGAGCCGAGGAGCGGCGGAGCCGAGGCGGAGGCTCCGGGGCCGCTGCCCGACGATCAGCGCTCTGTGCGGCTAACGGAGCGGAGCCAGAGGGTCCGGAGCCGGCAGCATGAAGAAGAACAGCCCCGGGAGACGAGTGAGTGTCACCGGCACCGAACTGCTCGGTTCGGTTCCGTTAAACCTGAGCGCGAGGAACAAAAGTCTCAGGATTACTTTTAAGACTTTATTGTGAAGAGAAGTTAGATTAATAAAGGTCCACTTCCGGATTTCAGAATAAAGCGCCGTTACCGTGGAACCGTTTAGAAACGTAAAAGTGATGATTTGTATCGAACCGGGCCGTGACGTCAAAGCCGATTATAGAGGCGGTTAAATGAGCTGAGTGAGGCAGCTCCGGTGTCAGTCCAGAACTCGCGTTACATAACAACACGATCAGCTGACTGGGTCCATAAGCTTCATTCAGAACCAGCAGCAGCAAAATGAACCGAGTCTGTTTGGACCTTTTACCTGAAGAGTTCGTCTGAGAACAAATAACGTTTTCAGTAAAGGTTCTGTGCAAGCTCCGTAAATGTCAGACGTTAGTGGGAATGGAACAGAACCACCTCTGTTCTGATGCGTCTGCTTGCTGAAGCAGTGACCAAATCCTTGTGTGGCCCGTTTCAGGCACCACAGGACTCCACGCTGCAGAACCCTCAGCCTGAAAAAGTTGGCTGGATCCGAAAGTTCTGCAGGAAAGGACTCTTCAGAGAGATCTGGAAGAATCGCTTTGTGGTTCTGAGAGGAGATCAGCTGTTTATCAACGAGAAAGAGGTGAGTCAGAGGGGGCGGGGCCTAGGTGACCTACCCCAGTCAGCTGATTAACGGTTTACGGGACCACTAGCAACACAGCTGGGACAGCGCCTCCTCCGTGGGAACTTTAGTTATTGCTATGGCAACCAGGTGATGTTCCAGTATCAGTTTGGATCCTTCAAGTGGAAACACAAAGTTTCTGCTGCTGTGGCCACACAAGGCTCTGCAGGAGTCGGGTTTCAGTCTGGGCTGCAGACACGCAGAGAGCTCTGGTTTCACTGCTGGCGCAGTGGACAGAACCTTTCTACCTGCTCTCTGCCATGACTGGCACAGCTCATTACATCAGTTTGACTCGAAACGGCCGAAGGTGATGCAGAGACACCAGCCGGGACGTTTGCGTCCTTTTAAAGCTCCTAAAGCAAATCCAACACGTCATTACACATGTCACTCACTGTGAACGCAGACATGTCGATTTCCTTTCTCTAAACTGTGAAGCAGTGCATCATGGGAGTTCACTGCAGACAGACGGACAAAGCCCCGATAGAACCTTTGTTCCATCACATTACCTTTAGAACCCGTGACATCCTGTTGCTGAACCTGCTGTTTGATTTGCTTCTACTGATTATTGGGATATTCTTGCTGTTCATCGTTTAACTTTTTAAGAGTAAAGAGGAAACGTCTGCGGTTTAATGGTTAATAAAAACGCTTGTTAGCTGCAGCAGTTCCGTTTTCAGACGCGCTCGCTGTTTCGCTTCCTCTCTGCCGTCTCACTGTCTCATGAACGTGAACTGTCTCAGCACCAAATAAGGACGACAGTCGGTCCACGCTCATGGCTTCTGCGTGACGCTTGAGTGAGCTGCTAGACTTCCTGTTGAGCCGAGAACAGAGAATTCACACACACCTGTCTACACCCGTGGGGGCATCTGTTTATACGTTGTCACTCTCTAAAACGCTGAGCGTCATTCACGTATCACGCAGCATCACAGAAGGAAGGAACGATCACACTTTACCTCCTCATTAAAAGAAAATTCAATGTTTTCCATGTACCAGCCTCTTTGGTTCGTCGCGGTCTAGTGAGCCTCTTCCACACTTTACTTTCAATTTCCTTCTGTAACAATGTACAGACCTGAAGTCTGACCTCAGACCAGAGTAACAGTGTGAGGCTGAGCTCATGGTGCGTTCAGGTCGCTGTTGGACTCAAAGTAGAAAAGACCGCGACTTCTCCTTTACTGTCAGAAAGCAGAGGTTTTAGCTTAACCTCCATTTATGGGCGTTTACAGGTTCAAACTGTTGATGTTGATCTCATCAGTTTGTGCCACACACAAAGGTCAGAGGTCACCGCAGGTTACGTGAGCAGCTGATTGACAGTCTGCGTGATGGAGGAGTTGCTGCTGCCAGAGGGGACAGTTGACCTCGCTTCCGTAGTGTCGCCTCCCGTCACAGGGTTCGGAACCTGCTTAGTTTTCCATCCACAGCACAGTGAAGTTGTTGTAGTGATGAAGAGTCTTCATCACGGCATCGCTGAGCTGTGTTCCGTGTCAGCTGCAGCGTCCAGATGTCGCTGTTGGCGGATCAGGGTGCTCCGGTAGGAAGGTTCTGTAGTAGTGGTCAGAAGAAAAGCAGACTAGGAGAAATGAAAGTCATTACTGGATTGACTGTTACTGGGAACCGACCGAGCCGACTCCTCTACGGTCCGGACAAAACACCCAAACCTCAAACGTCTGGACCTGATCCAGTGAGCGGTACAGAGACATGAACAGCGGTGGCACAGCTGTGTCTGTAAAACAATGGAAAATGAAACGCGACCAGATCCAAAATGCTGCCGCAGCCATGAGTCCGCTCATAGATCAGATCTGATAGATCTGCCAAAGAGCAGATTCTGTGCCTTGTTGTATGGCGCAGCTGTTTGCAGTAATCAGATTACTCCGGGCCTCTCTCCCAGGAAGTCTCAGTTTAACGCTGCTTAATAATAGATGCTGTTTCCATGGAGATTAATGAGCTGGAGTTCACCTGCAGCAGCAGCTCCTCCCTACTGTTTTGCAGACACAGCTCGGTCCCGTCCGGTACGATCCACAGGCGTGTTTTCCGTTTCCCGCCTGCAGCCGGATCCAGCTCCTGTAGCAGGAGGAAACAGAACTCAGAGCTGAGCGTGAACACAGAGCCGATGAGTTCATCAAGAACCAGTCCAGAACTATCAGCTCATAGCCAAGGCCCAGGCTGCTCCGTCAGCCATAACAGGGAGACTGAGAATTTCAGGTTCAATTAAATTCACTTTTATTTTTTTTCACTTTAACAGCAGTTATGTCAAAGTAAGGTTTTAACACAACTAAACCCAACAGATGCCACATGGAGCAAGATTTACTTGGAGCCAATCAATAAACTGCATCTAAATATAGACTCAAACATGTATGTTATAGAATATTAGCAATACTGTCATTTACTTTAATTAAACGTCAATAGAGAGGAAGAAACCTCCAGCAGACCCAGGCTCAGTGTGGGAGAACATCTGCCTTGACCGGCTGGAGCGAAGGGACAGAGAGACAACATGTGGACACGGAGGCAGGTTAGCGGATAGAACAGATAGAAAACCAGAGGAGCTCAGAGAATGAAGAGAAGCGCTGGGTCTAAAACGTCACTCACTGCTCACTGACAGCAGCCCAGAGAACAGCTGATCACAGGACTAACAGAACCGTGTGAATGTTTCTCTAGACGCCTCTGAGCGGTGACCCGTCCGTCTGTCTGTCTGTGTCCGTCTGTCGTCCAGGTCAAGGAGCTGGGTCGGGCCGATGAGGTGCTGGATCTGTCGGACTATGAACGCTGCGAGGAAATCAGACAGAACAAGAGTCGGAGCAAGAAGAACCACAGCAAGTTCAGACTGCAGCGCAGCAACACGCCAGGAAACACGGTAGGTCTGGAGCCGATCCAGATGAAGTCCTCAGGGTCAGACTCCGGCCCAGCTGCTAGTCAGGACTCCGGTCAGCACTAGCCATCATAAATCCACGTGGACAGAGCTGTGTAGGCCACCAGTTCCCAGCATGCCCTGGGGTGGGGTCCCACAAACTGAGGGACAGCTTCTGTTACACAGCTGTCTCTATTTGTGAGGACCTCAGACGTCCATCACTTCCAAACATTGGTCTGGTCCGTCAGTCTCCTGCTTCAGTGTCACGTTCGGTCTGAAAGACACATTTACATTGAATGACTCCTCAAAACCAAGTGTGCTTGCGTTTCTGTGTGGCAGGTTCCCAACCTGGTCTTTCTGGCTGTGAGTCCAGAGGAGAAAGAATCCTGGATCAACGCCCTGAACGTCGCCGTCACCAGAGCCAAAAACAGAATCCTGGACGAGGTACGGAGCCGAACACGCATCGCGACCCACATGGAACAGCTGAGGCCGATTCTCCAGCTTCTTCTGTGTATCAGTCAGACGCGGGTTGAAGTGAAGGTCCTTTAATGTCTGGAGGTTCTGATCAACACGTTTCCACGTTAGCTGCGGTTTAGTTGACAGCAGCTGGTTCTGACTGCAGACATCATTAAACATAAGCCTCTGACAAAGTTGTGACAACAGTGTTTGATGCCTGCTGAGACTTGGTGGAAGCATTTGAAAATCCAACTTCCTGTCTAAGCCACAACGTTGGTTGCAGTCAACCTTTTCCATCGGTCAATACTCGGATCGATACCCGGGTTTATCTGCTCGCGCTGTGTTCCAGGTCCAGTAATCCACAACGTCTAGCATTCGTAGTTTGATGCCCAGTATTACACGTAACGGTTGCAAGTATACAGTCAGCCTGGAGAGGATGTTAAAAATAAAGACGTCTCCACCTACAAACACTTCAGCTCGGTGCCGTAGGGAAAGCGCCCAGCGCTCGCCCAAGGCCCGACTAAAGCTGTAAAGTTAAAGGCCGGCAGCGGATGAACCGTGTTGCTGGACCCTTCACAGTCTACATCATCTGTTCTCAGGTGACGGCAGAAGACTCTCAACTGTCGCATCTGACCCGAGACCGAGTGAAGATTCCCCACAGCCGCCGCCTGCCGACCAGAGGTCACCTGCTGGCCGTGGTCAGTCCCGTCCGTCTAGTATCAGTATTTATGGAAGCGGTCGCTGAAATGACTTAACCTTCAGATTTACTCTCACATGAACTGCTGAGGCCTGACCCAGTCAGGTTATTCCTCACGTGATCGCTGTGAGACGTGTCCTGGTCTCAGCCCCTGACAGCGGGTGGACTGACCGATCTTCTGTTCTGTTCAGGCCTCCGCCTCCTCGGACGGGATGCTGACTCTGGATCTGGTCCAGGAGGAGTATGCTGGGCGTCAGGAAGCCAACGGCTGCAAAAACTCCAGGGTCCAGGAGGGACAGTTCCACCTCAGCCAGGACTGTCCCAGGTCCAAAACCGACGTCACTCTCTCTGCCAGAACCGAGGAGGCGTCCGGGAAATCGCACAGCCTTCCTCGTGTGAGGGCTGTGTGGGACCGGATGGGCCCTGCCCAGACCCCACAGCCTGGAGAACATCTGACCCCAGCAGAGAAAAACCGCTGCGCGTCGATGGACGAGATCCTGTCATACAGCGACGCGGAGACGAAGCCCGGTTCAGCCGCGGCACCCATCGCCCAGCTGCAGGAGCTGATCGGCCAGAAGCTGGACAGGACGGAGCGGATGCTGACGGCGGTACGTGGGGAGGACGCCGGGGAGCGGGGCAAGGCAAAGGTGTCGGCGGAGGCAGCCAGAGCCGAAGCAGAGAGACTCCTGAAGGAAGCGTCGGCAGCCTGGACCCAGGCTCGGGAGGTCCTGGAGGAAGTGAAGGAGCTCCGAGCGTTGTACCGACAGCTGGACTCGCCGGCCCTCACCCCCTCCAAACTAACCCCGAACCGCAAGAGCCTGGCGTGAGCCTGGCGTGAGCCTGGCGTGAGCCTGGCGTGAGCCTGGCGTGAGCCTGGCGTGAGCCTGGCGTGAGCCTGGCGTGAGCCTGGCGTGAGCCTGATGCTCGCGTCCAGGAGGCGTCACTAAGCTGAAGGCGGCTCAAAACTGGATCAACCACTTTTATTTGGGAAATTCATTTTTCCATCGACGTGTAGCAGGTTCTCAGGAGCCGTGTCCCCAGGTCCAGGTCCAGCTTTAGGCCGTTTCTAAATTAGACTGCACCAATTCTTCAGCAACACCAGCAAACGCCTTTGTAGAGATTCATTTGTTCGTTTTCATCAAAATGTGCCAAGAGACGAGCAGAGACACGAAGGCGAAGCGTGTGATGCAGCCGGAAGGTGCGAAGCTCTGACGCGACAGACGGCGACACTTCAGCTGGTCATGGTTTTTATTCACTGGGTGAGTTTCAGGTGAACCGATCATTCTCAGGACGTCAGGTACTAAACATGAGCAACTGTTAGACCAGTAGAGTGATGTCATCTGATCCTGTTCCCACTAAAGTGACTCTCACCAGCCTTAAATTGGGAAACAACAGCTGCTCTTAGATGAACGTGAACAGACCTCCCCTTATTTAAGTTGGATTCATTTTTTACCTTTATGCACAAATATGCAAGTTCATAATTCAATCATCTAAAAACATTTAGGTAACGTTTCCTAGCTGTGGAATAAGTTGCGGCGCGTTTGGCTCAATCAATGTTCTGAGGCTGGTTTGCTCGTCAGTCCCTCAGACGTTTGCTCCCGTGTGAACAGAACAGTAAATCCTGACGTGTTTTCTATGTAACGTTCTATTTTTATGAATAGCTTGTTCTTATGCGCTTCTGTCAGGTTCTGGTCCAGCTCAGAGGAGGTTATTTCACAGCTAATGGACTTTTACTGACAGAACCACTGGGTCTGAGTTTCTTGTTTTTAAACATCTAGACTTTTGCACTGGTTCTGTTAAACTGGTCTCTGTTGTGTGTGATGCATAGCAATAAAAGTAAAGGATGCGTGAAGCAATAAAATCACTCTTCTCTGAGTTGGTACAGTTGGCAACAGGAAATTTAAATGAGATTAGAGGAGATGTTGGCGAACGGGGAATGAACTGGTTTCCAACCAGTGACCCAGTCATGATCCGGGGTTGAAGCAGACATTTACAGGACGGAGACACAATACGACCAGTTTCCCTTCACAGCTACCTGCACCGTCGCCTGTTGGACCATGAGCGGAGGCCACAAAATGGGCCACGTGTGAAAATTCACTTTGCACTCACGGGCTCTGGAGGGTCGAGCAGGTCCGACGTCTCTGGACATCAGGTTCTCCTGGTCCGACACATAGGATCACAGCACCTGGACTCAGCGCCTGACCTCGAGCTTAGAGTCGAACCCTTTAACACTTGAACGTCCTCGTACTTCATTACCGGTCGACGTTTGGGGTTTTCATTATAATCCGCGGTGTCAGACCTGCACGTGACAGCACATCCTTGTATGACGTCGTAGTTTCCCCTCCATGAATGTGACGTTTACCTACTGGTGACATGTGCTTTACATTTAACACGCATTGCCACGACGAGCTGCTGCCTCAAGGTGACAGGAAAGTAATTCAGCTCCATCCATCTGTAACTATAGAAACACGTTTTTTCGGCCGTGGTGAGAACGAGACGAAGCAAGAAATAAACGCTCTGAACGTTTGTTTTACCAAGTCTGGTTGACTACGAGCCACTTCCAGAGCTGCAGCGCCGCCAGCTGGCAGAGACGGGGACGCGCTGCTTCCTGCTAACGGAACAGAAGACGCCAGCAGAGACAAACAGGCAAAGCAACGTTTTCTGGTTCTGGACAAGTTTAACCTTTCAAGTTCAGTTTAGTTTCTTCTGTGTGGCAATGAAATCATGAATCTAAATTCATCTCTTGAAGTTATTTTATATATTGTTTTGAATCCTCAGGCACGGAATTTAACAAACTTTGTGTATGATCTAAAAATCAGATCTATCTACACTTTTCAACTTCCACAACTTTAGTGTCATAATGAACAGTGAGTGACGTTGGATCTGCTGAGCCACAGAGCTGTGATTTCTGGACTGATGAACCAAACATGGCTTTTATTCAAAAACACTCTGCTTACAGCAACATGATCAGAAGACAGGAATAAAAAAATAAAATTAACTCCTCCAGTTTCACGTTTCCCAACTGAGCTTTTCTTTTAAAAAATGAGACGACAACCTACAGACCAGATCACTTCTATTTACACAGACCAGACACCAAGACCCCCCAGGGACCGGACCGAGAGCCGCAGGGAGACGGTTCCCATCAGGTGGCAGGTCCAGACCGCATGAAAGATTCTTCAGGGATTTTTCCTTTTAACATCACGGTTTGTGTACAACACTAATGCAAGTCTCAGTCCGTGCATGTCGACCAGACTTGGTGTGAACTTCTGATGCACGAACACGAGCAGTGGTCACATTCGGCCTGTGTCCGTCAGATCACAGTGAAACCACAGGAACTCGGTGAGAGAAACGTTCAGCTTGTCACGCGTCTCAACAGGATAAATACTCACATGTTTAATGTACTTGGACAAACATTTCCAGGAAATGACCTTTAGACCACAGACACGTTATACGAATGAGTCCATTCGCTCCATGTGAGACACGAGATGAAGCTACGGGACCGAAGGCGTGATTAGAGCCGGAACGGCACCTGTGAGGTTAAAAACAGAGCAGCGCTCAGGGGGCTGAAAACGGAACCTGTCTGTGTGCAGCTCTGAGTTGACGGCCAGAGAGGTCAGGGGTCAGAAAAACGGGGGGTTCAACTATTCATCGTCATCGTCGTCTCCTTCGTCATCGTCATCTCTCTTCCTCTTCTCCCCACGGACATCGATTCCATCCTCGTCTGATGGGAAAGTAAAGAAAAGAAAAACTCAAATACTTTCAAATGTATCAATGGAGTCACAGTTACGTTAATTAGGTTTAGATCCATCCTTTCCTTCATCTACTCTTACATTAACAGACATACAAAACTAACTTTGGTAAATTGTGTTGAGATTCTGCTTTTCAGTCTGTTCAGTTTGTTTAGATTTGTTTCTACGACTCTTAACAAGCGTGTGGATCGAAGCAGACCAGCCTCAGCTACACCGAACAGATGGCTTCTCATCTGGTAGTAATGTTATTAACCCTCATTCAGCCTTCGAGGGGTCAGAATGAAAACAGGGCTCTAAGCTCAAAAACCACACAAGGGTTGGATAAAACAGCCACAGACAGACGATAAATCTCAACACGCTTCATCTGGACCAGAGGTGCCCACACTTTTTCAGCGTGTGAGCTACTTATGAAATGACCATGTCAAAATGATCCACCTACTACAAAAATGCTAAACATATTTATTTGTACAATATATGTTGTATTACTGCACGAAACCATATTGAATCAACCACAGCATCATAAAGGCAGCACATGAATGAAGCGACTGGCTCCAGTAAAGAACAGTCTCGAAAGCGTTTGTCAAACTCTGACACATTTCTCATCTAGTGTCAGGCTGCGCACACGTCTTCCGATGCGTCTCCAGCTCTGACGCAGGTTTTGGAAGTTGCCCAAATCATTTTGCTGCAGCTTTGAGGAGACATGACGTAGGAGAGACCTACGCAAAGGTCATTCAACATGTTGGTCAGATCGGTTAAAATGCTGAGTCTAGCAGCGACTGGTCGTCATTTAGTTGGTTGTATTCTGCATGTTAAGCTACACGGAAAAACCCCTTAATCTCCCGATAGAGCTCGAATTTTCCTCGACTACGTCAGCTCAGAGAGGTCGCAATCAGACGTCTCCAGACGAGATCTGGCATCTTTGTAGGCTGACGTCTACGTTTTTCAATGCTATGCGATCGACCCACTACCTTTGCGATCGACGTATTGGGCCCCTGCTCTAGATGAACGGTTGGATGAACTTGTTCATCATAGACCCACACGTGTTCATTGCTTGGATGTAAAACCCACAAAGGCTGTTTGATCCAACCCTGGTGTGTGTTTGAGCTTTGAGCTCCCTGGTTTACTGTGGGGTCGTTTGACCCGTCGAAGGCCCAGTGAAGGTTAATCTACAACGGTGAAATCAAAAACAATGAAGGAGAAGGTGTGTGTAACCAACACCACAGAGAAAAATGACAGATGTATAAATGGGAACATTTGGGGAAGTAAAATAAAATATTCACATAATTAAATAATGCTATAAATGTGTTTGTACGGCCGAATTATGTGACTTATTTTATTTATGTCGTTACAAATGACTGAATAACTTAAATTATTTTAATCCGCAAGAAAACAAAGCACCACACAAACCATCCTCCTCTTCCTCCTCCTCTTCCACGTAGTCTCCATCATCTTCTTCATCCTGAGCAGATAAAAAACTGAGATGAGTGGGGAGCGCCCCCAGTGGCCACACGGGCGAACAGCAGCTGCAACCACTGATCCCAGACCGGGTCTGCGCTGAAGAAACGCCACAACCAAAGGTGATCGGCAGATGGAAAACAAGCTGGAAGCCTCACCTGGATTCCCTCCTTCATCAGGTATGAGAGCCCAACCTCCTCCTCTTCCTCGTCAGAGCCTTCCTCCTCGTCCTCTTCTTCATCGTTGTCTCCGTGTGGACCAGCTTCATCGTCATCGTCTGAAGCAAAATTAAATTTAACATTGGAGACATTTTTAAAGCTACTGAGGTGATTCTTCAGATTTAAATCAATGAGAATTTTTGGCTTCTTATGAGGAAAATCTAAACTTCCCCTTTGGACTCTAATAATTAGGTCAAGGCAGCTCATCACTAGTTGTACTAAACCTCTAAACGAGTCTCGTTTTACTCCGCGCCATCCTATTAGGCGTCGCGTTGCCTTGTGTCAAACACCGAAGAAGCAGACAAAACCTGCTCCTCACCCGATTCCCTTCCAGACTCGGAGGCCAGACAAGCTCTTGCTAAACTGATTCACGCTCAGAGGCCTCCAACACGGACGAGTTGGCACAAGCACCGCACGGGTTCCTGAGACTGACCGTTGTCGGCCTCGGAGTCAGGGACCTCGTTGTCCTCCTGGTCGAAGCCGTCCAGGTACGTGAGCTGGGGCAGCAGCGTAAACACGCTCTCTCTGTAGTCGTCCAGCGCGGTCACCTCACAGCTGTACAGATCCAAACTCTTCAGGTTCTTAAGGTTCTGCTGTGGGACACATTAGGCAAATCAGTTAAAGCCAACTGTAGGAGCAGATGGTGTGATTAGCGGTTTAAATATTGTGAGATTAATATTATTGCACTGACGAAAGAGAGAAGCAGCAGAACCTCAAGTCTCCATTATATTTACCAGAACCTCGATGGAGCTCAGCTCTTTCATCTTGTTCCCACTCAGGTTCAGGTACGTGAGGTTGGGACACTTCTCTGCCAACGCGTCCAACCCTCCGGAGATGTTGTTATCGCTCACCTCCAACTGGAACACAGGCAAACACGCACCTGTTAGCGCAGGCGCAGCCGCAGACGTCTGGTGCGTGGAACAGACCAACCTTGCGTAGTTTGGGCAGCGAGGGCAGTTTGGCGAGCGAGACCAGGCCAACGTTCACCATGCTGAGGACCTCCAGGCCCGTGTACTCGTCGGTCAGACCCTCCACCTCCCCGTCGGTGGAGCGACAGTTATCCACCACCAGCTCGGCCACCTGAGGAACAGACAGACAGCGTGGATGCAAAGTCCTTAGCAGGCAGCAAGGCTCACACCTGAGCCGACCAGGAGACGGCTGCTCTCCGTCCTCATCTCCAGGTATCGTCGTGTGTCTCAGTGTTCAGCTGCTGGTCCAACCATCCTGCCTGAGTCTGTTGTTGTTGTTGTTGTTGTTGTTTTCTCTCCTCTCTGTCCCTTCACTCCAACCGGTCAAGGCAGATGTTCTCCCACTGATCCTGGCTCTGCTGGAGTTTCTCCACTGTTGCTATTAAAATGCACTGACTGGCTCCTATTCAAAGCTGCTCTATGTGGGACACGCTGGGTCTTGAGATCACTGCCGTATAAATAAAGTTGAGTTGAATTCAAACGGAGCCTTTAACGCAACTGCGGCCCATTTACGACACACTGCGTCCAAACCGCCTCCTCTCCTGCCGCCAGCAAACAGACGGCGGCCGGTTCTCTCAACTCGTGAACTATTCTGGCGCGTGACACCACAACAAGCCGTGGATTTCAGACCCAAAGTCACCTGCTCGCGCCCTCAACCGGTCCCGGTGACGCGTACGCGGACCAAACCGGAAGGTTACCGGAGCAAACACTCTTTGATTGACAGCTGCCATTAACACGCACAAACACGTTGGTGCTTCGCAGTTTCCTTGTATTCACGCAACGTTACGGTACTAACCAACCGAACCGAGCCTAATGCTGCGGGTTCCGTGACGTCGTCTCTCACAGATCGGTTCGTCAAGGTTTCAGGGCTGGAGCGACGCAGCGTGGGCGGGAGCCGAAGCGCGGTAGATGCGGGCGTTCTGGCACTTTACGTGGACGCTAACGAAAACATGGCTTGAATGAGCCGGAGCGACCCGCGGGAACCGAGCTGGGGCCGAACGAACCGGAGTCTGGGCCGACGCGCCATCGGATTACACTTAAAATGGAAGCCGCGCGGCAGATCCAGCCACACGGAGCCGCCGGGGCAGAGAACCCCAGCGCGCGACATGTCGGAGCCGCCGTGAAGCTGTTTTCTGGGTCAGAGTGTCGGCGCTGGTGTCCGGGTCCCGGGCGGAGCTCGACGTTCTGCTGCTGAGCACTTCGGCGTCGTGGCGTCGCTCGACTCCGCATCCTTCACTCACATGTGAACCGGCTGCTGGAATTACCTCCGCTGGCGTTTTGTTCCTCACTTCCAGGATGATTCTCTTCTTCATCTCCATGTTGACGTTGGAACACGAGAGAACAAAGAAAAGCTGAAACTACGGCCGTTGTGTGAGGCGCCCACCTTCTCCAGCGGATGCCCGGGATAACTAGACCTCCATGTTTGTCTGCGCCCGACCTCCGCCACGAGACCACGCCCCTTCACGACAAACGTTCAAAGACCTACTTATTCCAGCCTTCGATTGGTTCACAAACAAGCCATTTATTACCCCCCCACACACATCGTTTAAGCATTTATCTCCCATTGGCTGTAGGTGCAGAAGGCGTTGCTTCACTGTAACCAGTAAAAAGGCGTAACCAAGCTTTAAACTTCAAACCTGCCCACTCTTTGTCCTTATTGGCGCCACATCTGACTTCGTAGTCAAGGCTGCTTCCAGGAACAATATTTAATAATGACGTTAAATAAACAATAAAATATAACAATAAGAAGCGGAAGAAGTACTTTTTTTCAGTGACCATAAAAATAAAAAGACAGAAATTAAATATGGAAAACGTTTAATTTGAGTAAAGAGCAGATATTACAGATCCTTTTGGTATAAAAGCTTTTAAAAAGAGAATAAATAATTTCAGTAGAGTGATGAGGAATCCCTTGATCCGTCTTTGGTGGCAAATTAATAAAATAAACATTTAGCGTTGTGGCATAGGAACCGTCCAACAAAACAATAAACACAAATCAAAAGCCTGTGTTCCAGTAGTTAAAGGGTTAGTTCAGCCTAACCCTAAGCAGACAATGATTACTTTGAGGAAGAGTTTGGTGCTTTGTTAGAATGTAATGCAAACTGCAGAAGCTGTACATAACGGCAACAACAATAATAATGTTGTGTGTGTGGCACTGGCCTTTTCCAGCTTCAGTAGTTTTGTTCCCACAGTGAGTGCAGTCGTCCGTATGTGTTTGTGTTACGTTTGTAGACAGCAGAATCCATTCTCACATGTTTGGGTTAAACCAGGGTATGTGTCTGATCAATATTAGTGTTACACGTTACAATATCCATTTCCATTAATTTTAGGTTTCCCTCACCACAACCGGGGGAGGCAGACGGCTGCCCAGAGCCTGGTTCTGCTGGAGGTTTCTTCCGTTAAAGGGAGTTTTCCTTTCCACGTTCTGCTGGTGCTGCTCAGCGTGAACAGGTCTTAAATCATTGTATTGTGCATTAAGACGACTGATGAACTGCTGCTGTGCTGTATAAATAAACTGAAATGAGTTCTGAATAAACTTTGAACTATAAGCTGCCCCAGATGAGTAATACTAAATGTATTTTAGTAACATTTGTGGATCTGAAAAGGATTAAGCCACTGTTGACGTTTAGATCTAGAAGCTGGATGAACAGAGCTTCCTCAATAAACCTGTTGGTGCAGTGAACATCTATTTTGTGCCAAATGTGTCACCCTGGGCAATTTGATTGACAGGAGGAAAGTGGTCGGTTGATTGTCTGAAGCCTGGGGGTCTGCACCCATGTGACCCATCCAGTGAGCTGCAGTACAGCGTCACAGTGTGTGTTCCTGTTGTGGCAGCGTGTGCAGCACCTGGTCGAGCAGCTGCAGCGCTCTGTGCAGGTGGACCTCCAGCCAGCAGGGGGTGTCTTTAATGCTCTGCCGAAGGTAATCGCAGCCCCAGCCTTTAACAAAGCTCAGACGCACGATGCACAGCCTGCGCAGGTCGTCCACCCCCAGACCTGAGGAGAAGGAGGCGTCCCGATCAGTCCCGCAGCCACAGCCTAGCTGCGGTTTTCTGTGCTGTCGCACTGTGGTGCTCTAGTTTTTGAGCCTTAACCCAGGAAGCTGCTTCCCCGACAGACGGGTCATACTCACTCACAGCCGGGGCGATGCCTCCCACGCTGTCCGGACCGGGAATGGCACCGACAACTGCAGCAGCTGGAGTCGTCACAGCTGCCTGAGCTGCCGCCGCCTGCTGCTGCATCTGCCTGTGACACTGTCGCAGGTCAAACACCTGCACAGAAAGGAGAAACGTTTAAAGACGCCTGGTTCCCTTATCAGGATGGATCCGAAGCGTGAACACATATGAACTAAAACCATTTTAATCCAGACAGACGGTTGCAGGAACAATGAGGAACAATCAGTGTGAATGAAGCGTGACGAACTCATTAAATATGCAATTCTGTAATTACTGCAACGAACACTGATCACGACCAGCACCAGTTGAACAGCGGTACTACAGACTGAGCGCTAGTTTGGGATAGTTGTGTGTTGATAGTGTTGTCATGGGTTGTAAAGAGACGAACAACGTTCCAAATACCATCGTGTCTTTTTTCAGACACACTCACCTTGATGTAAGCTCCAGGATAAATCTTGTGAACTCCATCTCCAGGCGCTCTGCCGGCCTCCCGATCCAGGTACAAGCTCTGGACAAACACAGAGTGGTCGCTGAGGCAACGCATCCAGACATCCCCCTCCCCCCGACACTCCAGCTGAACCCCCCGCCCGATGTGGAGCCTGCAGGAAGAGGACCTGAAGTTAGCGCTTCATTCAAAAGGAATGACAGTGGTTCACCGATCGGACGGGTCACCTGGCCCGGTGGCTGGCTGCCGTGCGGTGCACATTGCTCAGCTGTCCCAGACAGAAACGATCCCCCCCTGAAGGATCCACATATCCGTCCACCGTCACCAGAGGGCAGCTGGACTGGACCTTAAACATTTCTCCAACCTGAACGTCCAACTCAAAGTATGAGATGGAGCACCAGAAGTCCGGACCTGAGAGACCGGACAGAGAAACAAGCTGGAGCATCTTGGTACACGAGGAGACAGTTTGGACGTTGGTGGACAGTTCAGACCTGTACCTGGGTGGTTGGACACCGGTTGAGGATACGGAGCAGAACTGTGGTGCTGGGACCCTGCAGGAGACAATACTCACTCAGTATGAAGGACTACTGCAGTACCTCACTACGCCACACGGTGTCTTACAGAAGTGTGCGCTGGGAGCATGGTGGTGATGATGCAATGAAGGCTGCTGGTGGCCCCGCCCACTCTGGTTGTTACCTGTCCAGGTGGCTGCTGACAGATTTTGACTTATGTTAATACTGGTACAAGAAACACTGCTGTCGCTCATAGTTCTAGGTACGGTACCAGTTTTGCGGAGGCTACTGTAGTCAGGGCTCTGCTGGGGCGGGGAGGTGGGCGTGGGAGGGGAGGAGGCCTGATCCACATGCCTGTGAGGCAGGGAGATTTGAAGGAGGCTGGGTCCTTCAGTGTGGACCCCCCCAACTCCTGCCTCCCCAGCAGCTGCAGTCACAGAGCTGACGCCTGCAGACAACAACACTCGTTCTTACTGACAAATAAAACTTACGGCGCTTCATAAACCCGTGGCCTGACCTGGAGGAGACAGCGGCATGCTGGGACATGCGTACAGGCTGGGGGGCGGGTCGCTCTGCAGACAGTCCTGAATGAATTCCTCCTTTATCAGAGACTGAGGACCTGAGCAACAACAACAATCAGACAGGAAACACAGGTTACCTGCTGGTGACAGACAGGTGAGTGTGCAGCAGATTTACCTGTGCAGGGGGGGGGCGCCACCCTCTCGTAGTGGTAGGGGTTCACACACACGCTGTCGTACTTCAGGTCGAAGGCAAACTGACAGAACTTCACGTGCTTCAACTCGTTCTTGTGGAGATCAGGCCAGCGCCACAGACGGGCATAGATCACATGAGGGAAACCCTTCCGGCCGGCGACCTGCAGACAGGTCAGAGCTGACGTCCACACACAACAATGAGGAGACAGGTCAGAGGTGACGTCCACACACAACAATGAGGAGACAGGTCAGAGCTGACGTCCACACACAACAATGAGGAGACAGGTCAGAGCTGACGTCCACACACAACAATGAGGAGACAGGTCAGAGCTGACGTCCACACACAACAATGAGGAGACAGGTCAGAGGTGACGTCCACACACAACAATGAGGAGACAGGTCAGAGCTGACGTCCACACACAACAATGAGGAGACAGGTCAGAGGTGACGTCCACACACAACAATGAGGAGACAGGTCAGAGCTGACGTCCACACACAACAATGAGGAGACAGGTCAGAGCTGACGTCCACACACAACAATGAGGAGACAGGTCAGAGCTGACGTCCACACACAACAATGAGGAGACAGGTCAGAGGTGACGTCCACACACAACAATGAGGAGACAGGTCAGAGCTGACGTCCACACACAACAATGAGGAGACAGGTCAGAGCTGACGTCCACACACAACAATGAGGAGACAGGTCAGAGCTGACGTCCACACACAACAGTGAGGAGACAGGTCAGAGCTGACGTCCACACACAACAATGAGGAGACAGGTCAGAGGTGACGTCCACACACAACAATGAGGAGACAGGTCAGAGCTGACGTCCACACACAACAATGAGGAGACAGGTCAGAGGTGACGTCCACACACAACAATGAGGAGACAGGTCAGAGGTGACGTCCACACACAACAGTGAGGAGACAGGTCAGAGCTGACGTCCACACACAACAATGAGGAGACAGGTCAGAGGTGACGTCCACACACAACAGTGAGGAGACAGGTCAGAGCTGACGTCCACACACAACAGTGAGGAGACAGGTCAGAGCTGACGTCCACACACAACAATGAGGAGACAGGTCAGAGCTGACGTCCACACACAACAATGAGGAGACAGGTCAGAGGTGACGTCCACACACAACAATGAGGAGACAGGTCAGAGGTGACGTCCACACACAACAATGAGGAGACAGGTCAGAGGTGACGTCCACACACAACAGTGAGGAGACAGGTCAGAGCTGACGTCCACACACAACAATGAGGAGACAGGTCAGAGCTGACGTCCACACACAACAGTGAGGAGACAGGTCAGAGGTGACGTCCACACACAACAGTGAGGAGACAGGTCAGAGGTGACGTCCACACACAACAGTGAGGAGACAGGTCAGAGGTGACGTCCACACACAACAGTGAGGAGACAGGTCAGAGCTGACGTCCACACACAACAATGAGGAGACAGGTCAGAGCTGACGTCCACACACAACAATGAGGAGACAGGTCAGAGGTGACGTCCACACACAACAGTGAGGAGACAGGTCAGAGCTGACGTCCACACACAACAGTGAGGAGACAGGTCAGAGCTGACGTCCACACACAACAATGAGGAGACAGGTCAGAGCTGACGTCCACACACAACAATGAGGAGACAGGTCAGAGGTGACGTCCACACACAACAATGAGGAGACAGGTCAGAGGTGACGTCCACACACAACAATGAGGAGACAGGTCAGAGGTGACGTCCACACACAACAGTGAGGAGACAGGTCAGAGCTGACGTCCACACACAACAATGAGGAGACAGGTCAGAGCTGACGTCCACACACAACAGTGAGGAGACAGGTCAGAGGTGACGTCCACACACAACAGTGAGGAGACAGGTCAGAGGTGACGTCCACACACAACAGTGAGGAGACAGGTCAGAGGTGACGTCCACACACAACAGTGAGGAGACAGGTCAGAGCTGACGTCCACACACAACAGTGAGGAGACAGGTCAGAGCTGACGTCCACACACAACAATGAGGAGACAGGTCAGAGCTGACGTCCACACACAACAATGAGGAGACAGGTCAGAGCTGACGTCCACACACAACAATGAGGAGACAGGTCAGAGCTGACGTCCACACACAACAATGAGGAGACAGGTCAGAGGTGACGTCCACACACAACAGTGAGGAGACAGGTCAGAGGTGACGTCCACACACAACAATGAGGAGACAGGTCAGAGCTGACGTCCACACACAACAGTGAGGAGACAGGTCAGAGCTGACGTCCACACACAACAATGAGGAGACAGGTCAGAGGTGGCGTCCACACACAACAGTGAGGAGACAGGTCAGAGCTGACGTCCACACACAACAATGAGGAGACACCAAGGTCTCACTTTGTCTGGTCAGCAGAAAACAGTGATGACAGGTACAGACTAAGAACAGACGGCGCTGAAGTCAGTCACAGAGCTCTCACTACGTCAGGCCCCTCAGCCAGAGGACGAGGAGTGAAGCACTAGAACAGTGTGAGAACAGGTGAAGGACACGAGTCCCAGACGCAACACGGCAACACAACATCCACTTCAACGCGCCTCTTACGATCAACCATATCCCTCATCTTAAGCCTGTCCTCAGCTTAAGCCTGTCCTCAGCCTAGACCTGTCCTCAGTTTAGACCCGTCCTCAGCCACTGCCTGTCCTCAGCTTAAGCCTGTCCTCAGCCTAGACCTGTCCTCAGTTTAGACCCGTCCTCAGCCACTGCCTGTCCTCAGCTTAGACCTGTCCTCAGCTTAGACCTGTCCTCAGCCTAGACCCTTCCTCAGCTTAGACCTGTCCTCAGCCACTGCCTGTCCTCAGCCTAGACCCTTCCTCAGCTTAGACCTGTCCTCAGCCTAGACCCGTCCTCAGCCACTGCCTGTCCTCAGCCTAGACCTGTCCTCAGTTTAGACCCGTCCTCAGCCACTGCCTGTCCTCATCTTAGACCCGTCCTCAGCCACTGCCTGTCCTCATCTTAGACCTGTCCTCAGCCTAGACCCGTCCTCAGCCACTGCCTGTCCTCAGCTTAGACCCGTCCTCATCTTAGACCTGTCCTCAGCCTAGACCCGTCCTCAGCCACTGCCTGTCCTCAGCTTAGACCCGTCCTTAGCTTAGACCTGTCCTCAGCCTAGACCCGTCCTCAGCCACTGCCTGTCCTCAGCCTAGACCCTTCCTCAGCCACTGCCTGTCCTCAGCTTAGACCTGTCCTCAGCCACTGCCTGTCCTCAGCCTAGACCCGTCCTCAGCTTAGACCTGTCCTCAGCCACTGCCTGTCCTCAGCCTAGACCCTTCCTCAGCTTAGACCTGTCCTCAGCCACTGCCTGTCCTCATCCTCTGTCTGTCCTCAGTTCAGACCTGTCCTCAGGTCAAATTTTGCTGCCCTGCTTCCAATGACAAAAGTTCCAAATTAAAAGCTGGCTGTAAACATCCTTCTCTGTCAGCGTTATGTTGGTTCTTGTTGTTACAGAAAGTTCTTATTTCCTTAATTCAGTAAAAACACACAATTGTTCACTGATGAACAGAACCCCTGTAGAACACAGAACCGTGTCCTGACTGGGTAAAAACCTCGGACACTTTTTACAGTGTGGAAACCACAAAGGGAGAGCGAGCAGAAAACAGACGTTAGCACATTCCTGTCTGATCACAGCCTCAGACAAACATTTGGAGGTGACGGGACCAAAGAACACGTCCTCACTGCAGGAGAAAATGCGTAACCACAGAAAGACGCTCAGTCTCAGACTAGCCCCGCCCCTTTCCTGCGCTTCAGACAAAACAAGCCCGTCCTCCTCCGAGCAGCGAAACGGTCTCAGCCTGTGTGTGTCTGTCCGGTTGTGTTACGCCAGTTTTGTTTTTGAAATGCTGGTTCTGACTTACTGGTTTCTGTGACACCTTGTATCGTTTGCAGACCACCTTGGATACATGTGGCTCAGAACAGAAGTTTCTGTTACAAAGTGTCATGTGACAGCAGCTGGGACAGAATCCGGACGCTCTCAAAGACCTTCAAGTGGTCTCCAGTGCGCAGGAGGACTTCCGGGTCCACTGTAAGGTTCTGTCAGGTTTCTCAGGGTTAGCAGGACTTTGAGTCAGCAGATCCCTGTTGACACGTCTGCCTGATAATGACAGAGACACACCCAGCCTGCTGCCGCCTCAGCACCAACGAAGCACCTGACGTCACATACGACCCACCAGAACCAGAATCCCTCAGACCCAAACAACAGACCACAGAATGGGGCCGTTACGCAATCAGTGAACCAACGGTTTCCACAGATCCACAGACACAACAAAGACAAGATCTCATCTGTCCAGACAAAGACCGACAGATGGAGGCGGAGGCAGAGAGACAGACAGACGGATGGAGGCAGGGAGACAGACGGATGGAGGCAGACAGACAGACAGATGGAGGCAGAGAGACAGACGGATGGAGGCAGAGAGACAGACGGATGGAGGCAGAGGCAGACGGATGGAGGCAGAGAGACAGACAGATGGAGGCAGAGAGACAGACGGATGGAGGCAGAGAGACAGACGGATGGAGGCAGAGGCAGACGGATGGAGGCAGAGAGACAGACGGATGGAGGCAGACAGACAGACGGATGGAGGCAGACAGACAGACGGATGGAGGCAGAGAGACAGACGGATGGAGGCAGAGGCAGACGGATGGAGGCAGAGAGACAGACGGATGGAGGCAGAGGCAGACGGATGGAGGCAGGGAGACAGACGGATGGAGGCAGGGAGACAGACGGATGGAGGCAGACAGACAGACGGATGGAGGCAGACAGACAGACAGATGGAGGCAGAGAGACAGACGGATGGAGGCAGACAGACAGACGGATGGAGGCAGAGAGACAGACGGATGGAGGCAGAGGCAGACGGATGGAGGCAGAGAGACAGACAGATGGAGGCAGAGAGACAGACGGATGGAGGCAGAGAGACAGACGGATGGAGGCAGGGAGACAGACGGATGGAGGCAGGGAGACAGACGGATGGAGGCAGGGAGACAGACGGATGGAGGCAGACAGACAGACGGATGGAGGCAGACAGACAGACAGACAGATGGAGGCAGAGAGACAGATGGATGGAGGCAGAGAGACAGACGGATGGAGGCAGAGAGACAGACAGATGGATGGAGGCAGAGGCAGACGGATGGAGGCAGAGAGACAGATGGATGGAGGCAGAGAGACAGACGGATGGAGGCAGAGAGACAGACGGATGGAGGCAGAGGCACAGACGGATGGAGGCAGAGGCAGACAGACAGACGGACGGAGGTAGAGAGACAGATGGATGGAGGCAGAGAGACAGGCAGACGGATGGAGGCAGAGAGACAGACGGATGGAGGCAGACAGACAGACGGATGGAGGCAGACAGACAGACGGATGGAGGCAGACAGACAGACGGAGGCAGAGAGACAGACGGATGGAGGCAGAGGCAGACAGACAGACAGATGGAGGCAGAGAGACAGACGGATGGAGGCAGAGGCAGAGAGACAGACAGATGGAGGCAGAGAGACAGACGGATGGAGGCAGACAGACAGACAGATGGAGGCAGAGAGACAGGCGGATGGAGGCAGAGGCAGACAGACAGACAGAGGCAGAGAGACAGACGGATGGAGGCAGAGAGACAGACGGATGGAGGCAGACAGACAGACAGATGGAGGCAGAGAGACAGGCGGATGGAGGCAGAGGCAGACAGACAGGTGGAGGCAGAGAGACAGACGGATGGAGGCAGAGAGACAGACGGATGGAGGCAGAGGCAGACAGACAGACAGAGGCAGAGAGACAGACGGATGGAGGCAGAGAGACAGACGGATGGAGGCAGACAGACAGACAGATGGAGGCAGAGAGACAGGCGGATGGAGGCAGAGGCAGACAGACAGGTGGAGGCAGAGAGACAGACGGATGGAGGCAGAGAGACAGACGGATGGAGGCAGAGGCAGACAGACAGACAGATGGAGGCAGAGAGACAGACGGATGGAGGCAGAGAGACAGACGGATGGAGGCAGACAGACAGACAGACAGGTGGAGGCAGAGAGACAGACGGATGGAGGCAGACAGACAGACAGACAGGTGGAGGCAGAGAGACAGACGGATGGAGGCAGAGAGACAGACGGATGGAGGCAGAGAGACAGGCGGATGGAGGTAGAGAGACAGACGGATGGAGGCAGAGAGACAGACGGATGGAGGCAGAGAGACAGGCGGATGGAGGTAGAGAGACAGACGGATGGAGGCAGAGAGACAGACGGATGGAGGCAGAGAGACAGACGGATGGAGGCAGACAGACAGACAGACAGGTGGAGGCAGAGAGACAGACGGATGGAGGCAGACAGACAGACAGACAGGTGGAGGCAGAGAGACAGACGGATGGAGGCAGACAGACAGGTGGAGGCAGAGAGACAGACGGATGGAGGCAGACAGACAGACAGACAGGTGGAGGCAGAGAGACAGACGGATGGAGGCAGACAGACAGACAGACAGGTGGAGGCAGAGAGACAGACGGATGGAGGCAGACAGACAGACAGACAGGTGGAGGCAGAGAGACAGGGCAGCGCTGACCCCTCACCTGCAGCCGTCCGTCCAGCGTCCTCTGGATGGTCACACACTTGCTGGGGTGGACTCCGTTGGAGGTGACGGCCATGATGAGCGAGTCCAACTCGTCCTTCTTCTCCTTCAGCTTCTTCACCAGACTCTCGATCGCCCGCTTGGCGAAGCCCTCGTTCTCCCCCCCCTGACGATGACACATCAGACTGTGGACAATGCTGAGACACGCGTCACCGCTGGCGGGGGCGGGGCCGAGCAACGACATCACCTGGGGCGGCGGGGTGAACCGTTATTGGGCAGAAAAAAAGGTGAATCAGCAAAAACGAATCAGAAGACAGTCATCTCACAAACCTGTGACGTTTAATCCAGTTCAGGTGTGAACTAAACAACGTCCTGTCAGACCTTCACCGACAAACTAAGTCCAACACAGACAAGTAGCTGTAGAAACACGGCACGACAGCAGGGGACTGAGACTGAGCCCGGACACGGAGACACTCACTCAGATCCAGCCTGACGGACAGACGGGAAAGGGACGAGACGGCCGCCGTCCCTCCGCGAGCCGCGAGCGCTGTGGTCCGCTGCGAGCCTGAGCGCCCAGTGCGGCAGGGGAGGGGCTGTGTCGCCCTCCCCCCCACGGCCAGACATAACAGGAAGTCAGCTGATGTCTGCAATGCATAAAAATAAGAGCAGAGGAAAAGGAGGAAAGGGGCCAACGGCGTCCAGCGAGAGACGCAGCTTAAAAGCCCGCTGCGCGTACAAGGACGCGGAGGAACAGGCGAAGGTTCACGGGGGGGACGTGAACCTTTGATGCGTGGTTACCCACAGTTACCTGGTGAGACGCAGATGTGACAGCCAATCACAGCTCGTCTCTGCCCGGTCGCCCCGGTTATCGGGTGATTGACAGGTCACTGTACAAACCCGAGCGCCACCTAGTGGTGATGAGTCCAGTTCTTAGGCAGCGGAGACGCAGTCTGTTGTGAAGATTCCAATGTTATGTTGAGAACCACGTAGATGGAAGTTCCCGAAAAATAAAACCCAGCATTTCAAACGGAGCCTCACACAGTTAGGAGAAACTTTATTCAGCTGTGTGTTGTGGAAGCTCAACAAAGCGGAGAATCGGCGACGGTGCAGGTGATGCTAGGCTAGCTAGCTAGCTAACGTTAGCTGTCAGAAGGCAAAGAGCAAGCAGAACTTGGCGCTAATTAACTAAGAAACCTGACTTTAATCGTTGTTTTTAGCGGCGGACAATAAAAAAGATTAGCATGAAGTAAATCAAACTTTTAGCAGGTTTCCAGGCGGTCGTTGCAGGGTGTAACCTGTGCTGATCATGACGTTATTTAAAGTTAGTTACCGCCCAACTGGTAACTAAGCTCCAGACCGAACATTCTGCAGCAATAACCATTTCTCTTCATGGAAGGACAAGCTAAAGTCAGTCAGTCAGTTATTGGAACCAAGAAGTCGCTTTTATTCTATTATTGGATATTAAACTAGTTGGTGTGTGACAAGCCTTCAATTCGGGTAATTCTGGGTATTGGTCATATAAATATAATTGTCCAATTCAAAGCTTTGTCTTTGAGCAGGTTTGAAAACTGATGGATTCATCCAAATCTAGAAAGTTTGTTCTGAGAAGCACCTCAGCAGTGTCGCTCAATGAACGGTGAGTCAGGACAGGTGAGCGCGGCAGCCATTCCGTCGTTCGTGGTCAGTATGTGTGGGATGAGATATTTCTTTTCTTATGTTGAAGCTAATGGGCTATTAGAAGGTGGTTATGAACAGTGTGTTTAACCTGTCTGCAGCTTCTCTCAGGTTCTTGTGGACCAGCTGACCCAGTCCAGGTCGGTTAGTTTCGACACCATCGTGCTGCCCAGCAGCTCACCGCTGGTCCTGGTGGTGAACAAGGAGCCGTCTCCGCTGTCAGGCCTGCGGGTGAGTTGCAGAGCTGCGTGTCTGTCCAGCACCACCAGTGATGAAAGTGTAGACTTTAGAGTTTGGATTTTGCTGATGAGAGTCTGTGTCTTTAATCCAGGACAGCGTCGGGGGGTGGCTCGCTGGCGCTTCCTCAAGAGTGACGCAGCACCGGAGGAGGAGCGTCTGGACCCGGCTCGGCTGGAGGCAGGTGTCCCGTCGCCTCCCCGCCTCCAAACTTCAAGGCTTCTGGAGCTTCAGGAACAAGTACAAATGGAGATCCAGGTTTAGCTCCACCTGCAGGAGTGAGTACGCTTTTCTGGTGGTTCTGTTGCTTGTGGTGCTGATTAAACCACAGCTGATTAAACCTCCAGTTTCACAGGGATACCAACCACATCATTCAACCTTAAAATAGAACGGTTCCACCTTCTGCTGTCTCTATTTTTCTCCTTGGGTCACAGCAGATATCTTTAAACTGATCCAAACCAGAACTGATCCCAATTTAGGGATCTGGTCAATGTTCTGAGCTTCAGTTGTTAACCTGGATTTGTCAAGATGGTCAGAACATTTAAAACTGGACCTGACATAGGCCAAAGGTCAACTGTAGGTGTTTCTCCACAGGGCGCAGTAACCTGCGACTGGCCCAGAATCGTCTAGTGACCAAGACTAACATCCAGAACCTGACTGCAGGTCGGTTTCTCAGCAGCACACACACAAACTGTGGGACGTCTCTGTTCAAGGCGTTTTAACTTGTTTAGTTTTTTCCTTCAGAACAGAACCTGAGCCTGCACCTGCAGACAGATGCAGCCATTGCTTTTAAGGGGCAGTGCCAGAGAAAGCACGACGCACTGACCAGGAAGCAGCTGGACACACAGCTGGACGAGTACATGTCTCTGTCCAAGAGTAGACTGGACCAACAACTTGACGACTACATGTCCATGTCCAGGCAGCGACTGGACGCAGAGTTGGATGAGTACATGTTGATGGCCGGACAGGCGGAGCTGCACTGGGACTGAGACGGGACCGATTACTGGTTCTGACCAGGATTGTTTTGGCTGAACTTTTATTTAAGTTGACAAGTTAGTTGCATCCAAAAGGACACGGACGTCTCAGGGGATTTTGTTTTCCACAGTGACTTGTTTAAATGGTCAAATTGTGTTATTGTTAAAGTATTTTATTAAAGATGTGACCTGTTAATTTGCCATTTTTCTATGTGTTTCTTAATATTGTTAGTCACAATCATTACATTGAAAGCATTAATTAAATCCACCTTTAGCTGCTGCAGCATGAAACTGAAGAACACATAAATGAATCTGAAATTAAACAGTGAAAATCACATCCTGCTTCAGACAGCGTCTCTGACTCATCATCACTTGGCCACAGAGTCAGGCCAAACATCCAGACTTAGCCTTGTGCTTCCTGTTGAGGCCTCGTACCTGTAGCCACGTCCTGGTCTTCGCTGGGGAACAAATGTGTACAAACAAATTGAACTATGAGGTCAAAAGTGCCAAATAAGCAATTAAATAAAAGACAGATGTAAGGAGATGTCTCAGCATTAAAGCATTTTAATTGAGCTGCTAAATGAAAGATTTATTAGAATACAACAAGTTTTACTTTAGGACATCAAAGAAGACACGTATCAATAGAAGGGCAGCACTCATCTTCCACAGCTTTGTCCTCATAAGGGTGATGGACCTGGACAGAACCAGCCAAGATGACTTCCTGCGCCGAACCTCCTCCAGGACCATCACCTGACAGGAACGCAGAGGATCAACAGACACCGTTTGCCCTGACAGAGGATGACGACCAGCTGATGTTTGGAACCTGGACTGACCCACCGTCAGCTTCTGGTGGTTGCTCCAAACCTTTGTTTTGTCCTGTTGGCAAATCCTCAAACCGGATTCACTTCTTCCTACTGCTGATTGAATGAGTGAACAGGTTTTCATACAGAAAGTACTGACCTGGATTCATGTTTATCATTTTTCAGACTGAGGAAAAATGTAACTTTAAAACTGAAATACTTTATGAAGACCAATGTATGAAGATTTCCAGTCAGGATTCAGATCCATCACAGACAGAACCAGCTCTGATTAGAGTCACTAATGATCTTCTCACAGCTTCAGACAATGGTCTAGTTTCTGTCCTTGTCCTGTTAGATCTTAGTTCAGCATTTGATACGATAGATCACAAGATTCTATTGCAGAGACTGGAACATAGTTGGATTAAAGGAAAAGCACTGGGATGGTTTAAGTCTTATCTGTTGAACAGATTCCAATTTGTTCAATCTGCACAAAAATAGCTTTGTTGTTCCACAGGGTTCTGTGCTTGGTCCAATACTTTTCTGTCTTTACATGTCTCCCCTTGGTGATATTATTAGGAAACATTCTATAAATTTCCACTGCTATGCAGATGACACTCAGTTATATTTTGTCTATGAAACCAGAGGAAACAAACCAATTAATCAAACTTTAAGTGATATCAAATCCTGGATGTCCCATAACTTCCTTCAACTGAATTCAGAAAGAACTGAGGTTATTTATTATAATTGGTAAAAACCACAGAGACTCATTATTGAGTCAGATTGTTTCTCTGGACGACATAACGTTAGCTTCAGGTTCTACTGTAGGAACCTTGGTGTCATCTTTGACCCAGTTCTCTCCTTTACATCCTACATTATAGAATCTCTAAACCTCCTACTTCCACCTGAGAAATGTTGCTAAAATGAAATATGAATCCCTGCATTAGTTCCTCCAGGCTGGACGACTGTGTCTCCCTGCTCATAGTTTGAACCAGTGACTCTTTAAAAGCCTCCAGTTAATTCAAATGCTGCAGCAGAGTCTGACTGGACTCAGGAAGAGACGTCACATTTCTCTACATTAGCTTCTCTGTCCTGCTCTTCATAATAAAGCTCCATCTTGTCTTAGACCTCATGGCTCCTTCTGCTCCAACAGAACCTTGCTTCTCAGAGCTGGTCTACTGGTGGTTCCTAGAGTTTCTACCTGTAGAACGGGAGGCAGAGCCTTTAGCTCCAAGCTCCTCTATGTGGAACCAGCTTCCAGTTCAGGTTCTAGCAGTAGACGCCCTCTCTGCTTTAAAACTAGGCTGAAACCTTCCTTTCTGACAAAGCTGATGGTTCCAGATGGTTCTGGTTCCTCTGATCCATCTCTTAGTTCAGCTGCTAGAGGCTTAGATGCTGAAACCTCCTTCATTCACTGAGCTCCTCTGGTTTTCTATCTATTCCATCCACTAACATGCCTCCATGTCCACATGTGACTAACTTTGTCCTCATCTACAGGTATCGTCAGACTTGAGTCGTGGGTCTCAGCGTCCAACCATCCTGCCTGTTGTTGTTCTTGACTCTCTTTTCTCTCTCCTCGCCCTGAACAATGAGTAAGCAAATAATGACTGGCTCAATCAAACTAACAAGGCAGAGCGTGTGTGGCAAACTAGCAAAGCAAATCAGGAAAACAGTCCTTATATACAAAAGAGTCCAGGCTGAGTGATTGTCCATAATCAGTCCAGGAAGAAGAGGGAAACCAGGAAATGATGTCAACAGGACCAAGGTGACACAGAAAGACAGGAATGTTACAGATCCATCTTTTTCCCTGCTTTGGTTCATTGCTCTGGTCTCACCTGTCTGCAGGAGGCCCTGACTCTCTCCCATACTCAGATCCAGATCTGAAGCGCAGCCAGTCCCAGGACAAGCACCAGGCTCAGCTCATCAGACCCTAAGGCCTGGCAGAGGTCACACAGAGGTCAGAATGAGAACCAGAGGTTTATTTTGTGATCGATGTCTGATAGATATGTGAATGATCTGAAATCAGCGTTTGGACATGATGCAACCGATACTTTGTGTATATTACACAGTATTGGCTTCTGTTGTACCTGATACGTTTACTTAAGTAGGATTTGAAGTTATATATTCTGTGGAAGTTTGTTTTATTTTTAACAGTGAATTCACTCGTACTACTGAATATCAACTATTCAAATCTGCAGTAAATACAAAGTACAGGTTCCAAACTGCATTTTACTGTAGTAACTGGTGAAGGTGGACCTACCTCACTGAATACAGCGTCAGTTTGGTCTGAAGTGTTCACTGCAAGAAATACAGACACTGCTCAGCACTAGAAGTCCTGTTAGTCCTGCAGTGTCACATTGTGTTGGTGCTATTACCAAAGTAGTAGTCGAAGGTGACGTTGTAGTCATAGTCGTAAGACGGCGTCGTGACGTACTCGTAATCAGTTGGTTTTTTATCACTTTCTTTGCTTCCTGTGGACCAGGAACAAAACATGTTAACATCTTGAACATGTTGGACAGATCCATAAAAAATTGTTTTATTTATATATTTGTCAGACTCTCCTGCTCTTGACTCTCCTAATAAGTCACAGTCACAATGGATGGATGATGGATGAGAAACTGAACACGATAAACACAATAAATGTACTAAACACGATAAACATGATAAATGTACTTAACATGCTATTACAATAATTACAATAAACGTACTAAATGTGCTAAATGTACTAAACATGGTAAATGACCTAAACACAATAAACGTACTAAATGTGCTAAACACACTAAACATGCTAAATGTACTAAACACGATAAACATGATAAATGTACTTAACATAATAAATGTACTAAACATGCTAAATGAGCTAAACACAATAAACATGCTAAATGTACTAAACACGATAAACATGCTAAATGTACTAAACACGATAAACATGCTAAATGTGCTAAACATGATAAATGAGCTAAACACAATAAATGTACTAAACATGATAAACATGCTTAATGTACTAAACATGCTAAATGAGCTAAACACGATAAACAAGCTAAATGTACTAAACATGCTAAATGAGCTAAACACAATAAATGTACTAAACACGATAAACATGCTTAATGTACTAAACATGCTAAATGAGCTAAACACGATAAACAAGCTAAATGTACTAAACATGATAAACATGCTAAATTTACTAAACATGGTAAATGACCTAAACACAATAAACGTACTAAATGTGCTAAACACAAAAACACACAAATGTGTACCAACAGAAACGGCAAGAAAGGCAAATGCAAAACATTAAAATCAAACATCTCAACAAATGTGGGAAAAATGAACATTATGTTCCTGTGGTTCATAATTTGAATAAAGGCTTTATGAGGCACTACTGCTACTGCTCCTATCTGATCCATGAAGAAAACCATGGCAGCATCTGACAGGTGAAAAGTTTGATTAAGTCTCCTTTTGAACAGAAACCGAAATGATGGTTACACAACTGACTGAAGCCTGTAAAGATCAGTTAGGATCTATTTGCTTCTAATCTTTGAAGCCCACAAAAAGACTGAAAGAGTCCTGGGTGTCTAACGGAAATAATGAGAAATCACTAGA
The DNA here is from genome assembly GCA_030770545.1 of Macropodus opercularis. NCBI lineage: Eukaryota > Metazoa > Chordata > Actinopteri > Anabantiformes > Osphronemidae > Macropodus > Macropodus opercularis. The sequence goes on along the minus strand of CM061104.1, from coordinate 21,331,873 downwards.
AACTACGACGTCCGACTCATGTCACTAAGTACAGATGGTGTCACATTGTGTTGGTGCTATTACCAAAGTAGTAGTCGAAGGTGACGTTGTAGTCATAGTCGTAAGACGGCGTCGTGACGTACTCGTAATCAGTTGGTTTTTTATCACTTTCTTTGCTTCCTATGGACCAGGAACAAAACATGTTAACATCTTGAACATGTTGGACAGATCCATAGAAAAATTGTTTGTCAGACTCTCCATGCTTAATGAGCTAAACGTGCTAAATGTACTAAACCTGCTAAATGTGCTAAACACAATAAACATGCTAAATGTACTAAACATGCTAAATGTACTAAACATGCTAAATGTACTAAACACAATAAACATGCTAAATGTACTAAACATGCTAAATGTACTAAACATGCTAAATGTACTAAACATGCTAAATGTGCTAAACACAATAAACATGATAAATGTACTAAACATGCTAAATGTACTAAATGTGCTAAACACAATAAACATGTTAAATGTACTAAACATGCTAAATGTACTAAATGTGCTAAACACAATAAACATGTTAAATGTACTAAACATGCTAAATGTACTAAATGTGCTAAACACAATAAACATGTTAAATGTACTAAACATGCTAAATGTACTAAACACAATAAACATGCTAAATGTACTAAACATGCTAAATGTACTAAACACAATAAACATGATAAATGTACTAAACATGCTAAATGTACTAAATGTGCTAAACACAATAAACATGCTAAATGTACTAAACATGCTAAATGTACTAAACACAATAAACATGATAAATGTACTAAACATGCTAAATGTACTAAACATGCTAAATGTGCTAAACACAATAAACATGATAAATGTACTAAACATGCTAAATGTACTAAATGTGCTAAACACAATAAACATGTTAAATGTACTAAACATGCTAAATGTACTAAATGTGCTAAACACAATAAACATGATAAATGTACTAAACATGCTAAATGTACTAAATGTGCTAAACACAATAAACATGTTAAATGTACTAAACATGCTAAATGTACTAAACACAATAAACATGCTAAATGTACTAAACATGCTAAATGTACTAAACACAATAAACATGATAAATGTACTAAACATGCTAAATGTACTAAATGTGCTAAACACAATAAACATGCTAAATGTGCTAAACACAATAAACATGCTAAATGTACTAAACATGCTAAATGTACTAAATGTGCTAAACACAATAAACATGCTAAATGTACTAAACGTACTAAACATGCTAAATGTGCTAAACACAATAAACATGCTAAACGTACTAAACGTACTAAACATGCTAAATGTGCTAAACACAATAAACATGCTAAACGTACTAAACATGCTAAATGAGCTAAACACGATAAACATGATAAATGTACTAAATGTACTAAACATTATGTTCCTGTGGTTCATAATTTGAATAAAGGCTTTATGAGGCACTACTGCTACTGCTCCTATCTGATCCATGAAGAAAACAGATTTCATCACCAGGCCTCAGGCTGCTGAAAACCATCGCAGCATCTGATAGGTGAAAAGTTTGATTAAGTCTCCTTCTGAACAGAAACCGAAATGATAGTTACACAACTGAAACCTGTTAAGACTCGCCTGGAGTCTAAACTCTGGGACACTGTCAGCAGCTCAGGCTGACAAAGAAAGGATCAGTTAGGATCTATTTCCTTCTAACCCAACAAAAAGACTGAAGGAGTCCTGGGTGTGTAACAGAAATAATGAGGAATCACTAGAAACGCCGACGTCCGACTCATGTCATTAAGTACAGACGGTGTCACATTGTGTTGGTGCTATTACCAAAGTAGTAGTCGATTCAATATATCTCGCCGGTGTAGGAAGGAGCGTTGCCGCAGATCCTTCATTCCCACGGCTGTTAGACTGAACAACCAACCAGTCTAACAGCCCCACTATACAGATTATCTTTGTATATTTTGTAAAAACTAGACTTTGTAAATATTGTAAATTTCATCCTTTTGCACCTTTGCACCACTTCCTTTTTAATCCCTGGGAGCTGCTGTAATAAAGGATTATGTTATCTTATCTTATAAAACCACATGAAGACGTGTTTGTCTACTGGATCCCTGGGAAATCTGAGCCGTCTCTGTTCCATCACATTCATACGATAAAGTTTCATGATTTCATTCAAGAACCCACGAATCACCAGCCTGGATCTATGAGGGTCGGACCAGACTCGGCTGGGCCTGCTGCCACTGGCACGAACCCGAACACGGTTCTGACAAAGAAGAGTCCGACTACAGAGACTGTGGTCAGGACCAGTTGCTGTTTGGGAAGAGTCTGACTGCTGGTCAGCTGCACGCGTTTACGCCAGTATCACTACCAGCAGCAGCTAAACCCTTTTCAGAAACACGAGCTTTGGTTTTAACAGAAACTGCAAAGTGAGTCTCGTTGGTTTAAGCGAAAAGTACGTCATCAGAACTGCAGAGGTCAAAGGTCACTCACCGCCGCAGGTTAACATCAGCAGAGCGGAGCCGACAAAGAGCGACAGCAACGTGTTCATCTTGGACGAGAGACCTTCACTGACTGAGAGGAGAGGGAGCACGGAGGGAGTGTTCTCCATAGAACAGGCTCAGTTTAACCCTTTCACACCAGCACAGACAGAACAACTCCTCACTTACTCTGGCTCTCTGTCCCGGATCCTCCTGACCCAGTTCAGACAGACCATTAGAACTCATTCCAACCACAGCACAGAGCTGTCGGAGCTTGATCCACCTGATCTACACTAGAACCCGTCACGGCGCAGAGCACTGCAAGCTCTTGGTCCAGTTTCCACTGGGACCATGGTGCTGTGTCCTCCAGGTTTCTGACTTTCATCCACAGCCCTTGTCTGTAGGTTCCTGTCCTGCAGCTCAACAAAGCAGAAAGTAACATGAAAACCTTATACAGTCATATAGGTGTCGGATAACAAGCAAGACTGTGGCTCTACAGCAGGGGTGTCAAACTCAAATACACAGTGGGCCAAAATTGAAAACTGGAACGAAGTCGCGGGCCAACATTGATATTTACTGGGGAAAAAAGTGGATATGGAACAAGCAAAGCTTGACTAGACTATTTCCGTAAGAAAATGCTCTGTGAATGCTGTAATGCTGAATTTATTCCCAAGAACCGTTGACGGTAGCTGGAGAGTTTAAAAAGTTCTTAAAGGTAGTTTAAGAAAAATGCAAGTGGTTAAAAAAAGAGCTAAACATGTTCAGAACAAGTTAAAAGTCTTAAATTTCAAAATAAAGCATAACGAAGTAATATTAAATAGGTATTTATAATTAAATAATTAAAAAAAACACAGTTGTTGATCCAAACAGTAAAAGTATAGAAAACGACTAAAAGGTGTTGATAGAATTTTTCAGGACTTTCCTGACATTGATGAAGTTTTAAAAGCATTATTACAACAAGCAGAACATTCAGATTCAACGTGATGACAATAAACATCACACTTAAAAATGGTCAACTCTAGGGGGACTTGAACCGGTAGCCTCACGTACTAGTGTGCAGCAGACTAACCGCTGGACTATCTGAACAACCGGAAATATCACCGCACGCCACTCACACATCCTGTCAGTGACCTGCTGTAGCTGTGGCGATTCGCCGAGGAAAGCGAAACCCGTTAAACGGGCTCGTTGCAGCAAAACCGTAACACGAATCACAAAAACCACCCGAAAGCCGATACTTTAATCTGCGACTTGTGTGAGTTTCATGTCCAAAGACTGAAAATTGTTGAATTCCCAGCGAGTTGAAAACGATCAATGTGTCTCTTCTGCTCCGAGTCAGGCAGAAAGATGAGGCGTTCAATGACCCAGAAGCGGCCGCTCCGGTAAACAGTGAGCAAGTAGACAAGTGTTTACATTCGCTTCACAGTGATAATATTAGGAAAACAATACTGTTAACGCTTCTTTTAGCCATTTTGGGAGGGTAGCACGGTGCCAGTATTAGCATAAGGTCTCTAGGACTATGGTCAACAGAAGGAGTGGGCGTTAATGTGTCCGCCACCAAAACGCCAACAGAGAATTCTGGGATTTGTAGTATTAGCGGTACATGATAATTGCCGGCGGGCCAGCTCTAATAGTAATTTGGTATGGCTTCAGCCGCGGGCCAGAGTTTGACACCTATGCTCTAGAGGGTCGGCGGGTCCTGGTCCACATGGTCCTAAAGGAGCCTTAAAACCCTCCTGACTCCAGCTGGTGGAACCTGCTGCCTCAGGCGGGACTGTGCCTGAGTTGTGAACTCTCTGTGCCATCAGTCTGTCAGAGAAAGTGAAATCTGGGACAAATCCCGACACGCGTACGTTTCAGCAGGTTTTCCCAAAACAGCAGCCAGAGGCAAAACCCACACAAGCCCAGATCTGCCGCGGATGTCTTCACCAACCGTCACCTGGTTGTCGTGGCACAGGTTGGTGATGAGGGAGGGTCAGGATCCTCATACAGATCCTGTTTGGATGCTCATGGACTTCTGTTCGTGTTTTAAATCCTGAACCCTGAGGTATTTCAACGTCCTGATAATAATAGACAGGTCAGAACAAGGCTGCCAGCAAGCTGTGACCCTCCCAGTGTCCCCAGTGACATCTCCCAGTGTGGAGGCGAACATGTCTGTGTCTCAGGTTCCGTATCAATCCACATTATCAGGACCAAGCTCAGATCTGGGCAAGAACAGATTCGACTGTCTGAGCAACAGTCACAAAAACAAACATGACTAATCATATTATTGTATCAGTGCAGCAGCGGAAATACTTGGACCCGTTTTAAGTGATGTTCCCCTCCTTCCTCCCCAGATCGACTTAGCGCCACGTTGGCTCAGGGAATTCGATGAGACGCGAAAACACTTCCCCAAACATAAACAGGCGGAGGCAGGTGTTGCCGTGGTAACCTGGCCAGACATCTTATTGACTGTGTGTCCTGCTGGGAAAAAGGCAAAGCTGCGACCTCTGACCTCTGTGAGGCTGACTGACTCAGGATCAGAGATCAGTGTTTGTGGTCCTGATTATCTGTAGCTGAAACTTCCACAGTGGGATCTCAAGGGGACTTCAAGGCCTTTCAAGGGTCCTGGAGGGATTGTCCAGAAAGTGTGACGCAGAAATAGTTTTTACATTGTTGAGATTTTTTCTCTCATCAGATTTAATAACACAGTCCTCATCTGCTTCTTTAAGATGACACAAGAAAACATGGAGCTGGTCATGGAACAGGCAACTCAAACTGAAGAAGCAGGAAACGGAGGAACCACTTCCCTCACTAACGTTAAAGGAAGTGGTCCGGAAGCACCTGGCTTGTTTGCGCTACCAAAGCATTATGGGAAACGTAGTTAGCTCAGTGTGTGTGTGTGTGTGTGCACCCATGGAGACAATAAGGAAGTGAACTCTGATCTCAGGTGTTTTGCTGCTGAGACTACGTGGAAGGAATACGTGAGACGTTAAACCGAACAGAACCGACCTGTGAATCTGCTGCTTGTCCTCATCGACTGGAGAGAGATGAAGCTGGAACTGAAGATCCAGCTGCTGAAGTTCTGCTCTGCCGTGTTTAATACCTTCTTCCTGGTTAGCTCATCTCAGAAATCACAACTGAACACGCGAAGGTACGAAACCGTGACCATTGTATATGTACTCCTGACCTTTGACCCGTCGGCAGGTTCTGGGTCTGTGCGTTGTTGGCGTAGCCGTGTGGATCCTGTTTGACCGGGGGAGCTTCCTGACCGTCCTCTCCTCTGGTAAACTCTGTCGTCTCGGTGGGTTTTATCTGAACCAACAACCGATTCTGTTGTTATCCAGTGTGACTCTCTGCCTTAGCGGAGCTGAGGACTGTGGCGCTGGGTCTGCTGCCGATCGGCGGAGCGGTGACGACCGTCAGCGTCGCTGGATGCGTAGGAGCCGACAGAGAATATCGGTTCCTGCTGCTGACGGTGAGTCGCTGAAAGGAAACGTGAGCTGGATAAAGTCTGAGTCACGACCACCCTGACCCTGGCTGAACTCTGCCTCCTCAGTACCTGGGCTTCCTCGTCGTCCTGGTCCTGGGCCAGGTGTTCGTCACTCTGGTACTGCTCTTAAACAAAAACAAGGTGAGCTGTGTTTGTTCAACGTTCAGTGTGTTCTGGGCCCAGATCCCCGAGTCGAAGCACACTAACGATCGAATGACCTTCAGATTAAGCAGAGTCTGGATGAAGCAGTGGATCAGGTCGTCCGTCGCTACGGAGGAAGCAGCCACCGGGCCGACGCGCTGATGGACAGCATGCAGCGCTACGTGAGTCTCTGCCAGTGGATGGTTGCCGGTTGAATTCCCAGTGTTCCTCACCAAACAAACGCCTGGATCGTTGATTGACACGTTGTAGGGGCGGTGCTGTGGCAGGATGGGACCCGCTGATTGGCTGAATAACTCTCTCGTCCAGAGCCTGAACGTTACGGACGTTCTTCCCTGTTCGTGTTTCGCGTACGTCCGGCCCAGCTTCAGCTCGTCCTGGTGCTCCGAGCTGCCGAACTTCACCGAGCCGCCGTTTGGGTCGGGAACCGGCCCGTTCGATCAGGTGCTGCAGTACTGAGGACTATGTGTTGCCTTCGCCTGTGCATGTTGTGTAGCTGGGCTCCTATCAGGACGCATTCGTGCTGTTTTTCAGGGCTGTGAACAGAAGCTCAGTAACTGGCTGCAGGACAACGGACTAACGATCCTCGTTTTGGACGTCGGCCTCATATCCATCCAGGTAATGAAATGCTTCCGTCGGTGACGGGACGTTTTCACTGCACATGTTTTCATGAGACTCTCCTCTGTCCATCTCTCCAGGTGATTCAGTTTGTTGTCACAGTTTTCTTGTACCGTGCGCTTGGTAACAAGGCTTCTCACCTGGCTGGACCTGACCACGCCCCCTCAGAACGCCTGCCTGACCTCGGCTACACAAACCCTGGTTAGGAACAGAGTCGTGACAGTGCGTCGCCACAACGACAAACTTGTAGACGCCACCCACATTCTCCGTTGCATTTATTAAGAGTAGAAGTGACAGCAGATTAATCAGCCGTTGACACAGATCGGTCACGTGAACGCGCCCTGGTCGGCAGGAAGCGGCTCCGCAGTGACCCGCGTTTAAAACAGCTCGCGTGGACGTCACCAACTGAAAACTGTGCAGTTCAACTTCAATGTGTCTTAAATTAATTAAAAGACGTTTTGTAGAATGTTTTCCTTTCGCCTTCGACGATTTCTGCTCAGCAACAAGTTTTCTACTGTCCATCCCAGTCTGTACCTTCAAGAAGGTTCAGGTCCCACGGGACCCGGGTTTGGACCACGCGAGGACGTCGTAGTCTGCTGAGACCAGCCCTGATCCTCCAGGTCTGGGTTCGTTGAACTGTCAGCTGAGGCTGGACGTGGCTCATCCATACAACGCTGCCACCTGCTGGCTCCAACACTGGACGCACTGCAGGCAGCGACACATGGAGTCGAAGCTTGAAGCGGAGGAGGAGGAGGAGGAGGAGGAGGAGGAGGAGGCAGGACACGCCGCTGATGCATCCTGAACACAGACGTTTCATGTGTTGACCAGAGCAACATCTTATCTTAAGTGGATTCATTGTAAACCTGCATCTGTGGACGAATTAGGAATCTGCCAAAACATCTGTGTGAAGGAAAGAGGATGTGAAATGTACAGACGCTCACCAGGTGCTGCCGCAGGTCCCGGTTCAGCAGAACGGCCTCGTTCTCCACCGGCGCCTCGCGGCACGTCCGCTCCACGCACGTCTGCTGCTGCGCCAGCCTGCAGGCGGCGGCGGGCGGCTGCTCAGACACACACACAGCGGTTGTTCCCACCGGAACTGCTCTGACGCACGTGGCGTCCTGTGGGCGTGAGGTTTACCTGTGAGAGGGGAACCGCTGCCTCTGAGCAAGGCAGCACCGGCAGGTCCGGGAAGCTGTTCTGTAGCGTAAAGACAAACCGGAGACATTGATTGGACACGAGCGGACCCGAGACGTGTGTCAGCGTCTGTGCGTCTCACGTTGCTCCGCAGTTCGCGGCCGTAGCTCCGCAGCGCGTCCAGGAGGTCGGCAGCGATGCTCCGCACGTCGGCGTCGGAGGCCCACGCGTCCGCAGGTAAGGGTCCGGCTGCAGCAAGCCCCGCCCACAAGCCCACGAGCAACAGGTACCCACAATGCACTGCAGCACGAGGGGGGGCGGGATTAATCAGCGGAATAAGACGTGAACGTCATTTATTTTGACGGAGAAAATCAAATGGTCACCATTTAGCATTATGATGAATTGATACACAGCGAAGATACACTTTGGTTCTTTAAATTCAAAAGATGTTTATTGAAAACTCAAAAAAGTCTGAAGTTCAGGTTAAGATAAGACAAAACATTAGACACAACTTTAGACACAACGTTAGACAAAACGTTAGACACAACGTTAGACACAACATTAGACACAACGTTAAACAAAACGTTAGACACAACTTTAGACACAACGTTAGACAAAACGTTAAACAAAACGTTAGACACAACGTTAAACAAAACATTAGACACAACGTTAGACAAAACGTTAAACAAAACGTTAAACAAACCGTTAAACAAAACGTTAAACAAAACGTTAGACACAACGTTAGACACAACGTTAAACAAAACGTTAAACAAAACGTTAGACACAACGTTAGACACAACGTTAGACACAACGTTAAACAAAACGTTAGACACAACGTTAAACAAAACGTTAGACACAACTTTAGACACAACGTTAGACACAACTTTAGACACAACGTTAAACAAAACGTTAGACACAACTTTAGACACAACGTTAAACAAAACGTTAGACACAACGTTAAACAAAACGTTAGACACAACTTTAGACACAACGTTAAACAAAACGTTAGACACAACGTTAAACAAAACGTTAGACACAACTTTAGACACAACGTTAAACAAAACGTTAGACACAACTTTAGACACAACGTTAAACAAAACGTTAGACACAACATTAGACACAACGTTAAACAAAACGTTAGACACAACGTTAGACACAACGTTAGACACAACTTTAGACACAACGTTAAACAAAACGTTAGACACAACTTTAGACACAACGTTAAACAAAACGTTAGACACAACGTTAAACAAAACGTTAGACACAACTTTAGACACAACGTTAAACAAAACGTTAGACACAACGTTAAACAAAACGTTAGACACAACGTTAAACAAAACGTTAGACACAACTTTAGACACAACGTTAAACAAAACGTTAGACACAACTTTAGACACAACGTTAAACAAAACATTAGACACAACGTTAAACAAAACGTTAGACACAACATTAGACACAACGTTAAACAAAACGTTAGACACAACGTTAAACAAAACATTAGACACAACGTTAAACAAAACGTTAGACACAACGTTAAACAAAACATTAGATACAACGTTAAACAAAACGTTAGACACAACGTTAGACACAACATTAGACACAACGTTAAACAAAACGTTAGACACAACATTAGACACAACGTTAAACAAAACGTTAGACACAACATTAGACACAACGTTAAACAAAACGTTAGACACAACGTTAGACACAACATTAGACACAACGTTAAACAAAACGTTAGACACAACGTTAAACAAAACATTAGACACAACGTTAAACAAAACATTAGACACAACGTTAAACAAAACGTTAGACACAACGTTAGACACAACATTAGACACAACATTAAACAAAACGTTAGACACAACGTTAAACAAAACATTAGACACAACGTTAAACAAAACGTTAGACACAACGTTAAACAAAACATTAGACACAACGTTAAACAAAACGTTAGACACAACGTTAGACACAACATTAGACACAACATTAAACAAAACGTTAGACACAACATTAGACACAACGTTAAACAAAACGTTAAACAAAACGTTAGACACAACATTAGACACAACGTTAAACAAAACGTTAAACAAAACGTTAAACAAAACATTAGACACAACGTTAAACAAAACGTTAGACACAACTTTAGACACAACGTTAGACACAACGTTAAACAAAACATTAGACACAACATTAAACAAAACGTTAGACACAACGTTAAACAAAACATTAGACACAACGTTAAACAAAACATTAGACACAACATTAAACAAAACGTTAGACACAACGTTAAACAAAACATTAGACACAACATTAAACAAAACGTTAGACACAACGTTAAACAAAACATTAGACACAACGTTAAACAAAACATTAGACACAACATTAAACAAAACGTTAGACACAACGTTAAACAAAACTTTAGACACAACATTCACATAAATCTTTAGGTTGAGAGGAAAGAGAAGCCAAAGAAGGAAAACCCACTGATGGAGGGATGAGGCCGTTCTGGTGGTTCCTGATGGTTCTGATCTGGTCTCTGGAGGAGATTGTCCCACTGAGGTTATGATGCTGATATTTATCCTCATCCATCATGAAGCAAAGACTCTTCTGAGGAAGGTTTTCCGTGTTTCTGGGAGTCAGCTCGAGGCTTTATCACCTGACAGGAACCCGGACTTCATCACCCTCCTCCTCATTATTCAGTTTTCTGTTTAACCGCACGTTTCACGTTTGAGACTGAGTCACTGCCTGATTGCATCAGGACCAATCTGAGGACGAGCAGACTCAGACAGACTCAGTCAGTGGCCCAGGTCCCTGTGAACATGACATGTTGCTCCACGTCCACTTAAAAATAGCTCAGGAAACTCTAATCAAGCAAAATCAATGCAAGAGGGAAATCGAGAGCGAAATGGAAAGTCACATGGAAAGAGACTAAACTGAACTGAGCAGGGTCCACAAAACGGTACAGAACCCACACGAATACAAAAACCCAACAAACAAATCACATCAGCTCAGGAAGAAACGAGCGTCTCTGAGGCGGGTTCTCTCTTCCGGCCTCCTCCTCCTGCTGCATGTCCAGACCAGAGCGTAGAAGCTCTGCAGCAGTGACCTCAGATGACCTCAGTCTGACCTTTTTGTTGTGTGATTGGTGCAGTGTATTGTTCAGGCTAACGTCCACTGTCTCAGCGTCCTTTCCCTGGATGTGTGCGAGAGCCCGTGGAAATCCACCAGCAGCTCCACTGGCACCGGAACCAAGTCCGGGATCAGTTGTCAGGCAGCTTCTGCAGGTGGACACGAAGGGACCATGTGAGACTCGCCAGCCCTGTGGGGTAGTGGCGTAGGAACCAGTGTGCGTTTTAAATCAGCCAGTCAACGGAGAACAGAACTGCTCCGGGAATTCTGACTCTGGAAGGCAGGTGAGGGCTTGTTGCGCTCTGTTGCACAAATCTGAGCTAAAGAGTTTCTGTGTAGAAATGAAAAGCTGCAGACACGGACAGTGTGGAGGATGACTCACAGTGAGGCGACCTACCAGGAAGGAACTTCCCCAGAACCCGCCTACGCACCGAAAACCAAACATTCCCAGTTTGTGCAGGTGAAGGTTCCAGATGAATTGTTGCCGTTACTCGCAACCGTCTGAATAGAAACACTAGCAGCAAATACTGTTTCTATCCAGAAAGGTTTGGACTCGCAGAACGGGATCGGCTCGCGTCCCACCGAGCTCCAACATCTATGATGATTTGAAACTAGCTGTGAGTTTTCCCTTCAAACGCGTCAGCACGTGATTCACGAGTCTCCACCCTGAACCAGTCAGACGGTTAATATCTGAGAGCTACAGATTTTAGATTAGCTCACTGATTTCCCACCACTCTGGTCGGGACTTCCCAGAGGACTCCTGGAGGCTGCGCTGCCGAAAGCCTGTGGGGAAACCTTTCCTGTCACTGGCGATTGTGACACCGCTCTTTGTTAAAACTTGTCTTTGCTTCCATGTAACCTTCTTCAGTAATAGTTTCATAGAAGCACTAAATGTGACGCTGGGGAAGAACCAGCCCACAACCTCCTGGACAGTCACAAATGTAACGACGGGTCAGACCCAGGCGCCAGGGAGGGGACAGGGATGCGTCACACACTGGACCCAGAGCCGGTCAACTCAAATGTATTCATAAAATCAGGCACACGTGGTTTCTTTACAACTCTTTACTGCATATTGTTACATTGAGTCAGGTCTTAAACATTGAGCGTTGGTTCTGTATGTTCTGATCCAGTTCTGTGAATATGGAGAATGACTCCGTTGAGTTTGTCCCGTTTTCACACATGCAGGTTCCGTCGTCTCCATGAGCAAGGTGCTGCTGTGACTCCGCCCCTCCCTCGGCGGCCACGCCTCCTTCCCGTGAAGAACCAACTTGCTGTCAGGTGGTTGTAGATCCTGTTCAGCCCCACAGTTTAAGGCTCAGTAACAGATCTGAGAACAGCTCTAGCTGCTAACACGCTAGAGGCTGAACGAGTTTTCCATCACAATGAGCCTCCTCCAACGTTCTGACTCATGTTGTGCAGGTACTGTGATGGCGTCACCGCAGTAGGTGGATTCCAGGACTTGGTTTGAAGTCGCAGCGATGTAAACTCATGGAGTCTGTGACATCTGGTCACTGAGGTCATCTAAGAACCAACGTGGTTAGTTGACTGAACAGCGCCGCTGACCAGGAGCAACAACCCCCACGTGCGTCCCTGAGAACCTCCACAGTAAGTAGATGAGCCTGGACCAGACCGGTTCCTGCAGCTTCACGCTCGTGTCAGAAATCCCAGCATGCAGAGCAGCATCAGCAGCAGGTCAGGTCGGGCTTGGTGCAGCGCAGCGGCCGCGACGGGCAGCAGGTGAACCACGTCCAGGTCGGAGATCATGCTTCTGGCGTCCTGCAGCGCGCTGACGGCAGCCGTGCTGGAGTTCAGGTCTCCGCCGGCGATCAGGTCGAACACGCAGGCCTGGTAGTAGACGTCTCGGACCGGAAGCAACGCGGCGCAGTGCCCGTGAGCCCCGGTGACCGTGGATGACGGCGACCGCGGCAAAGGCGGGTGGAGCAGGCTGAGCCTTTGGGAGGGGGGGCAGCCCCACACACACAGCTGCAGGTCCTGCTCTGCGCCGAAGGCGTCCACGACGCTGCGCGGCGAGCGGACCGACAGGCCGAGCGAGCGGCCGCTCTGACGAACCACCAGCACCGTGCCGATGTGAGCCGCTCGGATCTCGGCGTGCCGTCCGGGGCTCTGAGTCTGGACCGTCAGGCTGTGACGCCCTTGTCGCTCGCCGCTCGACACTGTGCCGTCAGCGAAGGCGGCGGGAACGTTATCGAGCTCCGCCTGATACAGCTGCTGGTCGAGGCACTGACGCATGTTCTTAAAGATGACGGTGATCTGTGAAGAGACAGGTCAGAGGTCAGTGAACAACAGCAGGAGCTGGACCCACGCAGACCACAGGACATCTGGCTCGACTCCTTCCACTTTAGATGTTGGACGTGACCTCTCACCTTGGTGAGCGCTGTGCTGGAGGAGCCAGCCTTGGCTGCTGAGCTGGTGGCCTGCACGTACAGGTACTCGTTGTCGATGAGAGGCCACGCCCCCGACACGGCGCACGTCTGGAAGTCGTGGCTGAAGGTTCGAATGTGCGGGTCTCCGAACACGCCGCAGTGCAGGTACTCCGGCTGCCGGCCCTCTCTGCTGAAGAAGCTCCTCTCGTAGAGGCAGGTGTCTCCTGACAGCGTGCCCTGCGGGACGGGCCGGGGCTGAGCCGTGGGCCCCGCTTGGGGACAGCGGTGTTGGATCAGCAGGTCCTCGATACCCTGGACCGCAGAGTGGTACGCCAGGTCGCCGCGACACGCCCGCGCCATCCTCTTTGTGCACACGGCATAGGAGCGCAAGGCGCCGCAGTACCCAGCGTTCACCGCCTCCCTGCTGAGAGCTGCTCCACCTCCATCACCGGTGCTGCTGCCCAGGTCCAGCTTTGCAGCCACAAAGTCAGAGTTACACCTCAGGATACGGCAGGAAGCTCCCGCTGAGGACAGGACGGAAGAGGAGTTTAGCCAAGAGCACGATGCTATGGCACCGTCCAAGCTGCAGCTACGTCCTAACGAAGCAGCAGAACCGGGTCCGATCGGGGCCAAAGCGACTACGGGACATAACTGAAATCCATCCATGTGTCCGTGTTTGTACCTTTGGGTAAAGTCAGCTGGACGAGCAGCAGAGTCAGCTGGATGCAGTGTTTCCATGGAAACGCTGAATAGCGCGTGGGGGGGGGTCGAGCCTCCATCGGCAGAACCAGGAAGCTCCGGGAGCTCATAGATCACCAGAACCCTGAAAGACAAAGACCAGCGTTAAATGTTTAATGCAGCTTCCAGTCACTGACTCAGCACGGACCCGGTTCTGACGTAAACGGTCCATTAGTGACTTCACGTCATGGTTCACATGAAACCAGCCTCTGACCACAACGATTATACTGAACGTGTGTCACCGCATTTACTGGACACTGAGAAAAGTCCAAACCGCACACGAAAAGTAAACTGGAGAGAACAAAGAGAAGAAATCACCTGAAAACTGCTTTTCTGCTTTACAGCAGCTCAGCTCCACTAAGTTGTTCTTCTTCCTCAGGGGCCATCACAAAACCTACACACACACACCACACACACCACACACACACACACACCACACACACACCACACACACACATCACACACACACACATCACACACCACACACACATCACACACGACACACACACCACACACACACACACACACACCACACACACACCACACACACACACACACACACCACACACACACCACACACACACACACCACACACCACACACACACATCACACACCACACACACATCACACACACACACCACACACACACACGACACACACACATCACACACACACACCACACACACACACCACACACACACATCACACACCACACACACATCACACACACACCACACACACACACACACACCACACACACATCACACACACACACACCACACACACATCACACACACACACACACCACACACACACACACCACACACCACACACACACATCACACACCACACACACATCACACACACACACCACACACACACACGACACACACACATCACACACACACACCACACACACACACCACACACCACACACACATCACACACACACCACACACACACACACACACCACACACACATCACACACACACACACCACACACACACACACACCACACACACACCACACACACACACACCACACACCACACACACACATCACACACCACACACACATCACACACACACACCACACACACACACGACACACACACATCACACACACACACCACACACACACACCACACACACACATCACACACCACACACACATCACACACACACCACACACACACACACACACCACACACACATCACACACACACACACCACACACACATCACACACACACACACACCACACACACACACACACACACACATCACACACACACACCACACACACACACCACACACCACACACACACCACACACACACACACACACCACACACACATCACACACCACACACACACACACCACACACCACACACACACATCACACACCACACACACATCACACACACACACCACACACACACACGACACACACACATCACACACACACACCACACACACACATCACACACCACACACACATCACACACACACCACACACACACATCACACACACACACACACCACACACACATCACACACACACACGACACACACACACGACACACACACATCACACACACACACCACACACACACACCACACACACACATCACACACCACACACACATCACACACACACCACACACACACACACACACCACACACACATCACACACACACACACACACCACACACACACATCACACACCACACACACATCACACACACACCACACACACACACACACACACCACACACACATCACACACACACACACACCACACACACACACATCACACACCACACACACATCACACACACACACCACACACACACATCACACACCACACACACATCACACACACACACCACACACACACACCACACACCACACACACACCACACACACACACCACACACCACACACACATCACACACACACACACACACATACACACACGTCTGTGGAGATTCTCATTCAGGTGAAGTTGTCTGAAGGTTGAGTCCTGACAACTGGATTCTTCTAGTTGGTAGAAACGTTTCCCATCTGTCCAGGAGGCTTCTTCAGTCTGTGAAGTTGGTGAAGACCCTGATTTATCTTCACCCCTCCCTCAACAGGTGGAGGCCTCAGACACAACTTGTCTCCATCTACCTGCTGCCCTTTCAACTATGAAGGAAGATCAAGACCAGTTCACACGTCCCCACAAAGGAGACGCTTAACGACCTGTAATGGCTGGAGGAGTCACAGTAGCTGAGGTTTCACCTACTCTCTACCCTCACACCCCTCTGTTCACATAACCAACCCATTCTACACAGTGTGAAGTGAAACCCACTGGAGGAGAAATCAGTGTCTCTACCGACTTCCCACAGACTGAAGAAGCCTCCTGGACAGATGGGAAACGTTTCTACCAACTAGAAGAATCCAGTTGCCAGGACTCAACCTTCAGACATCAGAGCAGCGTCACACACATCACAGGTTCACAGTAAGAGATGTGGTGAGGAAACTAACAGCAACACAACAACACCAGCAGCTGCGTGTCCTCGTGCCGTTGCCGTTCGTTCATGGAGCAGCTAAAACGATCAAACATTAACAGACCGGAGTCGTTTCTCTGCGTACCAGCGATCCGCTGAATAGACACATTCATGTTTTCATTCATGTCTCAGCTGAGTTATCACCGTTTCTATGGAAACCTGAATCCGGAATCGAGCAGGAGTATAATAATAATAATAATACCTGCAGAGAGGAACCGTGTGATGCAACACGGACTCTGCTACAGAACAAAGTCGGAGGCGGAGCAGACGTGTTTGTTGTGCTCGTTCCTGATGCATCTGTTTCGGATCGAGCGAAGGAGCGAACCAGAATCAAGCGCAACACTAGAGGTCGTGACCCTGTGACGCTTCTTTAGGTTTGAATCCCTCCGTAGACCTGTTGGAGGCTCCAGATGCTGCTGGTGAGGTTAACGTTTAACTTCTCATATTCACCTTTGACGTGTTGGAGGTTTCCCTGCGATTCGAGTCGTTTCTCGTTCATCGAACGGCTGCAGTGACGTCATTTCACCCGTTAAGCTTTATTTCCAGCGTTGGACTAATGCAGCTGCATCTGTCGCTGATTTCTCAGACATTTTAAGCTGCCTGTGTGTGTGTTGCCCTTTAACCCTGTAACAGGTGGAGTCTAAATTTAAACAGTTGCCCCTGAGGCACCGATACAGTATAAATACACATGCAGCTGGTGCAAAGGCTGGACTTTGGATGTGGACGCGCGTTTGGGTTCGGTTAGTTGAGACCTGGTGGTTTCACGCGAATACGCAGCCTGAACCTTCTGACGCTGTCGTCACTGGATGAGTTTCGACAGTTCAGTCACGTTTCACGTCGGGTTATTCTGGTTCAGTCCAGGATCCTGGTGTCGTGTTCTAAATAAAGGCTCGACTCAGACGCTGAGCAGTTCAGACACAAACCCTGCTCGACTCAGACCAGGTCACAGCTGACACACACAGTCTTACCTGGTTCGGACTCAGGCCACATCCTGTCGAGACTCCACAACCGTCAGAACCCTCCGGGAACCAGGCCCAGCACCGACCTGAACCACTGTGGGTTCTGGTCTGTTGACAAGCCGCTGGGAGCTTCAGCCGTTTCTAAATAGATCAGCAACCAACCAGCTGCTGGTGCACACACATACGCGCACACACACACACACACACACACACACACACACACACACACAGCCCCCGCCCCCCCCCCCCCCACACACACACACAGCCCCCCCGCCCCCCACACACACACAAACACACACAGCCCCCCCCCCACACACACACACACGCGGTGTCGCGTGAGGACGGCGTTTCGTGGACTTACGGGGTCGAGGGTCAGCGCGAGGTGACAGGAGGCAGCGACACGTTTCCTGCGTTTCCTGGCGTAAATGTGACGACGGAGGTGACGCGACTCGTGTGTTGGCCACATCCTGTAACTGGACACGTGGAACATCTGGACTTTTACCTCCGTGTTCTCAGCAGCGTGGAGATTTCATTTCAGACCTCACGGAGCAGAATCAGCAGAAGTTCTTCCAGCTCGGTGCTGGTTCAGGCTGGGTCCAGTGGACTGTTCCCTTTAAGAGCGGCCCCTCTACGCCTCGCTGAGCAGCTTTTAGAGCCTTTGTTAGTGTTTGGGGGCCCAGCCCAAATCAGAACTGACAGACCCGCCGCAGATCACAGGACGACGCGGAACCTGCAGCAGACGGGTCCGTCCTGATCCACTTTAAGCTGAAGGAGCATCGTTCATCAGGTAACGGAAAACTAGATCAGCAAAGACCAGACCAGACATTCGTGCTTTCACTTGTTTCACGTATTACTGAATGACAGCGAGTCTGTAAAAACATCTTGTTTTTCTATCATTTATGTGAAACCAAACTCGGTTCTGTGTGTTCTGGCCACTGCAGTGATCTTAAAGCAGTTGTGACCCTTTACTGTAAAACATCTCATTTCTAAAAGCGCAGACGTGAGGCGACGTCCGACTTTACTGCGGACCCAGAACGCAGCAGCTTTTAGCGCACGAACCCGTCGTGCGTGTGTTTCAGGCCTCGCAGCGGCTCCTCCCGGGGTCCGGTAGGTCCGGGCTGCGGTGCAGTGTTGTCAGGTGTAATATTGCACTCGTCCCGGCCTCCCTGGCTCCGGGGCAGACGTCGTGGTGAGGAGGAAACACGCCGGAGGAGTCGAACTGGTCCAGAGGCAGCGAACCAGGTCCAGCACTGTCACCACCACGTTTCCCAGATGGGATCAGCTTCTTACGCTTCTGATCTAAACCAGAAGGTTCTGGTTTGCCCATGTGAACAAACTGCGGGAGGCCACGCAAGTGTTCTCGGACCGGACCGGGCCGTGAACGTCGCAGTCGGACCCGTGGGCTCTGGCACCGGCTGCTGTCGGAGGGGCCTCGGCTTTTCCACGCAGCGGTGCCAAATGTTCTCCGTCCGTGCAGTCAGAGCGTCTAGAAGCAGCGACAACTCTTCTTCTGTGGTTTTCAGAAACACGACCCGGTTCCACAGGTTCAGACGTGTGTTCATATCAGCCTGAAACAGTGAAGCTGGATCATTTTCACGCTAAATAAATGACGAGCCCTGACCTGAACAGACCAAGGAGCATCCGGGCCTGATCCCCGCGATGCGACGGTTTTACTTCACGGAGCTGAACAGAAGACAAATAGTCAAACGTCTCCCTGTTCTGCTATAAAAGTAAACGTTGATTTAAAGACCCCCAGAAACCTGATCCGGTCCGTGTGTATTTATTCAGCGGGTCCTGGTCTGATCCGGTCCGTGTGTGTAGTGTTGATGTGCAGTACGTGGAGTCAACCCAGCTCTACACAGCTGATTTCAACACGTGACTGAGACCAGACTGAGCCTTTATTCACATTCTGACTTGTTTATACCAAACACAAACACCCTATGGAAAACGTGATCGGGTCGGGTCGGTACCGTGTGGAGGACAACGCGGTGGAAACTGGAAGCTTGTTGAAGACGCTTCATGTCAAACATTTCTTCTCCTGGGACTGACTGACGGAGGTCCAGGTGTTGGTTCTGAAGGTCCATCTGTCGGAGGCGACGATGTGACCGTTGGTGAGTCCATGGTTTCATTTCAGTCAGTTGGACCCAAAGAAACCTTTGAGAGCAAACGTCTTCCAACGGCTTCATGCAGCACGACTGTGTGTTTTCTACATTCTGTGAGAACGTTTGTCTCCAGGGTTCTGGAGGAACCAGCTTTAAGGGGTTACACATTTGGCTGCGACGGTTCTGGCTGGGTTCAGCTGTATACAAGGGTCCGGCAGCACGTCTCAGACATGAATGTGCATCAGAACTTGCTTCCGATGAGACTGGAAGTCCTGAGGCACCGTGTCTGCAACAACAACAAACAGTTAGTGAACAGAACCTCTGTGAATCTGGGTCCTGCTTATGGTCAGTAGCCTTCGCTGGAGTTGTGAATTTCCCCCAGGGATGAATTAAGTGTCAGATTAAAACAACGTGTAAGCATCACTGAACGGAGCAGGTTTAACTCTGGTTCTGGTACCGTTACATCTGTAGCGCAGGTTGGACCAGATGATGTTTTCCTGGGAGAAGCAGAAGACGCCGAGTCTGCCGCCTCTCATCGTGCCGTCGATCACAACGGCAGAATCCGCCACCAGGTCCATCCCCTCGAACAGCTTGACCCTGAAACACAGCAGCGGGTCACCAGTCCGTCCCAGGTCCGCAGAACCGCTGCCACCCCGGCGTGACCTCATCACTGGTCAACGAAGGATCAGGATCGAAGCAGAACCTTCCTGCCTCAGCACCGGGACGGTCGTTAACGTTCGCAGAGCGTCTCCGCCTCATCTGCATATCAACGGCTGCCCGAGCAGATTCTTGCCAGGGCGCTGGTCGCCATGGAGACCAATACAATAGAGTAACAGGGGCCCAGAGGCCACAAAGAAGTTTCAGAGGGGAAAGAATGTAGGAAAAAGAAAAGCGACGGAGCGAGACGGAAAACAAGACACGGACGGAACTGTACCACGGGTTCTGCAGCCCCACGGGTTCTGCAGCCCCACGGGTTCTGCAGCCCCACGGGTTCTGCAGCCCCACGGGTTCTGCAGCCCCACGGGTTCTGCAGCCCCACGGGTTCTGCAGCCCCACGGGTACATGCTTGTAGCGTGTGCTCCTACCTGATGTACCCAACCTGAGGCCTGTGGCTCAGCTGCCAGCGGTACGAGGTTCTGTCCTTCCAGCCCACGTTCCTCGGGTCCTTCCAGAGCAGCTTCACCTCTCCAGGTGTGTCTCCGGTGTGCCACAGGGCGTTCCTCAGGAACTCTCCCGGTCCGGTTCGGGACTTCACGGCCTGCGGGTCAGACACAGGGTTGAACGTACGGTTCTGGGTCCGTAGAGCTGAAGGCGACGGGACACGGAGACCTTGAGCTGCAGGGCGGGCTGGGCCGTGGCTCTGAAGGGCAGCGACTGCCAGTACGTCTGCTCCGTCTGTTTCCACATCACCACGTAGAAACTGGACGAGTCCTGGTAACCGAAGATGAACCCGGCGTAGTCGTCGTCCGTCACCGTGTTGACGTGGAACGTTCCCTCAAAGTCGACCCCATTAAAGGCCGTGTACCCTGCAGACACAGAGGAGGATGGACTCTAGTCGAGGTCCAGAACCGGGGCTCAATAAAGAACAGGTGGTAACAATACGAACCCACAGCCAGACCAGGATCACTGTTCATCGTCTGAACGATCTCCATCCCCTGAGAACACAGAGAAGCTTCTTTACCACCTCTACACAAACCGGACCCACAGACCACACAGCAGGTTCTTTGACCCTCGTCTTCATCCTGTATTTTAATTCCTGTTCTCTGAGCAGTTGCAGGCGATCGCTGACCAGCAACCGGTGCAGCAAACAAACGTTCTTTCCAGGTCCGTTGAAACCTGCAGAGGACAGAACCAACATCAAGCCGCTACGAGCAGACACCTGATTAAGAACCACCCAGTTGGGGTCGATCTGGGCGTCTCCCTCTGGGTCCAGGATCACCGTCTGATAAGCTCTGAAGTCCGTCAGCGTGACCTCAGCGCTCTCTGGACACACGTCAATCAAATCCATCACAGCGTCGTTATCGAAGTCGTTCTCACAGACGTCTCCGACTCCGTTCACTGAGGACAGACAGACGGTGGCAGTGAGACGTGGATCAGACCGGGGACTAGTCCAGCCAACCAGGCTCTGTTCCCTACCAGAACCTGGACGTTTGTTGTTCTAATCCTTATTTCGTTTTCAGAGCGTGTGCTTCTGTGGAACCCTTTACCGTCTGAGTCTTTCTGGTTGGGGTTGACAATGAGGCGACAGTTGTCGTAGTCGTCGAGGATCCCGTCGTTGTCGTCGTCGTGGTCACAGTCGTCTCCGAGGCCGTCGTTGTCAGAGTCCAGCTGGGAGCTGTTGGGGATGTCCGGACAGTTGTCTCTGCTGTCCTGGTGACCGTCTCCATCCCTACAGGTAAACGTTCATCCTCTTAGCACTAGGCGTCAATTCTGTGTTTCATCTGTCCAAAGACTTTTGGATTTAAACCTCTTGCTGGACCTACGTGTCCTGGTTGGTGTCGCAAACATCTCCCACCAGGTCGTTGTCCATGTCCGTCTGAGGGAGAGAGAAGACACACGAAGACACGGTGACCTCTGGCATCTCAGGCGACTGACCTTTTAGGCTCTGACCGTACCTGCATGGGGTTGCTGAGTTCAGGACAGCTGTCACAGGCGTCTCCAACTCCGTCTCGGTCTCTGTCTGTCTGCATCGGGTTGGGAACCTTGGGGCAGTTGTCCAGAACGTTGGGGATACCTGAACGCACACATCCAGGTAAACTCTGCTGCAAAGGTCATTCAGACACGGTCCAAGCTACGGCCAACGCATCTCACCGTCTCCGTCAATGTCCTGGTCACAGGCGTCTCCCTGTCCGTTGTTGTCGGTGTCTTTCTGGTCGCCGTTGGGGACGTTGGGACAGTTGTCGCAGGCGTCTCCGAAAGAGTCGCTGTCTGAGT
The DNA here is from genome assembly GCA_030770545.1 of Macropodus opercularis. Taxonomy (NCBI): domain Eukaryota; kingdom Metazoa; phylum Chordata; class Actinopteri; order Anabantiformes; family Osphronemidae; genus Macropodus; species Macropodus opercularis. Next base: position 21,309,202 of record CM061104.1, on the reverse strand, counting down.
TCTGCTGGTCTTTGTTAGGAACCAAGCGGCAGTTGTCCTGAAGAACAGGGACACGTGATCAGATGATCGCACGAGAGCTGCTACGCTCTGAAACTCTCGCCTTGTCTCACCTCCACGTTCTTGATGCCGTCGCCGTCGGCGTCCTCGTCACACTGATCTCCAATCCCGTCGTTATCGGCATCCTCCTGACCGGAGTTTGGAGTGAACACACAGTTGTCCTGGTGGACACGACGATCATGAGCAGACAAACACTAAATGCAGACTATTTGTTCTCCGCAGAGAAGGGACAGAATTTCAGCATTCGCCGTCAACACACCTCTAACTGACAGGAGTCTGACCTGTTTGCAGTGTTTGTCGTTGTCCACGCACGGCAGCGAGCGGTCAGGGTAGCCGTCGATGTCCGTGTCCACTCCACAGGTGTTGCCATTACCTGCCCAGCCGACGTTACACTGCAACGAAGCACAAGTCAGGCCTGTGCTCTGCGCCGCACATTTACACTACGGCCCGAACCGCTGCTCACCCTGCAGGCCACCTCCCCGTTCCTCTCCATGATGCAGTGGGCGTTGGTATCACAGGGGTTAAAGGTCAATGCGGCACACGACTTCCTGGCAAAGCAACCAGACGTCTGGTTACCAAGGAAACCAGGTTTGCAGCCGCCGCACTTGTACGAACCCTGTGAAGGAACAGAGAGCAGCGTTCGACAGGACGTGGAGCTTCAGGGCCTTGGGTCCGCTTCCCACCTGATCTACTGCGGTTCTAGCAGCAGAGGAACCAGCAGGTGGACCCACCTCTGATGATACATTCATTGACCCACTGTTCTGAAGCAGAACCGGGAACTCACCACGGTGTTGATGCAGACAGAGTTTGATACGCAGGCGTCTGGAAGATCAACACACTCATCAATGTCGACACAGTCCTGAGACACACAGATTATATGACCATCATCAGAACCAGAACCTTTCTAGTTCCCCCCCTCCATCAGATGTGCGGTGATCCTGGATCGGTGGGAGACATAAGGCCCGTGAGTGTGAGACCTGTTTATGCGTCTTGGCGTAGTCCAGTCCAGTTCCAGCCAGCGGCGCCCCCCACAGGCCTGGAGGACAGGGCTGACAGCTGAACCCCCCCACAGTGTTGACGCAGGCCTCAGGAGAGAAACAAGGCTGCAGCTCACACTGAGGAGGAAGAGGAGTCAGTCCAGCTCGTGGTCCAGCTCGTGGTCCTCCTGTCCATACCTTTAATGTGGTCGCTTACCTCGTCTACGTCCTGACAGTGCGTCCCGTTCCCACTGGTTCCAGGTGGACAGGGCCCACAGGTGTAGCCTGGGAACTGCAGACTGTCCACACAGGACACGCCTTTATAGCAGGGGTTGGGGGAGCAGCGGGAGCGCGGCTCGTGAAAACCTGCAGCCGGAGAAGACGGAGACTCAAGTCAAATATAAAACAACGATGAAGACGGCAACAATGAGACACAGACTCACCGCAAACCTGACACTCCAGGATGGTGTTTCTGATCAGGGACATCTCCTTCACCTGGGACCAGACACACGTCAGAACGCCCGCAGAACCTGTTCTCTGTCTCATCTGTTCTCTGTTGTCCTGTCTCACCTGTTATCATGTCTCATCTGTTCTCTGTTGTCCTGTCTCACCTGTTATCATGTCTCATCTGTTCTCTGTTATCATGTCTCATCTGTTCTCTGTTGTCATGTCTCACCTGTTGTCATGTCTCACCTGTTATCATGTCTCATCTGTTCTCTGTTATCATGTCTCATCTGTTCTCTGTTGTCATGTCTCACCTGTTGTCATGTCTCATCTGTTCTCTGTTGTCATGTCTCATCTGTTCTCTGTTGTCCTGTCTCACCTGTTATCATGTCTCATCTGTTCTCTGTTGTCCTGTCTCACCTGTTATCATGTCTCATCTGTTCTCTGTTATCATGTCTCATCTGTTCTCTGATGTCATGTCTCACGTGTTATCATGTCTCATCTGTTCTCTGTTATCATGTCTCATCTGTTCTCTGACGTCATGTCTCACCTGTTATCATGTCTCATCTGTTCTCTGATGTCATGTCTCATCTGTTGTCATGTCTCACGTGTTATCATGTCTCATCTGTTCTCTGTTGTCATGTCTCATCTGTTCTCTGTTGTCATGTCTCATCTGTTCTCTGTTGTCATGTCTCATCTGTTCTCTGTTGTCCTGTCTCATCTGTTCTCTGTTGTCCTGTCTCACCTGTTATCGTGTCTCATCTGTTCTCTGTTGTCATGTCTCACCTGTTGTCATGTCTCATCTGTTCTCTGTTGTCCTGTCTCACCTGTTGTCATGTCTCATCTGTTCTCTGTTGTCATGTCTCATCTGTTCTCTGTTGTCATGTCTCATCTGTTCTCTGTTGTCCTGTCTCACCTGTTATCGTGTCTCATCTGTTCTCTGTTGTCATGTCTCACCTGTTGTCATGTCTCATCTGTTCTCTGTTGTCATGTCTCATCTGTTCTCTGTTGTCATGTCTCACCTGTTGTCATGTCTCATCTGTTCTCTGTTATCATGTCTCATCTGTTCTCTGATGTCATGTCTCACGTGTTATCATGTCTCATCTGTTCTCTGTTATCATGTCTCACCTGTTATCATGTCTCATCTGTTCTCTGATGTCATGTCTCATCTGTTCTCTGTTGTCCTGTCTCACCTGTTATCATGTCTCATCTGTTCTCTGTTATCATGTCTCATCTGTTCTCTGATGTCATGTCTCACGTGTTATCATGTCTCATCTGTTCTCTGTTATCATGTCTCACCTGTTATCATGTCTCATCTGTTCTCTGATGTCATGTCTCATCTGTTGTCATGTCTCACGTGTTATCATGTCTCATCTGTTCTCTGATGTCCTGTCTCACCTGTTATCGTGTCTCATCTGTTCTCTGTTGTCATGTCTCATCTGTTCTCTGTTGTCATGTCTCATCTGTTCTCTGTTGTCCTGTCTCACCTGTTATCATGTCTCATCTGTTCTCTGTTGTCCTGTCTCACCTGTTATCATGTCTCATCTGTTCTCTGTTATCATGTCTCATCTGTTCTCTGATGTCATGTCTCACCTGTTATCATGTCTCATCTGTTCTCTGTTGTCCTGTCTCACCTGTTATCATGTCTCATCTGTTCTCTGTTATCATGTCTCATCTGTTCTCTGATGTCATGTCTCACGTGTTATCATGTCTCATCTGTTCTCTGTTGTCCTGTCTCACCTGTTATCATGTCTCATCTGTTCTCTGTTGTCCTGTCTCACCTGTTATCATGTCTCATCTGTTCTCTGTTATCATGTCTCATCTGTTCTCTGTTGTCCTGTCTCACCTGTTATCATGTCTCATCTGTTCTCTGTTATCATGTCTCATCTGTTCTCTGATGTCATGTCTCACGTGTTATCATGTCTCATCTGTTCTCTGTTATCATGTCTCATCTGTTCTCTGACGTCATGTCTCACCTGTTATCATGTCTCATCTGTTCTCTGATGTCATGTCTCATCTGTTGTCATGTCTCACGTGTTATCATGTCTCATCTGTTCTCTGATGTCCTGTCTCACCTGTTATCGTGTCTCATCTGTTCTCTGTTGTCATGTCTCATCTGTTCTCTGTTGTCATGTCTCATCTGTTCTCTGTTGTCCTGTCTCACCTGTTATCGTGTCTCATCTGTTCTCTGTTGTCATGTCTCATCTGTTGTCATGTCTCATCTGTTCTCTGTTGTCATGTCTCATCTGTTCTCTGATGTCCTGTCTCACCTGTTGTCATGTCTCATCTGTTCTCTGTTGTCATGTCTCATCTGTTCTCTGTTGTCCTGTCTCACCTGTTATCGTGTCTCATCTGTTCTCTGTTGTCATGTCTCACCTGTTGTCATGTCTCATCTGTTCTCTGTTGTCATGTCTCATCTGTTCTCTGATGTCATGTCTCACCTGTTATCATGTCTCATCTGTTCTCTGTTATCATGTCTCATCTGTTCTCTGTTGTCCTGTCTCACCTGTTATCATGTCTCATCTGTTCTCTGTTATCATGTCTCATCTGTTCTCTAATGTCATGTCTCACGTGTTATCATGTCTCATCTGTTCTCTGTTATCATGTCTCATCTGTTCTCTGTTATCATGTCTCATCTGTTCTCTGTTGTCCTGTCTCACCTGTTATCATGTCTCATCTGTTCTCTGTTATCATGTCTCATCTGTTCTCTAATGTCATGTCTCACGTGTTATCATGTCTCATCTGTTCTCTGTTATCATGTCTCATCTGTTCTCTGTTATCATGTCTCATCTGTTCTCTGTTGTCCTGTCTCACCTGTTATCATGTCTCATCTGTTCTCTGTTATCATGTCTCATCTGTTCTCTGTTGTCATGTCTCACGTGTTATCATGTCTCATCTGTTCTCTGTTATCATGTCTCACCTGTTATCATGTCTCATCTGTTCTCTGATGTCATGTCTCATCTGTTGTCATGTCTCACGTGTTATCATGTCTCATCTGTTCTCTGATGTCCTGTCTCACCTGTTATCGTGTCTCATCTGTTCTCTGTTGTCATGTCTCATCTGTTCTCTGTTGTCATGTCTCATCTGTTCTCTGTTGTCATGTCTCACCTGTTCTCTGTTGTCATGTCTCACCTGTTGTCATGTCTCATCTGTTCTCTGTTGTCATGTCTCATCTGTTCTCTGTTGTCCTGTCTCACCTGTTATCGTGTCTCATCTGTTCTCTGTTGTCATGTCTCACCTGTTGTCATGTCTCATCTGTTCTCTGTTGTCATGTCTCACCTGTTGTCATGTCTCATCTGTTCTCTGTTGTCATGTCTCACCTGTTATCATGTCTCATCTGTTCTCTGTTGTCCTGTCTCACCTGTTATCGTGTCTCATCTGTTCTCTGTTGTCATGTCTCACCTGTTGTCATGTCTCATCTGTTCTCTGTTGTCATGTCTCATCTGTTTTCTGTTGTCATGTCTCATCTGTTCTCTGTTGTCCTGTCTCATCTGTTCTCTGATGTCATGTCTCACCTGTTGTCCTGTCTCACCTGTTCTCTGATGTCCTGTCGCAGTTCTCCCAGGATCTGATTGAAGACGATGAGTTGACCAATCAGAGCTTTCGTGTGCTCACCTGACAAACGACCTACAGTCAGTTCACCTGAACACTTGAGGATGTGATTACTGATTAGTTTGAAAGTGGTTAATATGAACTGAACTCACCCAGGATGGAGTTTAAGTCTCCACTCACTGAAAAATGTACATTTACATGATTACAAATTCTTTCAAAGTCTGACCGTCTGATACTTCACTCCGCTCATTTATCTGACAGCTGGATTTACATGACTAAGTGTCAGCTCCACTCGCTTCCCAAACCAAGACGTCGTGGCTGTTACTACGTCACCTGAGCTGTAGGCTGAAGAGTCTCCTTGGAAGGGACAGTCAGTGAGAGCTCCAGCCTTAGCAACGCTGCCTCCCAGAGCCAGTCTGAGGGACTCCACCGCTCCCTGAGAGACACAGGACACAGCGACTCACACCACAGCATTCGACGAGTAGAAAAGACGTCATTCTACTTTTATGACAGGACAATTAAACAGAAGCGAGTCCCCGCGTCCCCTGACCTGGAGTCGGACGTAGGACTTCTGTCCGTGCCGGATCTCCACCATCTCCGACTCCCGTGGCAGGGGCACCAGCGGCGGCAGGCCCTGGCTGGAGTCGGCCAGTCTGCAGTCCACGTACAGCTCGGCGTTCATGTTGTCGCGTTGCAGACCTCCGAGCCTGAGGATGAGTGAGTGGGCGCGTCCGTCGGCCAGGTTGGCGTTCTGCAGGTTGACGGTGTGCAGCTTCCCGTCGGCTCTGATGTAACGGACCAGGACTGAGGGGTGAGAGCAGCCGTTAGATCCCTCCAACACACGAGCGTCACGTCTGTCCAAACCTGACTGAGGCCTGGTTAATGCAGCGCCGAACACGCCGAGTTTCCACCAACCTTTATTGATCTTGCCCATGACGGCGAGCTCCAGGTACTTCCTGTTGTCCTGTTTGCTGTAGAGACCCAGCAGGACGCCGCCGAGCTTCGCCGGCAGTCGAAACGTCGACACCACGTAGACGTCGCTGAGCGAGCTCAGACCGGCCGACAGCTTTTCTACCGCCGACACGGTCTGCTTGGAATCCTGCAGACCCAGCACGTCGATCACTGCGCAGGAGGAAGAGCAGCAGCCTCGGTCACTCAGTTCTGGTGTCACGACCTGAACTTGATGGAAACCAAGTCTGATGCCAAAGTTTGATTTTAGAAGTTTAGAACTGACACAAACTGTCCTGGAGTCAACAGGTGATTCTGTGGGACATTAGGCACCAGACGCCCTTTTCTAAACCAGTGAGGTTGTGAGGCAGCGCCGCCGCCGTCCCCTGACCTTTGACCTACTGCTGGTTAGCTGACGCCCTTCCTCCTCAGAACCTCTACATTCCATATCTCTCTTTAATTACTTTGTGTTTTCTACTGTTGTGGGGCGGTAGCGGCTCAGAGGTAGAGCTGTCGCCCACCATGCGTAGGATCGGTGGTTTGATTCCTGGCTTCCCCAGGTGCCGAAGTGTCCTTGGGCAAGACACTGACCCCCACGTTGCCCCTGTGCGTCAGCCTAAGCTGCATAGCAGCTCTGCCCCCGTCTGTGCGTTAAGTACCAGTAGGTAGAAAAGCTCTGTACAAAGGCAGAACATCATTTTGTGTTTATTTTACTGCATCCTTACATTTGAGATGTTTAAACCCTAAAGAACTGCAGAAACCCACCGTCTACAGGTCAGAACCAAGCTGTTATTTTTAACACTTTAAATACCTGCCTACTTTTTACATGGTACTGGTCCCGTAAGAGTCGAAACATCCGACTTAGGCAGTGGAACAGAAACAATCCGCTACTTTACACATGGTTTCGGTACCTTGAACGTCCGGTCCGTTGGAGAAGCCCGACGCAAGCTGGGCACAGATGATTGACAGCAGAACCTGGACAGTCCGACCCATGTCTGCAACGACGGAACCGGGACCGGACCAAGACCTTCCAAACTGGCGAAAGGGAGCAGACGAGGAGACCCGGGGCGAAGCCAGCTTCCGGCGCTGTCTGCGGGGAACCGGCGGAGCAGGAGCCTCAGAACCGCGAGAACAAACTGGATCCACACCGACAAAGCGACGAACCCGCGCAGCGACGGGAGGAGAAACTAATCGGCGGTTCGCGCGCACAGCTGGAAACTGCTGCTGCGCGCTCACCGCTGCTCCGGGGGCGCGTGCACGCTGGGGTGGAACATTAAACATCTGAAGTCTCGTTTCGAGGCAGATACGTCGCTGAGAAAATGAAGTGACTCCGTTTAATGAACAAAAGGATTAGATGGGTGAACCGAGCCAGCGCCACCTCTGCGGGTCAAAGGTCAGCGGCTCCAGAACCAGCCTACAAAACATGGCACAGAAAGCAGCTGAACTTCAGCTGATGCTGTTCTGCAGGTTCTGGACAGTCAGGTCAGTCTTTGCATCCCCACCGACGAGCGTCACCGGTACTTGGACAAAAGCTACACAAGCTGGAGTCCTGTCCTGAGTCCACTCTGCCTTCAGAGCCCATCACAAACGTGACCTTTGACCTTCAGCAAGACATCGACCCCTCCAGGGAGGTCGGTTTGCTGAGCCCTGGTCCAGTAACTCAGTGAGAATGTCGGTCCACACAGTGGACTCAGGGCAGCGTGCTTTTCTCCGCAGACCTCTTCTCGCTGTTTGTTTCGGCTTCAGGGACGTTGCCACGGTAACTTGCTTAACATTTCTCCCCCAGCGAAGGTGTGTGACGAGTCAGACCCAGTGTGTTGGTGCCACTAACCGCTTCCACATCAGCAAACCAAGCCAAACAAACAGCAGCCGGGCAGGATTCCTGGCTGATGGCGTCATGTGCAGCTGTACGTCCCGAGTCCGACCGGTCAGGATGGGCGGAGACTCTCGATGGAGGGGTGAGGGGCGTGAGGCTGGGGTGGGCGTCGGCTTAGTGGCCTAGCTGAAAAGTGACGTCATAACGGGGTGGGGGAGGGGCCCCCTGGGGTCCGCTGGTGTAAGCATTGCATGTTTTTAAAGGTTTTAGAACTGGAAACAGCCGAGTCTTCAGCAGCTCCGCGAGCAGGGCCTTCTGCAAGAAAAGCCTCTCCAGACACGACGAGCCTGAGCATCCACAAGCAGCCAACGCTAGAACCTCAGTGGTTCTGTTGACTTTGGAGCAGGTCAAGTATGTCAGACAGGAAACCGACTGAACACAGAACAGGAAGCACAGATTTGCGGTTTTACTAGGCGCCAGAACCTTAGACGGGACAGCTGAGGAATCTCTGTGACGTGGAGAAAAGATCTGATTTTATTTCTCTAAAATCAAAGGTTTACAAATGAACTGAAAGTTAAACCAAAGTGAATCTCCACATGAAGAGAACGACGATTTCCTACATCTCTACATCGACCAGCACCAACAGTCCCGTCCACTCAGTGGATGAGATCCGGTTTAACTCGGTAAATCTTACACGGACATCTCCTCAGTTTCTTTGGTGATGGTAAAAAGCGATACGATAAATATTTTCTGAAAGCTCGTGGATCGTCAGCCGTCTCCCTCCTCCTCGTGGGATCCGACGGCCGGCAGGTCCGGTGGCTCCTCCAGCGCCTCCTGCTGGATGTGCTGGATGGACACCATGCCGGTCAGGAAGGCGTAGCTCAGCATGGCCCCCAGAGCCACCAGGGCCGACAGGAACTGCTTCCTGCGCTTGTGGGGGACGTGATCAAAGTCTCCGCCTTCATGCTGTGAAGGCACCTTCTGACTGGAGCTCTCTAAAAACAGAAGAAACAGAATAATCCGGCGGAATGATTTCGATTCGATTTGTACTGCTTTGAGGAAACCTAATCTTGTGCAGAGCTGCTCCCTCATCATTTGGCCTCTGTGGCGATTTCTGGCCCCCACAGATAATTTACCGTATTTTCCGCACGATTAGGCGCACCTAAACGCCTTCAATCGTTTCAAAAGCTGATCATGCGCCTAATAATACAATGCGCCTTGTATATGGCCCAGTATTAAAACGCATACAGGTCTCAGTTACGGTAAGCAGCCGCGACTCGATTTTCCCCCGTAATAGTGCGCAGTGCATGCTGGGATACCGGGAAACTGGCGTTTCATTTCCATTTTAATATTTTTGTAAATACCCTGAAATGGCTCCTACCAAAAGACCAAATGCGCTCCACTTCTGCTAAGACGCTGTCACCTGTTTGGTTCAGCGCTGTTGTGTCTGTGTGAACACAGATCCTTTCTGCAGTGAGGATGTCACACTCTCTCTCTCTCTGTGCGTGACTAGCGTTCTATTGTCAGGAAATATCACAGAGTGTGGCATCGTTTCATACAGCGATGATCTTTGTAAGAGTCAAAATCTCTGCGGAAACAGCCCAAGCAGCTAAAGCTCTAAGTTACAGTGTGATCGTTATTTTAACACTGTGATTTCCAGCGGAATTATTTCTTACATATCGTGTTAAGGAATATAAGTTAAGATTTATCTGAGAGCCAGATGCAGTCGTCAAAAGAGCCACATGTGACTCGCGAGCCATAAGTCCCCGACCTCTGATCTAATGGATGCGTTATGCATCTAATGGATGCATAACGCACCGTAACTCCAGCCTCTACTTTAGCGCCTTATGCGAAGCGTTTTATTAAAGGTGCGCCTTATGATGCGATGCGCCTTATATATGTAAAAATAATTAAAATACGTCATTTATTGAAGGTGCGCCTTTTGATGCGGTGCGTCTTTTCGTGCGCAAAATACGGTAGTCTCTTTCTGGTGTTTTGTTGTTCTATTAAGATCTTATTCATTTGATTGTAGGCGTTTTACTCTCTCTGTGATAGTTTCATATCTGGCTCCCGGGCGCTCAGACCTATGTCAATAATAATAATGACTCTGCATATTAAAAATCTGTGACTGTGATGGGGCCCATAAAAATGTTCACCTTGGCCGTCTCTGGGGAAGTAGAGCAGCAGGATATTGGTACAGAAGCTGGTCAGGTTGTCGAGGGATTTCAGATGCTGCTGAAGTTTCCCATTTGGCAGTTTGGACTTCAGGATGGGAGCCAAGTGTCCAAACACGTAAGCGTCCAGAGACGAAGGGCTGCAGGGAAAAGTCAGGCGACACTATTAAACTACTCACTGATGTGAGGGAATAGAAACTTACATTAGGCATAAATGGTTTTATTCCGACACATGAGGCCTATTCTACTTGAAAGAACTGGATTTGGTCCTTTCAGCTTCAGCTCAGCTGCTTTGATGATTTCTTGATTGCAGAAAAGGAAGCTCAACTAGTCTCCAACATACTTTTCAGATTCTGCTGTAAATCTGGAGGAACTCACGAATCTCCAAAGAAGAACTTGAGCGAGCCCAGTCGTTGGGACAGCAGGTTCATACACTCTGCAGCATCACGGTACAGCTGAAAGACAACACAGACATTTCAGCGGTTTATGAGCTCAACAGCAAGTCTGTTTCAAAGTAGTTTCTAACATAGTTCTGAACGAGTCCATCAACGATGCTCATGTACCTCTCTGGTTCTTAAACGCTTAAGTTCTGCGTCTTGATGCCCCGATGTCGAACACTAGGGTTCTGCTAACGGAAAACAGAAGTGGAGCTTTGGAGTGCGAGGCTGGGGATGTACTGGAAGTTCTCAAATTGATCCTTAATGACATCAGTAGTGGAGCGGCCAGCGTGTTGCCATGGTAACTAACAGTACCAGTCAAGACACAATCACCTTCATCCTGATTTTAATCTTCCAGGACAGGCCATCCATCTGGATTTGTTCTTCAGCAGGAGGGTCGGGACCTCGAGCTGCACCACAACAGCGCTGACGACTACGTTTAGCATGTAACAATGAACAGGATCACGTCTGCTCCAGAAATATGTGGTATCAAACATCGGGCCAACCCAGTTGCTCTCTTCAATCTTTTTCTTCCTCCCCTGCTATTTAGCCCAAGCCACTGGACTGAAACAGTCCGAGCTGCTCAGGTCACAGTCCACACTCTTGGTGGATTGAAGGCGGTTTCCTAGTTACGTTGTTGTTTGGTGCTGAGTTCAAAAAGGTTTGATACTCCCTGTACAGATCTGAGAAACACAGATATACTCGCCGTCTGACATAACGGAAACACTAACCGTGCATCACCTGGAGCACGGATGGCTGCCACGGAAACAAACTGTGGGTGAATGTGTTCGCCAGTCACACCACAAGTGTTCAGAAAGTCATTCAGGCCACAAAAAGCTGTGAGACCAGCCTCAGAAACCATGTGTCTGCGTTGTTCATCAGGCCGACCTGATCACTTAAATGACCCCAGTGTTTCCTTCCTCTCTGTCTGCTTCACACCAGTTGGTTTGTGCTCATGAAGCAGTTTTATTGGACCCGTTTGTGAACTGACTGAAAGTCAACTATTATCAAGGTTCTTAAAAATTATTTTATCTTCATAATTTCAAAGAAACCTTCAACCTTCTCCAAAGTGGTTGAATCTTTCTATATCAGCAGTTTTTCCAGGGGAAATATTCACTGAAGAGAGTTTTTTTTTTTTGTTTTTTTTTACTGGCACATTTGCTCCAACCACTTCTCGGCGCAGCCCGAACACATGGAAGTCATCTTTCTGTCCAAACGGGAAAACTGTTTCATGTTCTGCCGTTACTGCCGCCAAATGACACAGACCTCCAGTCAGACTTCAGCCTCAAGCCGTTTAGACACATCTTTTACTGTAGCGGAGACGGGCTCCCGGCCGCGTCCTCACCTCCTTCTCCAGGTCCTCTCCTGCCTCCAGGCTCTCGTCCCCTCGCAGCAGTCGTAGTTTTTCCACTTGCCGTCGCTGCATTCGTCCAGGCAGGAAGAGGTTCAGAGGAAACGGCATGTGCTCAGCGTACCAGCAGCGAGTCACATCCACAAAGTTCTTCGGCTCAACCCAGAAAGCATAGATCTGTAAAACACAGGACCCGTATTACATAGGTGTCGATGTTTTACTGACAAGACATTTGTTAGTTTCCTTACTACAGCAGGCATCAGTTTCTCCTCCATCAGAGAGATGAAGGCCAGGCTGTCAGCTCCTTCCTTGGCTGACAGATCGAAATCTGCGTTATATTTCTGAAGAACACATCAGAGCAGAAATGTGAGAAAAAAAAAAACTGTCCTGGTGATGAATAAAATTTAAAAAGACTAAGACAAGAATAGCAGTAAAACTGAGAAACACAAAAACACAACCGCTCCATTCACGTGACTCGTTTCCTAGATGTTCCCTGAGGCCTCGTGGACTCCTCGTGGAGGAACAGTGACTCTGAATGTTCTCCGTCTGTACTGTCCAAACATTTGGAAACACTCTTTTCCAGCCCAGTGAGCATCAACAGCTCTTTTTCTGTGGTCGTCCCCTGAGTCTAATTATCTAATTTTAGGGCTTGATAATTAACCTCATGTTCTCAAATTTAAATCAACAATGTGACGCGTCAGGTACTTTGGACAGGACGACAGACAGACCAGTTGGTGCAGGATTGACTTTTAGTGCCGTCTCTACTAATGCGTCTCACGGAGGCTTCTTTACTTCCAACCAGCTCGTGGTGGAGGCATTGAACAGTTTATTGTTCATCAGCTCACATGGATAAAGGAGACTATGAACTGAGACGTGGAAGAAGCTGAACTGCCTGAAAATATCTGCAGGACAGCCTGAAGCCAGCACTTTTCTCCTCTCTGCTTCTTCAGCAGCTCTTCTGTCGTCGTGGTTTCTGACCAACCTACCGCAGGTTGGAGGCACAAAGCATGCTGGGTAATGTGTTCCATCTGTCTGTTAGCTGCTGAATGAAGGTGGAGGGCGTTTGGCTTAGGTGTGACTTCTGCTCTGAGGAATGTATTAGAGGAACTAAAGGTCAGTCAGCGGGTCAACGTCGACAACTTTCATCACTAGACAAACACATACAGTGCAGCTGTCAGTCACCATGTGACATCACTTGGCCTCCTTGTGTCCACTGACTCTCCAGGACTGAGTAAAAATGTTTCAAAAAGTAAAAATGCCTTCTTATCTTCTTCAAATTTGAAATAGTGGCTGTAAATTAAGCCTCTGGTGACCTTTGACCCAAGCATGGTTCACAGTCACGTATGAAAACTAAAAGAGAAACTGAATTCAAACAGGCATTCCCCTCAGGTAAGGGTAAAACTTCCAGCATGACAGAGAACACGCTTGAGCTCCTGCTCCCGCTGCGCTTTAAGAGAATCATCAGCTCTGCTGGAATGCGTCTCCGGCTGCAGCTTCCTGTTGTTTAATAGATTTTTCCAGTCGGCTACAGAGCTCAGATGTGACAGAGCCTGCACAGTCTGTCTCCACTAACCCACGAGTACTGAGAGCACGCTGCTGAAAGTCAAAGGGTGATAATGTTGAGGTTTGCATACAGTACATGCACCAATGAATAAACAATCGCCTTTTGCCTCCAATCCATCATTCGAAACCTATAACTGGCAGATCAGCCTTGTTGTTGGATTTGATTCTTAGCCTTAATGATCAGTTAAATGAAACCATTAGTGACCCATGATGCTGGGAGGCAGTGGTTACCTGTTTTCTGAGGTGGATGATGATATCAGAGGGTCTGGACAGAGTTTCTTTCCCATTGGTCTTCAGAGCGGGAAGAGAACCTTTGAAGACAGCAAAAACACAACAGGTGTAACCGAGGGACTGTGAGCTGGCTGAAACCGAATGTGTCCACAGAGCAAAGGAAGACGCCTCTCACCGCTGGGACTCCTCCAGGGGTTGGAGATTTTCCGAAGTTTGAGAGGAGCTCCAGCAAACTGAGCGTAGGCCTGCAGAGAGCAAACGCCAGCCAAAGTAAACATTTGCCAAAAAACTCCAACTGCGATAGTAAACGTTCCTGCGTGATAGAACTTGATTTATTTGGGTTGCGGGCTGCTGCTTTGATAAACTGAGGAATGACCATCCATCCATTAGATGCATCAGTGTTATTGCTTTTATTGACATTATTGATGCCAGTGGTGCAACTGGTCTCATTTCAACCCCTGCTGTCGGGCCTTTCGAGGAGCTTGCGCAGCGTGTCTTGCTCAAGGACAAACCTGGTGACAGCAGATTTGAACCTGGGCCATTGAGCCACCAGGCCGCTAAGCTGGAGCTCAGCTTGTTTATTGGATTTAAACCTGCATCACCATCATCTGCAAGTTTCTCATGTGACACACACTCCAATACGGCCAGAAGAATCCGCATTACGCATGTGTGTGTAAGGTTGGCGCTCAGCATCTGTCTGCAGTTTGCCGCTCACAGCTCTTCCCATAAGTACTGGAATTACTCAGCTGTCTGGAAATACAAGAGAAACTTCTTTCCGAGCCTGATTCAACTCCTCCTTCACACCTCAAGAATTTGCTCATAAATGTGCAGTGGTGAAGTCAGACCTCAGTGAGTTTTGTTCCACTGAACCAACCCACAAATCCATCCCTACCCAGATGTGTGTCCACTGCATCACCTGGACATGTCAGCACCATTTTGGATGGTTGGTCAAATATTTCAGTTGTGTTTTGTGTTCAATCTTTGCAGAACCAGCAAAGAAGAAAAGAGTGATGAGGTCAACAAATGTCAAAACAAACATGGCTCGACCTCAGATCGAAGCTTGTTAGAGTCTTGAGAACCTGTGTAGAGAAAGCAGTGCCTCAAGCTGCTGCTGCGTTAGATAGCGCTCTGTGAGCTGATGCAGAGAACGCAACGTTCAGAGACCTGACATGGATACTATAGAAACTGGTTAATGTGGAGGAGCAGGTGTAAAGGTCTGAACAAAGACAGACAGTAGCATGCTTCACATGCGACCAATTAAGATTAATTGAACAGTAACCAATATATTGTGTTCTCCTCTAGAAGCTACTGCTGTGCAGACAATGCACGAAAGTTACCTTTAACAGCGAAACGAGCCTCAGTGGGGAAACGTTCACAGGTTCGGACTGAGTCATTACTGCACCGCTCCAGCTGTGAGCATCTCAGGTTGATGAGGTCAGGCATGTAGCCCCTCTCTTAACATTCAACCCCTTCTAATTCCAGTTGCGTTGCAAAACGATTCAAGTTGTAATTAGCGCGCGATCCAGTTTGCTTGTTCTCCATGTAGCCAATGAACATATGACCAGTCAGTCCCTGTTGGCTGTTCAGCTCACTGGCCCTGGCACCTGAATTCAGTGAAGAGGAACCTGCCACGTTCTGGTCTGACAAAATCAAACTGACCAGTTTAGTCTGAAAACCAAGCAGGACCAACTAAAGCTGGAGCATCGGTTTCCAGAAAACCGAACCTGGCTGAACCGGGAATGTGCTCTATGAACATGGTCTGTGGTCTGTGGGCATCTGGGTGACATCACACCAACAGGCGTTCAGCTGTTTCCAGATCAGCAGCTCAGGTTCCTGCAGACGTTTGGAAAAACCAGCAGATCATTTTCTCCGTCATCAGCCAGACTCCCCGCTCCTCTGCTACAGAACCCCTGGATCCACTCAGACATGGACACGCCACCGGGCTGCAGCCCCGGAGTCTGGACGTCTGCGCTCGAACTCACGGGTTCTCTGCTTGCTTCGCTTAGAAACAGTGTAACTAGCAAACGAGTAAACTCCCAAAGCTACTAGAAGCTAAGGACCCGTTTAGGATACGAGTCTTTACCAATATCAGCTACTTTCATTCTTTAAGTCATGTTTTACAGGACATTTGAAAACAACGAAGCTCTTCAGAGCTTTGTTGGTTCGGTGTTAACTACTGACGGGAAAACGGTGACATGTACATATTAAACCTCACCCTGTGACGTCAACATTTCTATAAAGGCCGTCTTTTGACCCGAGACGAGTTCACTTCACGGTGAACGAACTTAGCCTGGTACCGGTGGAGCAGGTCGGAGCCGTGTCATCCAGTGTCACCGGCAGACACGCACTACACGGTTCGAAATGAACGGACACTCACCAGAACCACCAGACAGTCGATGCTAACAGACGGTAAACCCCAGTCTCCCTCCCAGCAAAACAGCTCGTCCGGCGCCGCCATCTTAACTTCGAACCGTGACCTTTAACAGCGGA
The DNA here is from genome assembly GCA_030770545.1 of Macropodus opercularis. Lineage (NCBI taxonomy): Eukaryota > Metazoa > Chordata > Actinopteri > Anabantiformes > Osphronemidae > Macropodus > Macropodus opercularis. The sequence goes on along the minus strand of CM061104.1, from coordinate 21,293,162 downwards.
AGGAAAGTTCCCGCCGCTGTCGTCTTCGTCTCCGTCTTCTTGTTTTTGTTATTTATGGCGGTTGGCAAACGATGATTTGGTGCCTTAGCGCCACCAACAGGCGCGTCTCTACATGACGCATGAGAAAAACAAAAGTACAAAAAACTAAACAGCGGCCATAATAATGTTTCCTGTTGACACTGCTGCATACAGCTGATAGCGATACACTTAATGAGTGCTTTACCTTATTACTGATATACTTTAATTACCTGGAAGGTTCTAGAATTATTACTGAAACGTGGACACGCGTGATTTAAAAAAGTTTGAAACCAAGATGTGTGTCACTGTTTGGGTCGTTGTTCTGTCCTGATCATGTTGGGCTGCGTTCTGCTGACACACATTTAATCCTAAAATAAGATCAGAGTCAGCTTTCCCTTACAATACAAAGCTCCTTGGGCTGAAACGTTTCACTTCTGGTAAATGATGAACTTCTGCTATTGCTTAACACCACATACATCTGCTCGATGTTCACAGTCTGTCTCACACAGACGAGTCCGTTTCTGGCTCTTATTTCACTTTTCTCAGTGGTCACCCCTGCTTTTCATGACAATCATTTACATGACACTGTGCTGAAACGTGAGCCATGCATTCACAATACAGAAGCGTCTGATAGCAGAACAGAGGGAAGTGACAGTGAGTCCTGGGGCTGAAGTTAACCTCTGGGTCAGTGAGGAGCGACGTCAGCCCCTGGTGGCTACAGAAGTGTAGACGACGGCGTCCTCCCCCTCATCTCGTCTAAATAAAGATACAGAGTGAAGATCAGTGCGTCGTCTGCATTTAAACATGGTGAGAACTCAAGGAAACAACAGAACAGCCCAGTTTATGTCGGAGAATTAAAGAATTAAACCAGCTAGTAGAAGCAGGACTGGACCCAAATATACAGTTCAACACAATCATATATTATACAGGCTTCCACAGAAAACAACCAACTAAAAATCACCACAGGAAACTTTCTAGAGACACAGGAAGCAAACTATTCAATAGGAAATCAGTCCCCACAGAGGAGGAAAACTCAAAACGCTGCACAAGGCAGGACACTAACTAATTACTATGAAACACCCACTAACAAACCGACTGACTGATGAGGACCAGTAAAAAGCTGGAGAACAGCACACGGCCAACGAGGGACAACACATTAACGAAGCACACAAAACCCTTTTATTTGAATTAAAGTTTGTAGTTATACTTCTGCAGAAATAAAACTCGGCCTCTGGGTCAGTACCTGGTCTGTTTCGTATGCATGAACTGGATGGAGGCGTAGTTAACGTCATCCGGGACTTGATGGGTTTCGAGAGGTTGAGCTTGTCTGTTTGGCCCAGAAGGCTCCAGGATGCTGCTGTAGATGTTATCAGGAAGCTACAAACCACACACAGCGATAAATTAAGCATAAGTCATCAGCATTGTCATCAGTTCAATCATTGCCGTGCAAACAACTGAGGAACAGCAGAGAGAGGAAGAAATGTCATGTTTCAACAACGATCAACAAACCGTCACTGGGACAAACGACACGATAACAATGTACATTCATGTCTCTGGAGATTCTCATTCATCCAGGTGAAGTTGTCTGAAAGTTGAGTCATGGCAACTGGATTCACCTGGATAGGTGGTGAAACGTTTCTACGAAATAGAAGAAGTCCAGTTGCTATGACTCAACTTTCAGACAATGTACATTCATGTTCCTCAGTGATTGTTTATTCTCTGTGTGGCTTCGTTTCAACACACACATCTGAAAGTGCACAAATAAAGGTGGGAGTCACCTGATGGGCTTCGTCTCCCGCAGCTCTCTGCTCCTTGACGGCTGCTTTCTGCCTTCTGGAAAAGTCATTTTTCACAGTTCAGAAAAGCTTCTCTTACAGCCTGATAACTTACGGTGGTACCGGACCCGCCAAAGGCAAATTATGAAAATACCTTCTGAAGATGAAGAAGATGAGAATGACGACGCAGAGAGGCATCAGGACGCCGAGCACCACAGCGGCCGTCAGCAGGTTCTCACCGCTGCCACCTGGAAAACACAGTTCACCGTTTATAACACAGCAAACCCTCCTCAAGCAACGTCCACACGGCGACTGGAGACAACATCCCGGACAAGGAAGGACAAGCGTGTGACTGTCCTGAGGTCAACCTAAGTTGACCTAAGTTCCCCTTCTCCTCCCTGGACTCTGGCTGTTATTTTCAGTTCATATTCTTCATTATCCAACTAGTGCACTAGAACATAGACCTGTCCCAACCAACCTTTCTCCACCAACAGGGTAAATGGCTGTGAACGTGTGGCAGCAATGGTCTTAAGAGCACAGCTATAGTTCCCAGAATCCTTTGCAGTTAGAGGTCCTAGCTGGAGGGCGGGGCCAGATGCTGCGAGGGCGCGGCCGTCTTTAAACCACGTGACCTCCAGTGGGTGGAAGGTGCAGTCGGAGGTGCAGTGCAGTGTGACAGTTTGCAGGTCCACACTGGAGCTGTTGACTCTCAGTGGGCTTCCCTCTGCAGGAAACAAAGCATTGTGTAATGATCCACAGGTAAAAGTGTGTGTGTGCTGTTTCTCTTACCAGTAACTGTGACTCTGACTCCGGATTTCTCAGTAAAGTGTCCCGAACTATGATTCGCCTCCATCCTGAACCGTAGCACTGCGTCGTCTTCCTCCTGCACGTCTCTGATCTGTAAAGTGCAGTTTTCCTTCAGGTCTCCCAGGTACCTATAACGAGGGTTGTTGTTGTTCTGGGGCTGACTGTCGTACACAGACGGAGTCGTGCCCTGACAGATTTCATGGTTCTGGCACCAGCGGACTCTGATTATCTGCAGGAAATCCAGTCCGTTGCTGTGTGCCTTGTACTGAAGTGAAGTGAAGGAGCAGGGGAGGGTGACGGTCGATCCTTTTACAGCACAGACGGGATCCGGATACTTCACGCTCTGACCCACAGCACCTGGACCCAAACATGGATGAATGTCATTACTGCCTGAATCCTGCCTAATCGACATGTGATCACAGCAGCCGCTGGGCCCCAACTAGAGGAGCACTGGCTCAAGCTGCTGACAGTTTTGATCTCGTCTTAAATGTATTTGGATTTTAAACTTTAAGCTTTTTCATAGCTTGGACGTCTGTTACATTAGGAGATACAGTCTTTTCCTATAGGCTGAGATACGCTTCAACCCAGTAGACTGCTGGTTCCATCGGTCACAGCAGCCAATCGGCATCTGTCCTAGCCAGCGGGGTGCGGTCTACGTGCTCCACCTCCACAGTCTGGCTGCAACTTCCACAGCAGTGTCGTGAGGTCAATTTTGCATGTTTCAATTCAAGATTTAGGAAAACAGCTCAGCTCCACAAGACGCTGTTACAACATCAACACAAGGAGCCCGACACCTTACTGATGGTTCTGATAATACTCTGTATTCTCCTACTGAAGTAAAGCGTCAGAGTAACTGACACAATACACTGACACTTTTAATCATTCCTGCCGTTTGAGTGACTAATAGAACAAAAGCAGCCTGATGGAGCTTTACCGGTCAGAAGGAACATGAAGCTCCAGAGGATCTGTCTGTCCATCCTGATTTCTTTGGCGAGACTCGTCTGCTGTGGTAAAATGCTCTTGTCTGTTGAGGCTGACAGACGTGTTGTGATGCAAGAAACGCCCCACCGTGGCTTTGCGACTTCCTCATTTCTATTTTTCAGAACACTGGTCTTTCACCAGCCTTAGTCCCGGAAACCACATCAGAGGATCCACTTTCCTCCTGTTACCAGTGATTCGGAGGAGATTCGCTTTTAGCTCCTTTTGAATGTGATGCTGTTGATGACATGAATCACAGTACAGTTCAGAAGAACACAAGAACACAGCTTCAGATAAGGTTCCTGTCGAAATCAGACATGACCGAACTCAACCAAAGTTAGAAACCAGACAAATGAGCTGCCTTAATGTGGATCTGGAGCATTTTGAATTATCACTTTTTAAAAATATAACCGAACGAGGCTCTGCAACAATCAGTCACACGTGTTCTGAGAGTCATCAGCAAGCGTCTGTCTGATGTGTGGAGATACGTTTGGAGCTGGAGGAGCTGGAGGCTGCGTGTCATGGTTCTGACTGGCTGTTCTGGTTACCTGGTTAACCCTGATCGGTGTGGGAGGTGAGATCGGACCAGTCGACGCAGGCACTGGTCGTGTTCCAGTTCCGATAGAGTCCGGTTCTTGCTTTAGCATCCTTTCACAGCCCCAGGCAAACACCTGCACACAGAGCAAGGAGGAAACCAAAACCAAGCTTACTTTTCACGACGTGCAGACATCGGGTCACTGTAACAGTCTAACATTCTGTTATTATCAGCAGCAGATACTGTATGTTGCTAAATGTGCATGAAGATCACAAGAGCCACGTCCGACCGATCTGGCACCAGAGCCTTAAGTCCGGTGACCTGCGCCTGCGATGTTCATGTACCAACGTGTGTTTATCTTTAGAAGGCAACAGGCTTAACTGCGGTAAATACATTTGTTACAGTGCACTGAACTGCCTGTATACGGAGAGAAATGCATGTGAATGTTATGTAGTCGGGTTGTTCTACAAAATACATGACTTCGGTCAAGTACATATAAGTACATTTCCTGTTTATTATCTAACACTACGATGACGCAACGTGAAGGCGTGGCTCAAGTACCGCGAGGACCAGTCCGATGAGGATGATGCGGTGAGGTGTCACTCTGCCGACTTAGTATCAGACTGCGGAAAACGGATAATTGCCGATTTCAAGCTACGTCATACTTTTCTGTCCATTTTAAACTCGCTGATATTTTTTATTTAAGGCTTCAATTGAGAGGGAAAATTTGATTTAGTTTTACTGGTCTTTGCTCAGTTGTCTCTATTCGCTATTTATTTCAGTATTGTTTCAAAGATCAAAATAGCTTGAGCTTAAAGTCTATTCACTTCAATACAAACTTCATTGTACTTATTTCATACAAACTCATGTTTTTTAATAATCAAATAACAGTAACTGAACATCACAATTGCTTTGTATTTTGCACCTCACTAAGTGTTTGTAGTTGTTTACAGAGATTCCTCACCGAGAGGATTCAAACACAGCACTGAGATTCACAATAATACAAATGATTTATTTCACATAAGTGGTGTAAAAGATATACAGAGGGCAGTTATACGAAGTCACCTGATTCCTCCCTGCAGGGGTAAAGCTCGCTGGCGCGCGGGGAAGGACGGAGCCTGGCTCATCTCCTCCCCTCATTCTAGGGAGTTGGGTTTTAAACCCTCCACTTGTGTCAGCTGCAGAAAAGTGATTTTCCAAATTTGGTCTTTGTTCTTGATACTTTAGATTAATGACTACTTACATAAAAGTATCCACATGTCAGGTCACTCCAATCTGACGTGTGTCCGTGTTCCCAGAGCGGCCACACGCCAAGAACTTTCACAACATGAACTTTCCAGAACTGGGATGTAACTATGTAACCTATTCCTACCAATACATACAAATTCCATCCTATACATTCTGAGCATATTATTACACATATTTTCCACTACAGTAACAACTACAAACACTTAGTGAATTTCCCCACTGTGGGATCAGAAAAGCAAGCTCTCCTTACAGCTTTACAGACTGAGCTGTAAGGAGAGCTTAAGTAGTGGAGTTAACGAACCAGGTGAAGACAATCAGAGCAGGTGAGCAGAAGGAACAGGTGACAGCAATCAGAGATGAGGTGAAGTTGGCGGAGGTGTGGGATGCGTCTCCGGTCGGCTCTTCAGAATAGAAGTCAGAGCGGCAGCAAAGCTGCCGATCGTGACAGAATAATCTTATCTTATTACAACTTGAACTGAATATTATATATAAAAAAAAAAGCAATAACGTGATCACAACCCATTATTAAGTGAATAATTATGATCCAACAACATCGTATCGTTTACTATAAAGGCTTCTGCATAATTCCTTGTAGTATTTATATCAAATGCTTTTATTCAAGAACTATTTGAATAGATTCAATCAACTTCTTCCATGTGCTCGTTCTATGTCGTTTTGGATCAGAGTACTTTTCACTGAATGGAAGCAGAGTAAATCGTCATTGACAATAGACGATCTTTGTCCAGTCTCATCGCGAGCTGCTGCGCAGCCTCCCTGCATCCTCCCGCGAGCATCACTCCGCACCGGCAGAGACGTCGTCACACCGAGCGCGCACGGATCTGTCAGCGGACACATGAAGCCTTCGTCTCCCGGATCAGCGGCAGGTGTTCAGTGATTTCTTTCTGTGTCGTCGGTTCTCTATGGATGTGAAGTGACAGACGCCAGCAGTTAGTCGGTGACCCTTCATCTCTCCCGCACGGTCAGGACCGCAGCGCTCTGGCCCACAAAATGGCGGACATCGTCGAGCTGGGACCCGCCTACGGTGAGGCCCGTTCAGCTCCAGGTCTTTATCGTAGCCCCAGTGGATTCATACATCTTTTGCTTTTAGCGTATCTGTGGCAGGTGCATGGGGCTAAAGCGTGGACGCGCTCAGGCCAGACGCCGTCGGTCCTTATTCCGGTTTCAGGCAAACTAACTCATCATCCGTCGCTGCCAACGCGACTTAACCCGCTTTTAAGGGCGATCTGTTAGTCACAACCCACCGAGGACCCAAAGCATTTAACGAAGATAACGTGACTTTAGGCGGGTAACGAGCAGGTCACCGGACGCACGCGCTGAACAGGGCGTTCTCCTTCTCTGCCTCTCGAGCGCTCTGAGTGCGCGGGCGCGTGCCCGGCGGGTGGGTGTCGGGTGACGTCATGTCTGTTTTTTTTGAACAAAAAAGACTAAAACGGCTCATTGATCATTTAAGGTTGATTCTTAATAGGATCGTCTTCGTTCATGCGTGACGACACCGCAGCTTTGGCCACGTCTGCGCACAGCCTCCATTTTCTCTTGGTTCCGCTCTGCATCACAGATTCTGCTCGTCTGTCTCACCGTAAATGGATCCTCTGTCTAACAAACATGACTCACCCGGTTATTCCAGGGAGAAACAGGCGTTTTGTTATCATTAACCACAGACACAAGACCAGCGCTAAAGACCCAAACATCAGTTTATTCCACCAAGAACCCGGAACCAGCTGGACGCACAGACGCGCTTCATTATCTCTCTGGACCAGTTAGAGTTGAAGTTTTCTGCACCTTTACCAGCTGCATCTTTAGCCTGAATGTGACCGACCAGTTACAACAGAATAAACTCAGCTAGAAAATAAAAGCCTGAAGATTCAGCTGTTCCGGTTTCTTGCCTCATATAATAACATATCAAATGTTCCTCTTGCTGAAACTTGTTCTGAGGCTTTTACAGCAGGTTTTTCACTGAGGCAGGACAGTTAATCTGTGTTTTCTCCTAATTGTCATTTTACCTTCATATGATGAGGACCTCAGCGTTTTAAGATCAGCAGTAACGTGTCTGAAGGACACGGTGGACTTATTCATCCCTCTCAGTTTTCTGTCTGTGGTGGGATCAGCATCGTGGAACAGGACAACAATGCTCCTCTGTGCAGGGCAAACAAAGACCTCCATGATGGCTCCTCCTCCTCCGAGTCTCAGCAGGGAGCAGTTCAGTTTCTAATGAGACCTGGGGGAGTGGATGTGATGTCATGATCAGGCTAGTAAAAACACCGTTTATGGACAGTAGCACTTCTGCCTGTCAAGCCAGTTGCATTATGGGAGATACAGGCAGTTTTTGGAATTCAACCCCCACTAGACAGACTCACAGATTTAAATCAGTATAGTAAATAGACAAAACAGTCACTCACTTCAAACAAGTGAAGTGTAAACCTCAAAGAAAGGACATCGAATTAAAAACATTGGTCAACATTCATACTAGTTCTGTTTATGCTAGTTCATATTTTGGTCTAACTCACCTGTACCCGTGAACCTGGTACGATTAGATTGAGCAGACTGTTTTCTGTTTCACTGGTTCTGTCGACTGATGGTGAACTTGAAATCGTTCTGTCTTATACTGTATATGTCACATGTTTTATACCCCAACTCTCTCGTTAAGTCAAGGAAATGTTTGGAGAAATGAATCTTTGCTTTTAACTAACAAATAAATGGTCTTTGACGTCGCCTCTCTAACGTGTGCTCTCCCTGTCTCTCAGCCATTTCCCCGGTGCTGGCGGGCTTCCTTGGAGCTGGCGTTTTGGTTTTGGTCGTAGTGGTTCTGGTTCTACTCTGGTCTTTCTGTCAGCGCCGCTACTTGCGCGTGTCTGGACGATACAAGCTGCACGGTGACCGCTACTGCGACGCAGAGGACCCTCCCTACAAGTTCATTCACATGCTGAAAGGCATCAGCATTTACCCAGAATCCCTCAGCAGCAGCAAGAGGATTGTGCGCAGTATCCGCCGTGCTGACCGTGATGGAGAGCGAGGCTGCGCCGCCACCGCAGGGAGAGGCATGGTGCTAGTGGACGCAGAGAACAATATCCTGGACGTCCCGGGGCAGCTGCAGATGAGTCACCTGGTTCCACCTGCTGGACTGGGCACGACACACAGTCAGGCCCGGCTGGAGCGGGCTTTACCGGTCCGCGCCGACTACTGCTGCCTGGACAGCAGTTCGGCAAGCAGCAGCCAGACCAGCAGCAAGACGGCGTCCCCATTCACACCGGCCTCCTCCGATCCAGAACCCGAGCCCAGCTTGGGGTCCATCAGCCTCACCGTTGACTACAACTTCCCCAAGAAGGCCCTGGTGGTGACCATCGTCGGGGCCCGGGGCCTCCCCGCCATGGACGAGCAGGCGGGCAGCTCAGACCCCTACGTGAAGATGACCATCCTGCCAGAGAAGAAGCACCGCGTCAAGACCCGCGTGTTGAGGAAGACCCTGGACCCGCTGTTTGACGAGACCTTCACCTTCTACGGCGTGGCCTACAGCTCTCTGCCCGAACTCACGCTGCACTTCCTGGTCCTCAGCTTCGATCGCTTCGCCCGAGACGATGTCATTGGGGAGGCTGTGGTGCCGCTGAAGGGCGTGGACCCAAGTACAGGCAGAGTTCACCTGAGCCAGCAGATCACCAAGAGGAACATGCAGGTGGGCGCAGTTTTTCTATTGTCTACATTTTAGCAATTGTACTTGTAGAACCAGTGCTTTATTTTGTAGTTTTATTAAACCCGACTGATCCACTGCAGGTGCTCTAGTCGTAGGTGCTTAGTTGATGATTTTAGACTTTATTTATTTATATATTTTAGTGTCTGAGGGTTGAATCCAGGTAAATAACACCTAACCACTAACCGTCTAATCATTGCTCTCACAGTAACTGAAGCACATAATCTGTGTTGGCTGACACTGGCAACTACTGAAAGGCTGCAGAGGAGAAAAGCGGTGGAAGCCGTCGTCTGAAAACATTGAGACACTGGTTCTCACTGACAGAATGATGTGGTTAAACTGATGTATTCATCCCAACACTGTGACTTTAATTACCTGGAAATTCTGAATCAGCTGTTCGTGATCACATTCAGTAAGAATCTCACTGTTGTTTCGGCTTCATCGAATTGAAACAGAAACCGCAGAGGTTCAGCCTCTGACCAAAACCTCTGAAATATAAGAAAAACCGATTCGACGTCTCAGTATCACTGATGTTGAACGTTTTCTGTCCATCAGTTGGGCTGCAGCTATGACTCTAGCGATTAAAAGGACTTTATTAAAAAGCAGTAAGTAAACAGTTGGCTTTCCACTGCAGACCAGATGAAAACGACACACGTGCATCCTGTTGATAGACATAGATAAAGGCTTTGATGCTTTCGTGTTGGTGCATTGCTGAGGGAACCTGAATAAAGAGTCACGAGTTCATTCATTGTGACACGTGGGTCCAGCCTCGACGGAAGAAGCTCAATGAAAGAGAAGCACATATGTTCCACTGAATTTTAATATAATAAATAATATAATGATAATGAAAGTGTGAGGGGAGGAGCTTTTAGGATAGTGATGTTCAGGCCTCCTACAGCTCAGACTCTGTGGCTGCTGTGGGATGATAAAGGCGGAAGAGGCACGGGTCCAGTTTCCTAATCCTGTCTGTGCTTTCAGTGCGAGAGCCGCGGGGAGGTGCTGGTGTCTCTGTCCTACCAGCCAGTGTCTCACCGTCTCAGCGTGGTCGTCCTTAAGGCTCGACACCTGCCCAAGATGGACATCACCGGCCTGTCGGCAAGTGAGTAGACACGGGGATGGAGGCGGCGCGTCCAGGTCTGCTTCCTGCTGTGAACGTAACCCTGATTTGCTTGTTGATGTCTGTCTACACACCGTTGCTTTCCTGGCCGTTATTGTGTTTTTCAGCTATGTCACAAGACACAGATCTGCTCAGAGTGGTTTTGGTTTCCCTGCCTTCCCCTTTTTCGAGCCTTTAAACTTTCAACGGAAGCAGCTACCTTCCACACAAAAAATGTTTTCCTGCAAAACTTTATCAGGTGGCTGAAAACAGGCTGAACATAGTTTCCCTGACTCAGTGTGTTGCAGCGATCAATACACAGACCTGACTGAGCTCAGATGTTTCGCCTACACACTAACCTTCACTCCCTCCTCTTGCCTCCTCAGACCCCTATGTTAAGGTCAACGTCTTCTACGGCCGCAAGCGCATCGCCAAGAAGAAGACCCACGTAAAGAAGTGCACGCTAAACCCGGTCTTCAACGAGTCCTTCATCTATGACATCCCACCGGAGCTGCTGCCTGAGATTTCCGTGGAGTTCCTGGTGGTCGACTTCGACCGGACCACCAAGAACGAGGTGCTGGGCCGCCTGCTGCTCGGCCTCCACAGCCCGTCCGCCTCCGGAGCCTCACACTGGAGGGATGTCTGTGAAAACCCCCGCAGGCAGATCTCCAAGTGGCACAACCTGAGCGAGTACTGAGGGAGGACCTGCAGCGTCTGGCTGGGACTCCACCAGTGACACCACTGGGAAATAAAGACTCACACACACACACACACACACACACTATTGTGATCGTAGTTCAACTCTATAGTATCTCCCTCTAGACATCTGCTCCCACAAGTTTAAGAAGTCCTGCAGCCCATAAAGTAAGAAAAGCACCAAATCATTTCTAAGGCTGTTCATCGTGTCTCCTGGCTGTCGATGTGTGTAGACGGGGGACAAATGCTCGCTCATCATAAAAAGAAAAAAGATAAAATCCCCTCCTACTGTTGTCATGCAGTTCATTGCATGTCTGTGAAAAGAAAAAAACTCCAGACGAGGAGTGGAGAACTGCTGACAGGAAGAAAAACGCTCGCTAGGTCAACGCAGAACAGGTCTGACCTTCAGTTGGACCAGACGAGAGACAGACGTCACCCGGGCTCAAACGTTTTCCAGCTCCATCCTACGACTGTGGGTCTCCTGACTGAAGCCTGTGTAGACGCTAGTAATCCACCAGAGACGATGTAACATACGTGTTTGTAACATGAATGCTTTACACTAATGTTTATTTTGGTGAGAATCTGGGAGCAGCTGTGCTGATGTTCTGCTGATCTTCTACTCTGCAGCTTTACGTGTCTCCTTCATTTAGAGCGATCGTTATCAGAGCGATCCTGATCCCAAGTGACAGGAAGATTTAAAAGGATCAGTAGGTCTGACCCGACCCAACGGTGCTGCAGCTGCTCTGCAGACTCTGGGACTCAGACAAAGGTGGTTTGTGAGGGAAGCTGCTCCAGTCTGTAGCTCCAGAAAAGCCAACAGAGTGGTACGTCTTCACCGTAGAGGATCCCTCATTGTCAGGGTCAGATCAGTCCGTGGACCAGATCAGGAAGTCTCGCCCGATTAGTTTCATATCTACTGAATCAGCTTCTGGGACTAAATCAATCGGTTTCAGAGGTTTCGTATTCTGAGTTTTTCCTCAGATTAAATCGTTTCTTCTAATTCAGCCAAATGCAAGAAGAGAAAATAAAGGTTGGTTAATAAAATCCCAGTTAAGTCAAGTTCATCAGGAAAGAGATTCAGTGACCTGAGGCTTCTGGTTGTAAGATGAGCCTGGATCCAGAACCGCCACAGCTGCCCTCAGCTTCAGTCCTCGCCTCCCTCTCCTCCTGGACCAGCCTCCTTCTGTTTGCACTGATTTGTTAACAGTTCCTCCCTGTGAATTTAATATTTTCTTCATTCTAATCCCAGTTTGAAGTTATTCCTGCTCGCTAACCTGTCAGATTAATAACGTGTCAAACTAAATTCACTTGACTCCTGTTGACAAGGTCCTGGAGGAGCCTCAGTCGTTTTAACAGAACAGAAAGCAGCTGTGGAGCGGCAGGAGATTTGTACAGTCAACATGTTGGTTCCTTCCTGTCCTCGGAGCATTAGTGTGTTTGAACGCCCCCTGCTGTGACCCGGATGCTGACCTCTGTGTTGGGTTTGTTAACATTGGACGTGCAAATAAAAAACAAGTAGCCATGATGGTTCTAGTGTGACGCCTTGATGTTTCTGTCAGCTTCTCTGTTCACACTCACAACATGAAGAGACAGCACAGGAAGAAACCGGACAAACCTTTCAGGTGAAGGTGAGGTTGTCTGAAAAGTCTGGAGTCTCGCCACCTTCCATCCATCTCAAGACGAACACCCTTAATCACCTACTCGCTGCTCCCAGTCCTCTCTCCACATGATGAGTTCATTACTGGTGTGAAGGGAAACCAAACTGGATTCCTCACTAACAAAGTTCTTGTCATCAGTTCAAGTTGTTGTTTAACAGATGTCGTCATCCTGCAGTTTAATGAGGCGTCAAACCACGAACACTGAGTGATGAAGCGTGTGAAACGTCTGATCACATGAAAGTTTCCAGTGAACAGAGATCGGCCTCTGCACAGAGAGAGTCAGAGGAAACCAAGACATCAAAGCATCAAAGTTAGGATAAGAGTCTGTAGAAGCAGCACAGACACACAAACCATCAGCACTACAAACCCGTTAAGAACAAACCCGTTAAGAACAGAGCAGGTAAAAACAAACCAGTTAAGAACAAATCCGTTAAGAACAGAGCAGGTAAAAACAAACCCGTTAAGAACAAACCCGTTAAGAACAAACCCGTTAAGAACAAACCAGTTAAGAACAGAGCAGGTAAAAACAAACCAGTTAAGAACAAACCCGTTAAGAACAAACCCGTTAAGAACAGAGCAGGTAAAAACAAACCAGTTAAGAACAAACCTGTTAAGAACAAACCCGTTAAGAACAAACCCGTTAAGAACAAACCAGTTAAGAACAAACCAGGTAAAAACAAACCCGTTAAGAACAAACCAGTTAAGAACAAACCAGTTAAAAACAAACCAGTTAAGAACAAACCAGTTAAGAACAGAGCAGGTAAAAACAAACCAGTTAAGAACAAACCAGTTAAGAACAAACCCGTTAAGAACAAACCCGTTAAGAACAAACCCGTTAAGAACAAACCCGTTAAGAACAGAGCAGGTAAAAACAAACCAGTTAAGAACAAACCCGTTAAGAACAAACCCGTTAAGAACAAACCAGTTAAGAACAAACCCGTTAAGAACAGACCAGTTAAGAACAGAGCAGGTAAAAACAAACCAGTTAAGAACAAACCAGTTAAGAACAAACCAGGTAAAAACAAACCAGTTAAGAACAAACCAGTTAAGAACAAACCAGTTAAGAACAAACCAGGTAAAAACAAACCAGTTAAGAACAAACCAGTTAAGAACAAACCAGTTAAAAACAAACCAGTTAAGAACAAACCAGTTAAGAACAGAGCAGGTAAAAACAAACCAGTTAAGAACAAACCCGTTAAGAACAAACCCGTTAAGAACAAACCCGTTAAGAACAAACCAGTTAAGAACAAACCCGTTAAGAACAAACCCGTTAAGAACAAACCAGTTAAGAACAAACCAGGTAAAAACAAACCCGTTAAGAACAAACCCGTTAAGAACAAACCAGTTAAGAACAAACCAGTTAAGAACAAACCCGTTAAGAACAAACCCGTTAAGAACAGAGCAGGTAAAAACAAACCAGTTAAGAACAAACCAGTTAAGAACAAACCAGGTAAAAACAAACCAGTTAAGAACAAACCAGTTAAGAACAAACCAGTTAAAAACAAACCAGTTAAGAACAAACCAGTTAAGAACAAACCCGTTAAGAACAAACCCGTTAAGAACAAACCCGTTAAGAACAGAGCAGGTAAAAACAAACCCGTTAAGAACAAACCCGTTAAGAACAAACCCGTTAAGAACAAACCAGTTAAGAACAAACCCGTTAAGAACAAACCCGTTAAGAACAAACCAGTTAAGAACAGAGCAGGTAAAAACAAACCCGTTAAGAACAAACCCGTTAAGAACAGAGCAGGTAAAAACAAACCAGTTAAGAACAAACCAGTTAAGAACAAACCAGTTAAGAACAAACCCGTTAAGAACAAACCAGTTAAGAACAAACCAGTTAAGAACAAACCCGTTAAGAACAGACCAGTTAAGAACAAACCAGTTAAGAACAAACCCGTTAAGAACAGAGCAGGTAAAAACAAACCAGTTAAGAACAAACCAGTTAAGAACAAACCCGTTAAGAACAAACCAGTTAAGAACAAACCAGGTAAAAACAAACCAGTTAAGAACAAACCAGTTAAGAACAAACCAGTTAAAAACAAACCAGTTAAGAACAAACCAGTTAAGAACAGAGCAGGTAAAAACAAACCAGTTAAGAACAAACCAGTTAAGAACAAACCAGTTAAGAACAAACCCGTTAAGAACAGAGCAGGTAAAAACAAACCAGTTAAGAACAAACCCGTTAAGAACAAACCCGTTAAGAACAAACCAGTTAAGAACAAACCCGTTAAGAACAGACCAGTTAAGAACAGAGCAGGTAAAAACAAACCAGTTAAGAACAAACCCGTTAAGAACAAACCCGTTAAGAACAAACCCGTTAAGAACAGAGCAGGTAAAAACAAACCAGTTAAGAACAAACCCGTTAAGAACAAACCCGTTAAGAACAAACCAGTTAAGAACAAACCCGTTAAGAACAGACCAGTTAAGAACAGAGCAGGTAAAAACAAACCAGTTAAGAACAAACCAGTTAAGAACAAACCAGTTAAAAACAAACCAGTTAAGAACAAACCAGTTAAGAACAGAGCAGGTAAAAACAAACCAGTTAAGAACAAACCCGTTAAGAACAAACCCGTTAAGAACAAACCCGTTAAGAACAAACCAGTTAAGAACAAACCCGTTAAGAACAAACCCGTTAAGAACAGAGCAGGTAAAAACAAACCAGTTAAGAACAAACCCGTTAAGAACAAACCAGTTAAGAACAAACCAGGTAAAAACAAACCCGTTAAGAACAAACCCGTTAAGAACAAACCAGTTAAGAACAAACCAGTTAAGAACAAACCCGTTAAGAACAAACCCGTTAAGAACAAACCCGTTAAGAACAGACCAGTTAAGAACAAACCAGTTAAGAACTAACCAGTTAAGAACAGAGCAGGTAAAAACAAACCAGTTAAGAACAGAGCAGGTAAAAACAAACCAGTTAAGAACAAACCAGTTAAAAACAAACCCGTTAAGGACAAACCAGTTAAGAACAAACCCGTTAAGAACAGACCAGTTAAGAACAGAGCAGGTAAAAACAAACCAGTTAAGAACAAACCTGTTAAGAACAAACCAGTTAAGAACAAACCCGTTAAGAACAAACCAGTTAAGAACAGAGCAGGTAAAAACAAACCAGTTAAGAACAAACCAGTGAAGAACAGAGCAGGTAAAAACAAACCAGTTAAGAACAAACCAGTTAAGAACAAACCAGTTAAAAATAAACCAGTTAAAAACAAACCAGTTAAGAACAAACCCGTTAAGAACAAACCAGTTAAAAACAAACCAGTTAAGAACAAACCAGTTAAAAATAAACCAGTTAAGAACAGAGCAGCTAAGGATTCAAAATTCTCCTCCTCTTCCAAAGCTCTTCATAATAAAGCTCCATCTTGTCTTAGACCTCATGGCTCCTTCTGCTCCAACAGAACCTTGCTTCTCAGAGCTGGTCTACTGGTGGTTCCTAGAGTTTCTACCTGTAGAACGGGAGGCAGAGCCTTTAGCTCCAAGCTCCTCTATGTGGAACCAGCTTCCAGTTCAGGTTCTAGCAGCAGACGCCCTCTCTGCTTTAAAACTAGGCTGAAACCTTCCTTTGTGACAAAGCTGATGGTTCCAGATGGTTCTGGTTCCTCTGATCCATCTCTTAGATGCTGAAACCTCCTTCATTCTCTGAGCTCCTCTGGTTTTCTATCTATTCCATCCACTAACATGCCTCCATGTCCACATGTGACTAACTTTGTCTCTGTTCTCTCCTAGTTGTGTTTCTCTCTTTCTGTCTCTATTCTCATCTCCAGGTATCGTCAGACTCAGAGTCGTGTGTCTCAGTGTTCAGCTGCTGGTCCAACCATCCTGCCTGAGTCTGTTGTTGTTGTTGTTGTTGTTGTTGTTGTTGTTGTTGTTGTTGTTGTTGTCGTCGTCGTTGTCTTTCTCTTCTCTATTGTCATATATCAAGGCAGATGTTCTCCCACACTGAGCCTGGGTCTATTGGAGGTTTCCTTCTCTATTGAGACAAAGTTTTTCCTCCACTGTTGCTATTACAATGTACAATTTATTAATTGGCTCTGATTCAAAGCTGCTCTATATGGATGTGTTGGGTCTAGTTGTGTCAGGTCTTAAACCTCACTTTTAAAAAGCTTGAGATAACTGATGTTGTGCATTGGTGCCATAGAAATAAAATAGAATAGAACTGAATTAAGCACAGGCCAGTTGCCAACAGACACATTCGTCCATTTTTCTCTGTTTGTCTGAAGAGGAAGTCGTTGGCGGTGACGCATCAGTTAAACATCTTGGTTTGACCTTTCAGTGGCCTGATTGGACGGAGCAGCTTTACAATGACCTCTGACCTCACAGCAGACGAGATCTCGACTGAATCATTATATTACAAAAGTTGCACGTTCCAGATGTTTTTATGTCTCCACAGCAGCCACAGCCAGATGTGTCTCATTTCTGATCAGTGAAACACAATTTCGATTTTGGTAGCAAAAGGTCAGAGGTCACTGTGAGCTCATGTCCGTCCCATTTTCATGAGTCACTATGATGGTGAAATCACTAATGAACTGTGTCCAACATCTGATCCTGGTTCAGGTCATTCTTCTGAACCTCAGAAGGAAAAGCCCAGAAGAATAACTCGAAGCTGAATTGAGTTTTTCATGCTTTGAGTGTGCGAGTTAACCAATTGGTCACTCACAGACAAACAGTACAAACCATTTTGTTCTCTCGGCATCAGCAGCTTCATCCAATCAGGTCTCAGAGCTCAGCCTGAGCCGTGGTCCGGAGTCTTTATCTGCCCGGTTCTTATGTGCGGTGCCCAGTTCAGCTGCTTCGACCCGTCTCCAGCGGCGCTGATGGGGTAAGACCTCAGAAAAACAACTAAACTATTTTCCATCTAGTAGAGCTGTTCTGGGCAAAAAGTCAAAAACGTGCTTTTGTTCTGGTTCTGAACAGACTTTTTAAAAGTTCAGTATATTAGACAATAATATAAACTGAAAATTAACGGTCAACTACCTTGATTAAAGGTCGATGAAGTAATAATGTAAGGAACGATCCTTTACTCCTGTAAGTGTGGATCTGAACCGTTCATCTTGTAGGTATATGTACGTTTTTAACTTTTTCAACGTTTTGACTCGTGTTACGTGTCACTGAGCACATGAGACAGATTTTAAGGCTGTTCTTCAGTTTGAAGATTTATATTTTTTGACTTTTTAACTGATGAGCAGTTAAAAATAACAAACGCTGTGAATTTGATTTTCACTGGCATCTGAATAAAATAACCAAATAACCATAAACTGCAGTTAAGGTGTGAGGAGGAGGCCGAAGCTCCGACCGAGGGTTAGAAACCGTGGTCGCGCTCAATCTGATTTCATGCTGAACAGAGCTGGTCTCTGTGGCGCGGCAGCAGCTGACGCCCACATGCTGCTCAACGCCACCACGAGTCTGATCTGTGACGTCTGCTCTGTTCCAGATTAGCTGAAGAAGAAATGTCACAACGCCAGGATCAGGAGGTGAGAACAGGCGTCCGACACGAACGCGACTAACGCTCGCTGCCAAACTGCAAACTCCCTCCAGCTTCCTCTGCTTTCAGACCAGTGCCGTTCTGAGAGCTTCCCGCCTTCCCCTGGTGCGCTCGATGCTGCAGTCGGTGACCTTGGCGTACGCCGGGGTCAAAGGTCGGTACCCTCTGCTGGGGCTGATAGGAGGAGTGGCAGAGGTCGGAGTTCGCAATGTTTCCCACGAGGCCATGAGACGAGCCGCAGCTCTGCTGCAGAGCCTGGAACCACAGAGTACGTGGCCTGTTACCTGCTGCTAGTTCACTGGTTTCTACTTTGAGTAACCCTGGGGCTGCTGTACGTTTCCTCTGCAGTTGAAGCTGCCAACACGTTCGCTCACGTTGGTGTCGATCGTCTGGAGGAAATATTCCCGATCCTGAACCAATCAACAGACGAGGTTTGTTCTCATGTTTGTCCAGAAAATATCTGTCAATATCAAGAACGAATCTTCTCAAAGCTGCTAAGACAAAGAACCGAAAAAATTCAAAGGTTTGGTTTAAAATCTTGATAAATGAAACTATGAACGTGTTCATTCATCATCTGTGTTTGTTGGCTCATAAATATTGGGACATCTGGCTGCTGTGTTATGTGCTTGTCAGTTTGTTTATAAGGCAGCAGGTAAAAGGTCAAGACTAGTTCATTCTTACTTTAGAATCAGTTGAGCCATTAAACATCATGGCCTCCAGGAGGCTCACGGATCTGTGACAGAGTCAGAACGACACCAGCTTAGCCTGAAAAGTCTGCGCTGAGCCCAAGAAAGTGGAGGCACCAGAAGGTGGAGGCACCAGAAGCTGGAGGCACCAGAAGGTGGAGGCACCAGAAGCTGGAGGCACCAGAAGCTGGAGGAACCAGAAGGTGGAGGAACCAGGAGGTGGAAGAACCAGAAGGTGGAGGCACCAGAAGCTGGAGGAACCAGGAGGTGGAGGAACCAGAAGGTGGAGAAACCAGGAGGTGGAGGAACCAGAAGCTGGAGGCACCAGAAGGTGGAGGCACCAGAAGGTGGAGGCACCAGAAGCTGGAGGCACCAGAAGCTGGAGGAACCAGAAGGTGGAGGAACCAGGAGGTGGAGGAACCAGAAGGTGGAGGCACCAGAAGCTGGAGGCACCAGAAGCTGGAGGAACCAGAAGGTGGAGGAACCAGGAGGTGGAGGAACCAGAAGGTGGAGGCACCAGAAGCTGGAGGAACCAGGAGGTGGAGGAACCAGAAGGTGGAGGAACCAGGAGGTGGAGGAACCAGAAGCTGAAGGCACCAGAAGGTGGAGGCACCAGAAGGTGGAGGCACCAGAAGCTGGATGCACCAGAAGCTGGAGGAACCAGAAGGTGGAGGAACCAGGAGGTGGAGGAACCAGAAGGTGGAGGCACCAGAAGCTGGAGGCACCAGAAGCTGGAGGAACCAGAAGGTGGAGGAACCAGGAGGTGGAGGAACCAGGAGGTGGAGGCACCAGGAGGTGGAGGAACCAGAAGGTGGAGGAACCAGGAGGTGGAGGAACCAGAAGGTGGAGGAACCAGAAGGTGGAGGAACCAGAAGGTGGAGGAACCAGGAGGTGGAGGAACCAGAAGGTGGAGGAACCAGAAGGTGGAGGAACCAGAAGGTGGAGGCACCAGAAGCTGGAGGAACCAGGAGGTGGAGGAACCAGAAGGTGGAGGAACCAGGAGGTGGAGGAACCAGAAGCTGGAGGCACCAGAAGGTGGAGGCACCAGAAGGTGGAGGCACCAGAAGCTGGAGGCACCAGAAGGTGGAGGAACCAGGAGGTGGAGGAACCAGGAGGTGGAGGCACCAGAAGGTGGAGGCACCAGAAGCTGGAGGCACCAGAAGGTGGAGGCACCAGAAGCTGGAGGCACCAGAAGCTGGAGGAACCCGGAGGTGGAGGAACCAGGAGGTGGAGGAACCAGAAGGTGGAGGAACCAGAAGGTGGAGGAACCAGGAGGTGGAGGAACCAGGAGGTGGAGGAACCAGAAGGTGGAGGCACCAGAAGCTGGAGGAACCAGGAGGTGGAGGAACCAGAAGGTGGAGGCACCAGAAGCTGGAGGCACCAGAAGCTGGAGGAACCAGAAGGTGGAGGAACCAGGAGGTGGAGGAACCAGGAGGTGGAGGAACCAGAAGGTGGAGGCACCAGAAGCTGGAGGAACCAGGAGGTGGAGGAACCAGAAGGTGGAGGCACCAGAAGCTGGAGGAACCAGAAGGTGGAGGAACCAGGAGGTGGAGGAACCAGAAGCTGGAGGAACCAGGAGGTGGAGGAACCAGAAGGTGGAGGAACCAGAAGCTGGAGGCACCAGAAGGTGGAGGCTCTTCAAGGATGTGTAGGAATACAAGAAACAGATTTAGACCAGACCTAAATGTTCCCTGGAGCAAACCAGGAAGAACCAATTATCAGCAGGAGGACGAGGGTGGATGAGCTGCTGGTTACTGCCCCCACCCAGACATGGTAAGGCCAGAAGTGCAGGGGCAGATGGGTATTGTAGTCTGACCCAAAACTCAAGGTTTAATGCCAAGTAACTGAAAACACCTCCAACCAGTGGAGTCAACACAAAAGATGGAGGGACAAAAATCCTAAAGTCCTGGGAACACACACAGCACCGGTAGGTGGAGCTTAGTTCTTAACGCTCGTCATCCGTCTGGATTTCATTTGAACTCGACTTGGTCCATGAAAACAAGGTCCTGACGAGCTTCCTCCTGTGAAGTCAGGTGTGTGTGGGTCTCCTCAGGTAGCCAGCCACCTGAAGGACGCCATCTTTGTGACCCTGGACGACGTGCAGCTGTGGGTGGCTGACGGCCTGGAGGGAGCTTTGGTTCAGCTGGAGCATCTGACTGACGCAGCTCGGGAAGCGCTTCAGCTGCTGCAGGATTCTCAGATGGGCCGAGCCGCCGCTCGAGGACTGGACGACCTGCTGAGTCGCCTGGAGGACGCCACCGCATACTACCTGCCCCTCCCCCCCACACTGCGTGAGTCCTGGGGCATGCTGGGAACTGGATGCTTCTGGCTGGTTGTGTTTGTCTTTGTTTCTGGCTGGTTGTGTTTGTCTTTGTTTCTGGCTGGTTGTGTTTGTCTGTCTTTGTTTCTGCCTGGTTGTGTTTGTCTTTGTTTCTGGCTGGTTGTGTCTGTCTTTGTTTCTGGCTGGTTGTGTTTGTCTGTCTTTGTTTCTGCCTGGTTGTGTCTGTCTTTGTTTCTGCCTGGTTGTGTTTGTCTTTGTTTCTGGCTGGTTGTGTCTGTCTTTGTTTCTGGCTGGTTGTGTTTGTCTTTGTTTCTGGCTGGTTGTGTTTGTCTGTCTTTGTTTCTGCCTGGTTGTGTTTGTCTTTGTTTCTGGCTGGTTGTGTTTGTCTGTCTTTGTTTCTGCCTGGTTGTGTTTGTCTTTGTTTCTGGCTGGTTGTGTCTGTCTTTGTTTCTGGCTGGTTGTGTTTGTCTGTCTTTGTTTCTGCCTGGTTGTGTCTGTCTTTGTTTCTGCCTGGTTGTGTTTGTCTTTGTTTCTGGCTGGTTGTGTCTGTCTTTGTTTCTGGCTGGTTGTGTTTGTCTTTGTTTCTGGCTGGTTGTGTTTGTCTGTCTTTGTTTCTGCCTGGTTGTGTTTGTCTTTGTTTCTGGCTGGTTGTGTCTGTCTTTGTTTCTGGCTGGTTGTGTTTGTCTGTCTTTGTTTCTGCCTGGTTGTGTCTGTCTTTGTTTCTGGCTGGTTGTGTCTGTCTTTGTTTCTGGCTGGTTGTGTTTGTCTGTCTTTGTTTCTGCCTGGTTGTGTTTGTCTTTGTTTCTGGCTGGTTGTGTCTGTCTTTGTTTCTGGCTGGTTGTGTTTGTCTTTGTTTCTGGCTGGTTGTGTCTGTCTTTGTTTCTGGCTGGTTGTGTTTGTCTGTCTTTGTTTCTGCCTGGTTGTGTCTGTCTTTGTTTCTGGCTGGTTGTGTCTGTCTTTGTTTCTGGCTGGTTGTGTTTGTCTGTCTTTGTTTCTGCCTGGTTGTGTTTGTCTTTGTTTCTGGCTGGTTGTGTCTGTCTTTGTTTCTGCCTGGTTGTGTTTGTCTTTGTTTCTGGCTGGTTGTGTCTGTCTTTGTTTCTGGCTGGTTGTGTTTGTCTTTGTTTCTGGCTGGTTGTGTTTGTCTTTGTTTCTGGCTGGTTGTGTTTGTCTGTCTTTGTTTCTGCCTGGTTGTGTCTGTCTTTGTTTCTGGCTGGTTGTGTACACTTTAGTCGCTGTAAGTCCTTCTGTTGTGCGTCCGTCAGGTCGGGAGTGGGAGATGAAGGTGCAGCAGTACGAGGATGAAGAAGAAGATGATGATGATGATGAGCCCAGTCTGTGGACGAGGGTTCGAAGCCTCCTGCTGCATCTCAGCCTGCAGCTTCATCAGCGCATGGTGAAGGTCAGGGAGCAGCTGCAGAACGAGGTCGGGACGATGGGAGACGCCGCCGACAAGGTGACGGCACAAAACAACACACGGTAGAGTAAGGAAAACAAACAAACAGACACACACACTGATCCGATTTAAAACAGAGCAGAGCTCAGTCTGACTCACAAATGTGATGATGTCTGCAGGACAAAATGGCCGACGTGCGAGTGAGCGTTTCTTCATCCAAAGCACTTAGTGAATAGCAAACAGAACAACGGTCTTTTATTGTTCACATCATTTCTTTTTTCCAATATTCAACCTGTGAATGTTCAGATTCAACAGAGAAACGTGAAAAGCATCAGTTCATCAGTGATTCACTTCTAAACTGATGTCAGGTCAGTAACAGGAGGAGGGTTGTGCCGACCCGCTTCTCTGGACGAGTTTCTCCGTTTCGCTTTGTTGGTTCTACCGTGGAACCGGGTTTAGGCCGTTTTAGTGGGAGACCGTCCGACGCTCTGGGCCACAGTCTGACGTTTCAGCGCAGACCTGAGTCGTCTCTGTCCGCTGGGTTACAGGTGGGTCTGGGGCAGGTCCTGGCGCTGGTGGGGGACCTGCTGCGGTACCTCCAGAGCTTCACGGTGACGCTGCTGTACCAAGCCGAGGGTCTCAGAGAAACCACCCTGAGCCGAGTCAGAGGTCAGGCCACCATGTTGGCAGAGCTCAGTCCAGTTCGGCAGCTTTGGCAGCTCCCGCTCCAGATCCAGCATCTGCTGAGAGACCTGCAGGGCCTGTCCAAGGTGGTGCTGCAGCTGGTGATCAACGTCACACCTCTCTACAACATGGTGAGTGAACGCGCGCTGACCGTTAGCCTAGCTTAGCACCCAGTCAGGACGTTGCTGATAAAGGTGCGACGACAGACGCAGCAAGTCGTCGTCCTTTGAGTCAAACGAATTTTACTGGTCAGTAAATCAAATACACTTCCTCCATGAGCCGTTTTGAGCAGCCGGACCTTCGGTCCCACAACAAACAGGGATTCTAGGCAGAGCGAGTCTGGTTTATACCAACGCAGCTGTCAGATCCTCATCAGTTACATTAAAGGCGCAAGTGCTTCACCAGACGTGGTTGTGTTGCAGCTGCAGCAGCCGTCGGACCAGGAGGTGGAGGAGTTCCTGACCCAGGAGGGCTTTTCATCCAACAGCTCATCTCGTCGCAGCTCGGCCAACAATCTCTTCCTGAAAGCTATGGACGGACGTCCTCGCCGCCGCCGAAGTCTCTACTCCCTCAGTGCCCGAGGATCCGGGGGCAACCAGAGCCCTGACCCCCCCAACGGCCGCCGTTCCAGCGTCAAGGACCCCGCGACGCCGGAGGTCGAAGGTTCGACCGCGCCTCCAGACGGCGGCGTCCAGCGTCGACAGTCGGCCACAGAGCTGCTGCTCACGCCGCTCAAAGAGTTCGTTGCTCAAAGCCAGAAGGCCTTCGAGTACCTGAGCCCCAACGAGCCCACAGGCGACCGCTGAACACGCGGCCACCGGAAACGGGCCTTTGAACAGCTGGTTGTGTTTCTGTCTTCGTGTTACAGAAGTTTCTGTAGTGAGCAAAATTAGACTTTACCTGTAATTTATTCTAAACACACATTGTTCATATTGTCCTGAAAATCCAAATGCAAATTATAGAAGGTATTTGATGACACTTACATTTAAATTTTGCTTGGATCTGAGCTCAGTTATTGTGATTATGAGAATGATGAAACTGTACGAGACAGGAATCACCTCCACATGACATAAAGCTGGTTGGGCTGCAGCTGTTTGTATCGGTGTGTTTGTATCTGGATTCAAAGCTGCCACAGTTTCTCTTTCTTTGTGTTTTATTAGGAAATGTTAACACAAGTGAATAGAAACGTGTTAAACACTTTACAGACAGAAGGCTCCGCCAAGACGCGTCATTAAAGCATCTATGAGGTCACCGCACCCACTGGCTGTCTGCAGATCAGCTCAGTTTGCAGACGGTTAAAGCGAAGGAAGGCGGAGTCGCTTCCATAGAACATCCAACAAAATCCATGCGCTGAGGACCGTGCGTGAACATGTCACATCAGCTTGACTCAAGTGCAGGTTCACAGTCAGACGCTGGCGTTGGGCTTCCTCTGACGCCGTGGTGCGTCTCAGCCGCAGCGATGCGCCAGAGCGAGCTGCCGTCCTGGGACGGAAGAATCAGCTGCTCATGCAACATCTGGACCAGTGGACCTGCAGAACCGCCTCTAGAACCAGGTCTGTGTCGTGGCCTGTAGGGGGTTTGGGTTAGAAATCAGTCAATATTTAGACGCCTCCAGAAAAAATAAGGTCAAACAAAGCAAACTGAGACGCAGCCACCGTTCAGTCCCTCCCTGTATAATCAAGGGTAGTTTTTCTACATATTACTGCCCGTGGACGCGGTGAGCTCCCGGCAGCAGGACGCTTGCCTCCGCTCTCTGCTGGTTTCCTACCACCGGGGCGTCTTGGTCTTGCAGGTTCTTTCCAGCTCGTTGTCTCTGCTGGGTCTTCGTATTTAGTCTGAGGGGGTGTGGTCTCTGAACTGTAGGCCACGCCCCCTGGTCCGTGGTTGGTTAATCAGTGTTGATCAGGACTAGGATCAGAGTCACATGTGGTCCGTCAGTGCTGTTCACTGGTGATGGAAAGTTTCAAACAGAAGGAATGTGGGTTGGTTCTGGCGTCTCTGTGAGGATCCACAGCTGGATCTGTTCCAAGTACTAAAGCAGCAGCAGGAGATTTAAAAAAATCTAATAAATAAATCTAACATTAATACATCTACACGGGTTTAAACGTTTCCACGCGGTCAGAACCGAATGGATCGGCTCCTCGTTTCCGTGTCACTGCGTCGTGTCCTTCTTCGTCCTCTTAGCAGCCGAGGTTCCCATCAGAACCAGAAACTGTCCGAGTCTCTTCCTCGTTTCCTTCAGTCTGGACTCGGCTCCGGCGTCTTTGTTCGGGCGTTGTTGGTGTGAACTTGAGTTGGGTGGAGTCAGCAGCGACGGAGGAAGGTCTGCGCCGAACATCTTCACGGCCCTCGTGTGAAAACTCCTCTGCAGTTTGTTCAACGGGTCGTCCTACAGAACACATGCGTGACAGGACAGACAACCAATCAGCATCCACCAGCAAACTGCCGAGACGCAGTAAATCCGGTATCCGACAGATGGTTATTTATTATTCAGTTATTCGGGCCAGAACAACAGGGTGACACTAAGCGTCGCAGCACGTCGCCACTCAAACATTTCAAACGAAGAGACGTTTAACCTCCAGCAGCTGTGAGGACGACGCCTGCTCGAACAAACTCCAGCTGTCAGACAGAAACTCGGCAGCTGTTGTATACGCAGCGCGACGAAGGCTCAGACGCTCCGACATCATCTTCAGGTGAGACTGAAAACGAGAAAACGCGATGGCGTTACAGCGCCACCTGCTGAGACTCAGGACATCACAATGAACTGGGCCGGGTTCTGAAGAACTGACCTGAGGAAGTAGACTGCAGCCTTCAACCTTCAGGTAGAGCAGCAGACTCTCACACCTCTGAAACACACACACACACACACACAGGTCAGGCCAGTGTTTTCCAGCTGCTACTGTTCAACTAATGAAACTTTGAACTCTGACCCTCTGGTTCAGCAGGCTGAGACATAGACTTCGTGTTGTTGGTGGTCTCTCAGAGCTGTAGGGGTCCGAGGAGTCCGTCAAGTCCTGGCACAACGAACAGACCCACTCTGACCTGCAACACAAGGCCCAAAGGCATCAAAGTCAGTTGTGTGAACACGGCTCCACGCCGGCATCAACCCTTTAATCCGGAACAGAACAGGAAAACAATGACGTTCTCGTGAAATATGCAGCAGATGCTTTCACATCTGTGTAAGCTAAGTTAACTCCCTGGTCCTTCCCCAGGTCGGTCAGAGTTTCACTCTAACTCACAGTCGATACTTGGATGAAAACCAGCGAAGTACACTTGGCTTCTTCGGCTTGTGACGACTGGTGAAACCAACCTGTGCCTGTGTGGTGAGTTCTTACCAAAAGGCGGGTCCAACGGGGGGAAGGTGACACTCTCTGTGGTATCCCCGCCCACAGGAAAAACAGATTATTGAGCCGTTAGCGGAGCCACAAGCGGAGCAGGAAACCACCTGCAGGGTCACAGGAGACTCTGGAGACGGCGGCTCTGACTCATCATCAGCGTGGGACTGGAACGCAGAACAGAGGGTTCAAGCTTCACGAGCAGAGAGCATGAGGCCGATCGACAGGTGACGGCCTACCTCACAGTCATCGCTCATCTCTTCCAGGTAAATCTCACCCTTGGCGTCTCCTCGGACCACACGATAAGCAGGAAGGGGGCGGCCGGGTCGGGTCGCGGGCACGGGCAGTCTGAACAGAGACACCTTGGGTTGGCGCAGACTCAAAGCAGAGTCCTGCTGTTCAGTGGCTTCTTCAGAGTCCGTGTCCGTTGTGTCACGTACCCATGCGACGGGTTGGGTTTCTTCGCACACGGTGGAGGTGGGTTCGTTCTCTGCAGGTTCCTGCTGCCTCACCTCCACCTGCTGGGTGCTGTGATCACAGGCGGAGTCTGCCACTGCCTTCACCACGTGACTCAGGTCCTGGTGTCCTAGTGAAGAGGAATCGGGCGTAACGTCAGAGGGGACAGGCAGGAGGGACGACACCGGTCCAGAGGGGACCGCTGAGCTTTTACCCGTCACAGTCGTGTTGACCTGTGCCGTCGGACTCAGTCCAACAGAGACTCTTTCTGCAGTCACTGAAGGAATTATCACAGGACTGCTTGCTGCCGTCTGTGGCGTAGCGGTGTGTCCCGGGCTGGGAGGCTCTGGTACAGGCGGGGCTACGGAAGGTCTGTACAGCAGGACGACGGCAGGCCGGTTCTGACCGGGAGACGGCGACTGGTACAAACCCACGGGCACAGATCTGAGGGCATCATGGGACGAAGACTGATCAGGCTGCAGGACCAATGGAAAGGTGGACATTGGTTTGGTGCATTTTACCTGCACCTGACGGGGCTTTGTGTTCATAGTCAAGGAGGACAGAGGCTGGGGAGGCTTCACGAACGAAGAGCTGACTGCAGCATAGTTGGGGATCCAAGGGGAGGAGATGGAGCATGATGAGGAGGAGAATGAAACGCTGGTGGTTCCAGTCTGGCAAAGAGCTTTACAGGAGTAGCCAGGAGACGTTACAGTCAACAAGGGCACAGAGGAGTGAAAGCTGCGAGGAGGCAGCAGCTTATCGTTCAGAGACTTCTGAAGAGAAGCGACATGCTTGTCCCGACGCTGTTCAACAGTTGCATTCAGGCCTGTGGTCTGAGGGTCAGGACAGGTGGACGTGAAGGTAGGAGGAGCAGCAGAGGACAAGCCTGTGACGAAGGAGGAAGACGGTAGGAGCCATAACTGACCTGATGTAGAATTAAGGTTTGCTGGAGAACCTGAGCTGCTGTTCACGGTCACCGCAGATTGTGACAGAGTTCTGGAGGCAGAGGAGGGAGGAAGGACTGGAGGACAGGTGGAGGAGTAGGGTGGAGGACACTGGTGTCCAGCAGAGGAAGCTGCGGTGCTGTGCACTGGAGCAGGACTAGAGCAAGTGGTGGTCCCAGTTTGAAGGCTGCACGTGGACTGTAGGCTGGTGGTGGGAGGGAGGACGGAGCAGGAGGAGGTGCCAGGAGGACCCGGGTCCTGAGCGGAGGCGCTGGACACAGAGAAGGGCACCCACGATACATCAAGTCTTCCTGGAAATCAAAACAGCTGTCAGTCTGTGTCACAGAAACCCAGATCAGAGATTATCCTGGTCCAGAGCAGGCGGACATCAGGATGAGTTAGTTCTAGTGACTCATCTTTTACTTCAACTGCTGTTCTACTGGAAGTTAATGTTTACGTGTCCGCATTAAACTGATTTAAGTTCGCAGTTACTTCCAGGTTTCGTTTTGTAAATACCTGCAACTACTGTAAAGGTTCAGTCACGACGCAGCGGGACACCAACGCGCTGCTGCGTTACCTGGTACATTGCTAAGCAGGGGTTTTAACAGAACTGTGCTAGTACAACTTACCAAAGTTTAAAACGGTGAACAGGGAGTTACTGTCAGTGACGACCTTCATTTGAGGAATCATCTGAGGAGGAGACAAGTCCTGATCTGGAAGATCCTTCAGCTGAGACTCAATCTGAGGGAAAAGACACAACAGGGCTGAAGCAGGTCTGGTTCTGTTTAGTTGGGGGCAACGGACCTGAAGGTTCCTCCACAAACAGCCTTGTTTGTTGGTGTCACCTGCTGGAACCATCCAGGTGAGGCTTTGGTCTATGAGCAACCACATAAAGAAACAGGCCAAAGCCCTGGAGGCTCGAACAGGAAGTGTTCTCACCTGTGCTCTGTAGGTTTGCAGGCTCATGAGGTCAGTGGTGTTTTTGGCTTTGTCTGCGGCATCAGTCACCGACTGTAGACTTTCCTGCAGCTCCCTCAGCTTCGTCATCCTCCTGTGAATCCAGTCAAGCTCAGACTCGTGCACCTTCTGCTCAGACACATTTGCACACATTTTAACATTCTGTAAAACAGCTTTTCTGCAGTGTTTGAGGTGGTGGTGCCTGATGTGTGTGAAATGATGAGAACATCTATGCACCCAGCATGTAAATATAAAGCCCTAAAGCTGCTCTCTCCACATCCTGCATGCATCAAAGCGCTGGTCACTGACTGTAAACGTGCTATGAGCATGTGCAGAACACAGCACCAGCGTAGAGCTCTGGCTGCTTCTCAAGAAGCTGCTGCTGCCTCCATCTCTGACATTAAAGCATCAGTTTTACTCCAAACACTCTCAATCTGAAGGAAAATTCTGCTTTAATCCCGATGATCTGGGTTCTTCCACAGTTGGACGTGAATAAATTACTGGGACCTTGATAGAGAAATGACCTGAATATCTTGAATTAGGTCCTCCTTCCTTTTCTTCAGGTGCTGTAGAAAGACATCGTACGACTGGTGCAGCTGGAGCTTCAGACAAGACTCGTGCTGAACAATGTCCCGCAGCCTGAAACAGCACACAACACGTCCAGTTTAAGGTCTGCTGCAGTTTCAAAGCAGCATTCGCCTGCTTTCTGTTAATGTACCTGATGTGCATGTCCTGCAGGGACCGTCTCACTGTGTCTCTCTGAGCTCTGATCGGCTCCACCTGGTCCTGCAACTGCTTCTTCAGCCCGTCCAGCGCTTCGCTAACAAACTCGTACCTGGCGGAGGCGACATGACGCAGGTGATGTCCACGTGTTACAGGACAATGACGAGGCAGCTGTTACATAGTTCTGTGTCAGCATGCGAACGCTCTGCTCCACCCAGTTCTCAACGTTTAAGCTGCAGATGTCCAATCACTTTCCACACCCACGCCGGACAGAGTAGAGTATTCACAACTACCACAACAAAAAACCGACAAAACCTGGTGTCAAATGAGAAGAAAAAAAACCTGGAGGGCCAGAGGTGGTAGATAAACTAAACAGGGATGTGGTAAATAAAAGCAGACAACTGAACTGGTGCAGCATCAGTTACTACGCATTTGAAGGAAGTTGTGGGAGTATTTACGCTCAGGTTTAGTGGGATAACGATGACGAGGCACTGAGTGAGGCCAGCTCACAGACAGGCTGGGCCTGTGTACCTGTGGTTCATGTGGGTCGTGAGCTGACAGTCCCGGCAGGTGAGCTGGCTACAGGTGAAGCAGAAGAGTTTGAGCGGCTCCGACGGGTGGAGTCTGCAGAACTTGGTGGGAGGGTTGGCGCTGCGCTCTGTAGAGAGAAACCAGGCGACAGATTACTGCAGCACAAACACCCTGAAGTTGAGCCTGTGAGGCTACGTCTAATACGATACACGCAGTTCTGCTCTTTGTCTTCCTGTTTCTACTGGTTTAAACTGAGCAAGCGAGTGACCTAGGTCGAGCTGGGAATGTTCCACACCCACCGCATGTGGCTACTACTGAGATCAGCCGTCTGAGCTGAGGTTGTTAGTTATCAGCCATGAACTAAAACTGTCAAAATGTGCACAAACAACATGATGTACAGTCACATCCTGAGGTGACGTTGCTCCAGAGAGTATCGGACCTGCGGGAGGCTGGTTGAGCAGCCGGTGCGACCTGGTGACGGACACTCTCCTGTGGGCTGACACGCAGTCTTCACACAGAGCTTCGTGACAGTCCAGACACCAGCAGCTGAAGGACGGGGAGTCGCAGCTGCCGCACTGCTGAGACACAAGCAAGGACATAATGACGCTGTCCAGCGCCAACCACGAGCAGGAGGCGCATTTATCAGCGGCGATATCAACGATGCAGCAACACTACTTCCACTGATCCGTCTCCTCCCTGTAAAACTGAGAGGAGCGTGGACAGGGTCCTCCTCTCAGCCACAACAGGGTCCAGCTCCACACCCAGAACAGAACCAGACCCCCAGCCTGCTGATGTTCTACCACTGCCACATACGACCCAGCTCCAGAGGTCCAGGCCCAACAGACACACAGAACCGAGCCTTAGTTACCTGGCTGAAGCCATTTCCTGGACCTTCGCTTGCGTCCATATTGAAGTTATGCTTGTGTCCTGAAACACAGAGACCAACATTATTTACACACTGGAATCTAACATAACTGGCAAAACTAATTCAACCTGCAGTTATTCATTTATTACAAGGTTCATCGAACCTTAGTCCGGTAACGATTCGATGGCTGCTCATTTAACCTGGGTCGAGACAAAAGCCCAGACGAAGGCTCCTAACACGGATCCAGCCAAGATAAGAACCTCCAACAAAGCGATTCTGGCCCTGACTCGGTCCAACAGAAGCTTCTTAAAGCGAGGGTTTCAGCCCGCGGAGTTGAGGTCATCAGCTTAGTCAGAACATCTGTTTCATCATTATTACAGGTCCAGCAACAGGCATCTGGGCAGAACCACCGGGTCAAATGGATGGGTCCGCCTGAGGGACACCAAGCCCCGCATGTGACCGCACACTTCCCCCCAACTCTAAAGTGGTTTAGTCCCGGTTCTGGCCTTCGGTTTCCCCGTGGGTTCTGGGTTCTGCTCCCTCCCACC
The DNA here is from genome assembly GCA_030770545.1 of Macropodus opercularis. Classification (NCBI taxonomy): domain Eukaryota; kingdom Metazoa; phylum Chordata; class Actinopteri; order Anabantiformes; family Osphronemidae; genus Macropodus; species Macropodus opercularis. The sequence goes on along the minus strand of CM061104.1, from coordinate 21,261,760 downwards.
TTTAATTAGTTCTGCTTCGGTAAACACAGTTAAAAGTGGCAGAAACGTGGACTTAGCGCCGTTTACCGTTAGCTAGCAGCCGAGGCTAACCGTTAGCCTGGAGCTGCTCCTCTCCGCAAGCAGCAACGTCAACAACGCTCGGTTCGGCTGCACATCTTATTGGTGGCGGTCCCGGTTCCGTTCACCGTGTCTCCAGCTAAACTGGGCATGTGCTCTATGCGAGCTCCAACTAACCCAACGACTTGGGTCGCGGCCGATGACGTCACGGGCGGAGATTCCCGAGCGTTTCCGAGGTTGTCTTCAGCGCTGTGTTATGTTTAAATGTTGATCAAACTTCTTCTTCTACAGATTTCATTCACCCAAACCCCAGAACAGACAGAAGGTCAAAGGTCACAGCAGGTCAACAGACGTCAGCGACCCTAGGGGCTGCTTAGTGTCTGGTTCTGATGGGTTTGTGCTTCAGTGGGAGCCTCCTGTGTTGTCGGTTCCTCCCAACATGAGCACGTTAAAGTCATTAATGTGTTCGCTGGTAACACGAGACTCTGATGGCGCCACGTGTAAAATGAAACCAGGCCATGATTGGAATAGTTTGTTTGAAGGTCACATAGTTACAACATTAGTCAAATAGAAACTCACTTATTTAAAGTTTCCTGTTTGTATCGAGATGCAGCATAAATACTATTATCACTGGGAGATGTTAATGCGATGACACATCATCGTGTTGGAAGAGGATGAAAACAACTAATACTGAAATAAGGTCTGACATCAGTTCAGTAAGATGAATTTACGAATAAGCAGGAAATCAACAAAGCAAAACCTGGACCTGCTGAAACCAGGACAACAATGAGTAAGTGTTCGTTGTGGATCTGGGTTCGTGGCCCGAGTCCCTGATTTACATCTGAACAGATGTTTATTCAAATCCATCACTTCAACCAAACGAAGCTGAATTGTTTCATCTGCATATTCGTTTAATGGCTCCATGCTTACGCTGGATCTGCAGGAGGAGCAACGGGGGCTTTATAAACAGTGGGACCGTCAGCAGCTCACGGTGCAGCTGGATGCTGACAGGTACGTTGGTCTCAGGGCTCAGCTGTAGTAATGTAAATGAAAGTCCAGAGGTTCTGGAGGTCCAGGGACCAGATGGTGGAGGGACGTGCTTGGTGGGTCGAACCAGAACTTTGCATAACCTTGTTGTTGTTGGCTGGTTCTTTATTTAGTTGGTCTGCCCTCAGGTTTTCTCTGCTCATTCCTGTTGGTCGACCCAGTTCGTGTCCATCCAAAACAGTTCTGGTTCTGGTGTTTCAGCTCTCAGTGACAATGAGGAGACGCCTGATCCTGCTGCTGCTGTTAGGTCTGTGATTCTGGCTCAGTCACCTGTTTTCCAACACTTATGTTTTACAGTCTGTGTTTTGAACCTTCGACCCCAAATCAAACCCGGGTCAGCGCCGCCGGTTTTCAGTAACCTGTGTCTGTCTCTGTCTCAGCCTGTATTCTGGCTGATAATGTCACCAGACATTTTGCAGCGGTCTTCCGGGCCACGAACTGGGCCGATGCTCAAAGTTACTGCAGAGCGAAGTTCACCGACCTCGCCTCCATCCAGGACGCAGCCGCCAACACTGCAGCGCAGCAGGTGGCGGGGAGAGGGAGGTTCTGGATCGGACTCTACAACACCAGCTGGAGATGGTCCCTGGGGAACGAAGACGTGTCTCTGCACACCTCCTACACCAACTGGGCCCCAGGGGAGCCGGGGCCCAGGTCCTGTGTGGCAGTATCTGATTCTGGACTCTGGTCTGTCAGAGACTGTGCGGTGCGGTACTGGTTCCTCTGCTACAGCGGTGAGTGTAATTCGCTGTAGAAGATGTTTGGACCGGATCAGAAGCAGTAATCCTTTAGGCGTTTGTCCACAGAAGGTCTGAATAAGCTTCATGTCTCTGCATGATTCCAGCTGCCACCAACACTCACGTCCTGGTCCAGGCGCTGATGAACAGGGCCGACGCCCAGAACCACTGCAGGTCTGAATACACAGACATGAGCAGCATCAAGAGCCCAGAGGACAACGTTCAGGCCTCTGGGCTGCTGCGTTATGGTCCAACAGACCTTCTGCAGCCCACGACGCTCTCACCAGGAAACGGCAGCACCACCACCAGTTCGGCCAAAACGTCTCCTGTAGAAGCCTGGATCGGGTTGTCCAGGTACCTGTGGGGCTGGTCGGACAGCAGCAGGTTCACCTACAGCCAGTGGGCATGGAACCAGCCCAGTGGGTCCAACTGTGTGGCGCTGGACGCGACGGCTGCTCACTGGTACTCCCAGCTCTGCGAGAACAACCTCTCCTTCCTCTGCTACACAGGTGAGACCCGGATCTCTGCAGTCCGGCCCAGTTCACCTGGTCTGTGCTCATCAGGTTCTTCCTCCTTTGCAGACAAAACGTATTCCGATCTGAAGACCGTGAAGCTTCGTCTGCGCGGCGGGCCCGTGGACCTGAACGACTCGGTTGCCCTGGAGTCCATCCTGCAGCAGGTCAGAGGTCACGTGATGTAAAGCCAGGTTCTGAGCGGTTTAACCTGGCGGAACCACAGAAGACCGTGCTCGTCCCCGGCCAGTAACCAACATTTAATCCGTTTCAGCTAAAGAAGAAGCTGCCGGGTGGAGGCGCTGGTGGGACCAAGCTCAGCTGGAGGAGGCGGCCTGAGGGGGATGCTTTCCACAGAGAGGAGGCGGCGGCGAGCGCGCCCCCTTGTGGCAGAGATCAGAAGCCCTGTGAGTGTGTAGTTTGATTCCGCTGCCACTGCACATGGACACAGTTTGCGTCATGTCACCCACCAGTAAAGGAGAATTTTCCTTTTTACACCTCTTTAATTTTCTCTTCTCTCACAAAGTCAACTAAATATTTCTCAAATATGCACCTTTATAAATAAATTAATTAAATAAATAAATAAATAAATATGTGATTGGCTTTAACGAGTGTCACTGTCTGAACTCACATGATGGTTTCTGCACGTTTATTTCCTTCTCATTGTTGTTGACTAATCAAATTTCTTTTGTTTTGTAGAAACACAATTATATAAAATATTTAAATATGTCACAGGACGATTTTTGTTCAGCTCATTATGTGTAGAAAAACACAAAATCAATGTGTGTTCTTCAAATCTTATCTATTAGATGCACAATTAAAGAAATAAACATGAAGCAGGCGCCTGCGTTTATTCATTCATTTTTATTTGTTATATGAACCTTTGTGACATTAATTCAGTGTGTAAATACTGAAATGCACCATCAGAGCCGAGATGATTATGGTAAAAATACACAAGGCAGATGTTTGACTTAGGAAATCAACATATGTAAAAAAGTAGAGAAAGACATTTAGTAAAAACGATTTGTTTCATATTCTGTAGAAGCATTATTATTAGGAAAGTCACAGTTTTATTGGTGTATTTCAACTGACGCACTCGGAATCTGTGATCCAAGGACCAAAGACAACCCAATGAAATGAATGTATAGTCAAAGAGAAACGCCCAAACCTGAAACAAATCACATCGTGGATTTCGCTCTCGACTGTTCATTGATTTTTTCCCTAATGCTTTAATCGTTTTAATATTTTTTTTAAATATTAATCGGTTTTCATTTTTTTACTATTCATTTCTCAATGCATGTAAAATATTTTATTTTATAACTTTACTTATACATTGTGATTTGACATCAGTGAGACTCGTGAAAATATTTAGACGTTTTAATTTATGAATTAAATTTCAAGTTAAGTCATGTTTGGTCCTGCATGCACAGAGAAGAACTGACTGCAGGCTTTGGCATAAATCAGTAAAACGCTTCTCTATTGTGTCTGTGAATGTTTTCCTCTCGGGTTCTGGTTCTGGTTGCCCCAGAACACAGAAACCTGGCAGGTGTGATGCCGGTGTTTCACTGCAGCTGGCAGGTGCACTTGATGTTCTTCTCTTTGTGCATGGAGCCGAACAGCTGAATGGCCTGTTTGTTAATCAGGTTCCAGAAGTTCTGGAAGGAGATGTTCTGACCGCTCTTTACGCCCATCTCCTGCAGGACTTGACCCAGACCCTCCTCGTTCTCCACAGTCTGAAAACGCACAGAACCAGTCAGAGTCAAAGTGATGAAGCCTCGCGTCTGTTTATTAAGGCTGCAAAAATGAATCTACGTAAAATACTGAGGTCACAGCTGCTCAGTTCTCCTCTCTGCCCCTCGCTCGCCCTACTTCCCCTCCAACACAGGGGCACATCACCTGTTCTCCAACCTGCTTCTCTGGGTTTCTCACTGTACAGTGGATATGGTTTCTGTGCTTCTGGACCCGGTTACCAGCCTGTTTTTTGTTGGACCTTGTTTGGTGAATGCTTCCACTGAAATTAAATCAGTTTCATAGTTCGAGTTTCACTACAGTACTGTGATATAAAACTACAGAACTGATCCAGCTGTGTCTCTGAAGGGGCGACCTTTAAAGCAGTGGGTGGGCCCTGATTGGACGGTCTGTGTGGTGGGCGTTACCTTGGCGACAGTCGGCAGCTGTTTGGAGATCATGGTCTGGAACTGGGTGGTGCTCATGGTGGACTCATTGTCTGCAGATGTCTGAAACTCTGTGACCAGCGTGTTGATGGCCAGCTCCAGGTCTGAGTACTGAAACAAACAGAAGACTCAACCAGGTTCATTAGGCACCGAAAGCAGGAGCAAATGTTTGCTCTTCAAGTTTTACTGCTTCTTGTGACAGAACACGAAGAACGTGGGTTGTTCTGGTTCAGGACCCGTCTTTGCGTCTGTGTCTGTGAGGAAACTCCCCACAGCTGGAATCTCAGGAATCTCTGAGCTGTGAGAAATCTGACGTGAGCTCAGAGGAGGTCTCACTCTGCTCGGCTTTCCAGGACCGGCTTCACAGAACAGAGGTTCTGGTGGGAGCGGCTCCTCTCGGCCCAGTCACTGCCATGGCTCTGTTTGACTGTAGAATAACTGGAAGCCGACTTTAAACCCGCCCAGTTAAATCCTCTCCTGGTCCAGACACATCTGCTACCGGAGCTGGACTCACCGGCTCGGTGATGTCACAGGTAAACGAAGGAAAACGCTCCAGGTGCCGCCGCGCCGTTCGCGCACACGTCCAGCTGTGAGTCCACAGGGAACAGCTGGACGGGGACAGGGCGGCGGCTCGAACAGAGCTCAGTCCAGAATCCTGATCCCGGATCGCCTGCAGGCGCCTGTTGCCTCATGTCAGAGCTGGAAGGACGGAACCAGTTGTGTCCGTTTGCTTCAGGTTCTCTGACAAACCCTGCTTTTACAGCAAAGGACGAACTGGACGTTTGAGCAAAGCACGTACAGACGACGAGGTTCTGTTGGACTCTGATACTAAAACTTTATAAAAAAACAAGTCCTCGCGGTTTGAAGTGCAGCCACGCCCGTAGCGATGACGTAACACAGGTACAACAATGGGCTACACAGGTGTCGGCGTTAAGATAAAAGCGTCGCTTCCTTTCATCGAACCGACCGAAACCCCGGTTCTGAACCGACCTTAGACTCAGAAAAGTCACAGCTTCGTGTTTCAGACTGAAACCTTCGTTCTCCTCGGTTCCGTCCCTCCGACCCAGACCTTAAACCGACGCTTCTGGTCCTGCTCATCCATGAACATGTCAATCGAGCGGAGACTCTTACCTTAGTCGCCATCTGTTCGGTTCTGGACCCGGAATGAAGCCCGAAAATACCGCGAAAGAGAAAAAGAGCGAGAGAGCGAGAGTCCAGACGCACAGACACACACAGACACACACTTCCTGCTGAGAGCCCTCCCACACGGATAACACACACCCATGTTGGCGCACGTCACTGACACACACCTGAAGCAAAAGACGAACCTGGTCCAGAACTTGGTCCCGCAGAGACACCGAGTCGTAAAGCGCTGAAAGCATCTGACCCGATGTTTCTCCGGCGTTGACTTTGAGTTCGGTCCAGTAAAAAGCTGACGGTTTCACACTGACCAGCCCGGGCCTAGAAGCAGGACCCAGCGATTCTGGTCTCGGGCTGAGCTCAGACACTGGGAGCTGACCAGTACAACCAGTCAGCAGAACCACACCAAACTACAGCATCTACTGCCGTGGAAACGCTGGACGTTGGGTATGAATGAATACGTACATTAGTTAAGAGAAGTTTCAGGTTTCTCAGTAGAACCCGTCCCAGGAACAATCAGACAGTCACAGTTGTGCAGGGGGAGGATTTTCCACAATCTGGCAACCCAAACTCTTCACACTCTACCTGCTTGTGTAACTCGTTCATTATAAACAGAACCAGAATCATGAACGTGCTTAACGGTTCTGTTTGCAGTAAATGAACGACATCATCTGTTCGTTCTTTAATAACATGCTAAAAACGGAGACTTGTTCAGGGTCCGGGTCCTGGAGGGTCAGAGAACGATGACTGTGGCCAGGCCCTCGTTCATGGAGCTGCCGGACTCTGAAGAAGCAAAGGAGTGAAAAGCCGTCTCACTGAGGGATCCCTCCGACCCGCGGCGGCTCAGGTCTGCTTCACTGTCGGCAGGTAGACATGGGAAAACGGCGTCAGGGCCTCTCATAGCGTAAAGAGCTTTCCTTCCTCTGCAGCCCGACCCGCGACCCGCAGCGTCTGCTACAGAATCCCACCAGTTCTTCACAGAGACTTTTTACAGACGAGTACCGAGGCTGTGTTTCAGGCGTTACTCACAGCTCCTCCTCGCCGTCTTCCTGGAAGGTCACAGGTCGCGTCCAGATGACACCTGGGTTTCCTAGACTGTGCAAACACGGCAGACAGTACAGACCTGAAAATACAAACGCTGGTGAAAAGTCTCACAGAGACGAGCGCGTGAAGCACATGAGCCCTCGACAGTGTTTACAGCAGAGCCCAGGAAGTGTCCTCATTTCTCTCATGTCATGCTAATGAGGCGGATTTGTCTCTGAGGGGTTAAACGAGCTGCAGCTACAGTTACAGTGAGTCAACACAAAGGCCGAGCTGCTGACACTCCCTCAGCACAAACGTCTCGCTCACACGCTGGTTTCCTGGGGCCTTCGATCAAACAGAACCTTCGCCTCGAGTTTAGGGGTTCGTACTCTGGGATCGAGTCCTGAACCCAGCGTGACTCCGACGTAACGCTAAACACAAAACTACCCCAGTGCAGCCCGGTCCCAAGCTGCTGCTTTCACCTGAGCGGCGCGGGACTCCACAGGTGACCACGCTGTCCTGCTCTGGACCCATCTCCTCTCCACAGGCCTGGCAGGTGACAGGCGGCGACAGACCCAGCAGGTGAGACAGGTACGCGCCTCCAGCGGACCTGAGGCACAGACAGGTGCTGCAACATTAGACGTCTGCAGCCTGTCACGCAAACACAGGACGTCTGTCTGTTCTGGGTCTAAGGCGGCACCACGGCCTCGCTGTACAACTGAATGAGCTCTTTACAGGCCGGACGTGAATTTCCAGCTTTGGTTTATTTCCTTGATATTAAAACCATTATTGTGTTTGTACCGTAGCAGCAGAGTGTGAAGGCGACCTCCTCCTCCTCCTCCTCCTCCTCGACTCCTGGCTGCAGACGCCCTCAGGGCTTTCCCCAGAGTCGTTCTCTGATCCAGGATCTTCTGACGCAGGAACTGGATCCTCTCCTGATCGGCAGACGGACAAACAACATCACTGATTAAACAGTCGGTCTGTGACGGCTGCTGTTCGAGTCAGACTAAGGCAGTAACATCTGGACGTTTAAACTGAGACGAAGCAACGTTAAAGGGACAGAGTTGCCAGATCAGCTGTCTTGTTTGGTTTCAGGTACCAGCTCAGCTCTGTTGACCTGCGTCCATAAACTCTGGGGATGTGACTGATGGGACTAAAACCTGTTCAGACACAGGGCAGCTCTCAGAGCTGGGTGGGTTTCAGGCTGCAGCTTTCAGAGCCGTTCAGGTCTCAGTGTGGCGAGTTCAGACGTGCCTGCGTCGTCCTCTCGTTCATTCTGCGGATTCCTCCTCCTCCTCCTAAAAAAACACACTTCACTGTGAGCTCAGGAGGGGCGGGGCTAACGGGTCAATTCCCGAGCTCCTCTGTCGTGTTGCTGGCTGTAGCCCGGACGCCTGGTGGAGAACATGGACTTCTGCTGAACAAGCCCTCAGTCTGCACAGTGAGCCTCCGCAGCGCATGAACCTTAGCAGAACCAATAACCAGTGTGGACGTCTTCCACGCGTCTCAAAGCTGCAGTTTCACAAATATACGGGTGGCAGAACGTGTGGTGTGTCTGACTGACGGGTCAGGCTGGAATCTCATACCAGTTCTCTCTCTGGATGATGTGATGCACAGGCGAGTCGTCTGCAACGCTGTACAAATCCTCCAGTCAGAGAAGCCAGCAGAGCCAGGCCCAGCAGAAATCCTGGGACACAGACCAGAACCACCAAAACCAGTGTCGACATCAGAACATCACTCAGTAACAACGTTCTCTCAGGAACACAGTTACAGTGAAGCGACCTGAGCAGCTCCAGGTCAGTCTTTTACATTTGCTCCAGGTTTCACTTACTTTCCAGCTAATTTTACTGATCACTGACCCAGAATGAAACACGTGCTGTAGTCTGGTTCAGACGGCTCCAGCAGACACTTCCTGCTGATCACTGTGATGTTTCCTCCCTGCAGGATGTTAAATGCAGCCACCAGGTCTCTGTAGATGTCCGAGGCATAGCCCGACCCGTTCACTTGCACCACCACCAGAACCGGAGCTGAGGCGGAGGACAGACAGTCACACATGAAGAACATGAGGCTCTGGTCCACATCACAGTCATACGCACATCTGCGTTACCTCGAGCTGCCACGTCCCCCTTCACCTGCTGGTGCACCTGGTCCAGCATCCAGAACACCAGAAAGTCCAGAGCCACCAACAGGCCGCCCATCACAAGGTGTTTGAAGACTGAGACCACGCCCACCACCACCTCCTGCCACTCGCTGGCCGTCAGGTGACGCGTCACTGCAGGGACAAGGCTCATTAGAGTCTAACACACTAGCACCGGTTCAGTCAGGGCAGACAAGCCAAGTGTAACCGGGATCCGTTTGGAGTCTTCTCTGGGTTAGTCCTGTTCACTGACGTGGAGAGATGTAGGTCTGGGCTTCTCTGCGTGTGATCGGCAGGACTGACGCTCCACCCCGTGAGGTCACCTGTCGGTCGAGCTGTTCAAACTGAGCGGTGATGTAAACGTTGTCAAAGTCAAGGTCACGGAGATACCTGCGTCTGTAGCGCATGGCCCTGAACGCACAAACACAGACACACAACCAGCAGTCAGATACTAAGGTGCTAACGTTTAGCATCTCAACACCGTGACGACATTTAGCGAGCAGTCACCTCAGGAACGACCAGGTGAGCAAGACGAGGCTGCCGTACTTCAACGGCTCGGTGACCTTCTGAAACAGCTGCAGTTCTGATGAAACCTCCTCCACGATCTCCTGAGACATCTGCTGGAGGGATCGGCTGAAGTTGGCATCCAGGTCAAAGTTCACAGAGGCCGAGATGCTGAAGTCAAATTCACGCTTCATGTGCTCGAAGGCTGTAACGACGGCTAAATGAGGCCAGAAACGGACTCGTGACCAACAGCAGAGTACAGTTTGTCAGCAGAGTCAAAGAACAAACTTACGCTCTGCCAGACGTTGTTTCAGATGGTTGGCAACGTAGGAGGGGATGATGCAAAAGAGCTCACCAGCTGAAAAACAACCTCAGCAGTTAACCATTCGCTCGCTATGTTCTATTTGGTCTTTATTTTCTTTTTGTGAAACTCCATCAACTACGGTCAGTGCACGCACCGCGGGCGAGGTTGCAGAGCGGCAGGAAGCCGTCCACCACGTCACACAGGAAGCTCAAGTCTCCCAGCAGGTTGGAGCAGTCGGTCCGAGCGTCGCCGAGCAGTGCCTGGCACTTCCTGAAGGGAGAGCCCAGTTTGGCGTTGCAGATGTCCCCGACGTCCGCCAGAAAGTGGAGGACGTTCCTCAGAGTGCGGGCTGCAGGACAGAGTGTACAGAGGCACGTGGTGAATCCACTACTGCCTGTTACGCCTCAGCTTCAGTCCACTCTTCGTACGCGTGGGCCTTAAACCGACCAAACACCTCAGCCGTCAGTGTGACGGGCGTGGACGCTCACCAACGTGGCGGACGCTGTCGGTCAGAGCGTGGATGAAGTTCTGGACTCTTCCTGCTACAGAGTGAGCGTTGCTGCTGATCTCTCGGATCGTATCCAACATGGCTGCATAAACACGCAAAGCACAAACTTGACGTAACGTAAAGCAGTAACTTCAACCTGAGGCGCATTTGAGGTCCCTTAAAAAGTGGGAGGCACATATACAAACTGTTGTAATTCCTACACCGTTCACCTGATTTGGATGTAGATTCCCTCAAAGTAAAGCTAACAGTCTGCAGTTAAAGCACATCTTGTTCCTTTCATTTCAAATCCATTGTGGTGGTGTATGGATCCAAAAACCTTAGAATTGTGTCGATGTCCCAATATTTATGGACCTGACTGTACATGGAAACTAAATGGAATGCCACCACTAAAAAAGAAACTTCAGCATTAGCAACACAGAGCAGTGCTAGCAGTACTGTGCTATGGGCGGGGCTTACAGGAAAGGGGTGTGGCCGACCGGCGTATCAGTTCCCGCGTCTGATTGGCTGCCAGCTCAGCTCCACACAGAAGACTGGAGGCGGCGCGCTCTGTGTTTTCCAGTGTGTTGGTGAGCGGCCCGGACAACATCACCCCAACAAACACGAAGAGCAGGAGGTTCCTGCCCTGGGCTGAAGGGATCACGAACACCGGTGAATAAAGCTTTACCAGCTGTAACGTTATGTGACCTTAATAGTACTAGAAATAACACGTTCTGAAATTAGTCATTCAACAAAATTGATACAATTTTAAATGATATGTTTTCTAAACTCTGCTATGCCCCACAGAGCTGAACAGCTGCTGACAAAGGTCAAGTCTGAGCATCTTTGCCCTTAAAAGACTTTAATTATCGCTGATCTTGTTCGAGTTGTTCATGTCACCGAGTGAAAGGTGAAGCAGGAAACCTTTCCTTTCCTGCACACCCCTCGATGGGATGTGGTGGATCGATGTGTAGCACTGAGCTTGTGTTTGCTGGCTGGCGCTGCCATATAAAACAAAAACAGCCACATCTGGTGGGTTGTAAAACGAAGTCACGGAATAACAGAACTGAAGCCCGTCTGATTCCCTGCATTGACGCTGGACTAGCGTTTTCTGAGTGATGCAGCCGACTGACAGCCCAGGTTTGAACTGACCTGAGCACAGCGAAGGCAGCATCACCGCCACGTCAGCCCGGACTCCGGCTGACAGTCCCATGCCGAAGGCTGCCAGGACGGACAAGGCCACCGTGGTGTAGGCACAGAGCCACAGCGGCTGCCTCTGCAGGAACAGGGCCGTGGCCCCATACAGAGTCGCCAGCAGCAGCCCCAGAGCAAAGGCCGCGAGGTCCCCGCCGCCCTCCTTCAGATGACCTTTGAACTTCCTCCAGCTGCTGTACCACGAGCATCCTGCTGACCTGAGGAAACGAACATGGTTCTCTGGGTCAACGCCACCCAGTGCACCAACAGTTCGGTTTCTCATCACAGCTGAGGCCTCTCCTCTCTGTGCCTTCACCCAACCGGCCCAGGCAGACGTCCCCCACATGGAGCCTGGGTCTGCAGGTAGAGAGTTTTTCCTCCACTGTTGCTATTAAAATGTACAATTCACTGGCTACAAAGCTGCTCCATGCGGGACCTGTTGGCTTCCGTTGTGTCAGGACTTACTTATAACTTTGGGGCTATATAACAGAACTGAACTGGTTGCTCACCTGGCCGGGCCCGCGGTTCGGACCCGGAGTCTGGGTTTGTCCAGATGAACTGTCCCGTCTTCACTCTTCATCGTGTTTTCATGTAACCTGGCGACCAGGAAACCGGAAGCTTCTAGAAGCTCGAGCTTTGAAACCACAGCACGCAGCTCCCTGACGCGGAGTATGGGTCGCACTGAGCCTCGAAGACGGTCGGAACCACAGTCAGAAGCACGCAGCAGTGAGTGGGTTCACTAACCAACCCTTAGCAGCAGCTAGATGCTAACGGTTAGCTCTGGATTAGCACAGTGTCCTGTTGCCATGTAGCACTAGCTAAAGGAAACCGTTAAGTAACATCCAGCCTCAGTTAACACGTGGATATAAAACGTATAATTATTACGAATTACTTAGACTTCGAATCATCACTGAAACTGTTTCTGCTGGTCCGAATAATGACTACGAAGCTTAGCGTTAGCACCCGTGGAAGCTACCTGCAGCCTGACGGGACACAGGCCTCGTGGTTTCAACGGCCACCAACCGTTATCGCACCTGGTTTCTAGAGGAACAGCGTTAACGTGAACACGTGTGTGTCCTCCAGCTGTCTGCCGGTTCCTCTTCAGCCAATCAGAAGAGACTGTGCGGTCTCACCTGTCTCACCTGGTTCTCAGAGCAGCGCTTGGAGCCGTGAGCGGCACAGGTAAGACTGCAAAGAGCCAACACGCCACCCTCCTTTGTAAATGATTGATTGCTGTTTATCGAACATAAATCTTTTGATTCTGTAGGTTTATTATAATTGACATACACTGATTGAGTGTTTCTGAAGCGAAAGGTTCATCAGTCTGACCTCCACTCGGCAGAAATCATCACTGTCCTAACGCCCCCTGCTCTGTCTGCTCCCTCAGTGCTGTACCTGGGTGTCCTCCACAACCTCCCACCAATCTTCGGCCTGACGGTAGTGGCAGGGGCTTCGTTTGTTGGTGAGGAGACGTCACTGTCGTAACGTGTCAAGTAAAATGTGTGACACTCATTCAGCGTTTGGTTTAACGGGGCTCAAACGCACCAAACCCCTGCGTTCCAGCTGTGTGTGTTGTGGCCGGAGCCTTGTCCTCCTCCTTCAGGTGTTCGGTCCTTCTCATGTTTCCCAGCATGCTCGGTTCCCGTGGCCACGCGTACCTGATTGTGTTCATCCTGTCCGTGTTGTCCAAAGGTAAACGTGACGCATCCTTGAAACTCGTTTCTAAACCGGAGCCAGCTGTGAATGAGTAAAATCCCAGAACCGTGAAACGCTGTCATTTTGTGTTGTGGAATCACAAAGGTTTGTTTACAACAACACATTTTAATCTCATAATTTTAGTATATACCCACTCTCTGCACATGTTTTTGTGCTTTCAAGTATTTGCGTCTACGCCAGCGTGAAACAGCAGGAACCGCCCTGCTGTCTGTCTGGTAAAAGCAAAGCGGAGCCTTTTTAGAATGAACGGACCGTTTGAGTTGCTCACTGTTATCTACTGTTGCAGGTCCAGTTTCTAACATGCATCGTAACGTTGAGGCAGCTGCTTTGTCTCTGAGCTGCAACCTGGACCTGCAGGTTAATAACAGCAAGTTACTGTGGAGAGAAGCTGTCAGACCATTTATTCTCATCACGCAGGAGCTCACGGTGCGTTTGTCTGTAGGAAAACAAAGCTCGAATGTCATGACTTCATTTCATGTGGCCACAGAATGATCAGAAACGTATGTTAGGACTGATTAGAGGTTGGTTCTAGATGTGCAGCCGAGAATGAAACGCCTGCAAATGCTACACTAAGGCCACAGAATCTCACTGTCATAAAGATGAAAATAGTACGATTATACTGTTTTCTGCTTTTAAGATAAGTCAGTGGAAAGAATTAACAGAATTATATCAGCACCATGTCACTGTTTCACGTGCAGGACAGTAAAGCAGAGTTTGAAGGAGAGATTTTAAACATCAGCAGGAAGTTTCAGTCCATCAGAGATGAACTCGTCCTCCAGTACGAACACGATCACTTCAAAAACCAAACCAACGCTGTGTTGAGTAACAGCACTCAGCAGCAGTTCACTGCGAAGACCAGGATGCAGTGTAGCGGTGAGTCCAGTTAAACCGCCGTTACACCTGGAGGACGCTCCAGTTACGCGTGTCGTGTGTCCAGATGTGGTGGAGGAGGGGGTGCAGCGCTGCGCGGACTGGTTCAGACGCAGGTGGAAGGAGTGTATGGAGCAGATACCTGTTCCTGTCATCAGCCATATCGTCTGTGTCTCCATGAAGTTCCACTTCCTGTGTGACATCATCAGAGGTGAGAGGTCACGCCAGCTGCAGCTCAGACAAGCATGCTTCCACCTGACAGTGTCCTGAAACGTCTTCTGCCGTGTTAGTGATGACTCCATGGTGCACACAGCAAATTCCTGTGGAGGGAAACTTTGGTAAGCTGTTCGATCAGCTGGATGGTTCTGTTGACCAGCTGTCCAGAGAGTTCAGCGCCGAACTCGTCCTGCAGGTCAGAATTACATGTGACATATAATCCCTGCAGGCAAAACCCCATGGGTGTAGAAGTCAGATGTGTACTCGTACTGCAAATAGGGTGAGAAACTTTACTTAAGTAAAGTTCAGTGAACTTTTGTTTCCGGACCTGTGACCGTCTGCAGCAGCAGCAGCGGCGGCCGGTGCTGGGTGGAGCTGGGATGGACCAGGAATTCACTCAAGCTGTAAAAGAATCCTTCAGGAAACTGACGACACCAGTGGAACAGCTGCTGAACGTTCTTCAACTGCTGCTGTCCTTCACCTTCATCAACATCTTCGTACAGTAAGGTTCACACCTTCTGCCGCATCTTCACCATCTTCACACGGTGATATTCTCCTTTTCTTCAGGGGCTTTAATTACCTCAGTCGGTACCGGAGCGACATCCAATTTGACAACATCTACATCACCACCTACTTCAGGCAGATCGACGCCCGTAGGAGGAACGCGGTACCGCCAGCATTCTGGGCAACAATACGACTTATGAATGACTCGTGATCTGTAATCATCGTTGCCTTTTCGCTGCAGGGGAAGTGTTTCCTGCTGCCTCTGAAAAGTTCTGAGAGAAGGAAGTTTGTCGACCCCTGTAGTCTGAGAGTCTGCCCTGAGGAGCTCAGACAAGTGGTGAGTTAAGTAGAGCAGGGTACAAAAGTACATGAACCTGAGGCTCGAAGAGTGTTGGACAGGTTTTTGATGCTAAATAGATTTAACGTTCGGTCATCTATAAACCTCATCACATTTCTATTTCATGTTTATCTCCCCTCTGAAGTGAATCAAAGTAATGATGGAGCTGATTTGTTATTGAAGTTGCACGTGTAAAACCCTAAAAACAAATGCAGCCGACGTGTAGCACATTCATTCTCCAGTTGTGGAAGCAGCCACTGGGGCCACGTCCCTCAGTCCCTCAGTCCCTCAGTCCCTCAGTCCTTCAGTAAACGTGTGTTGTCAGGTCTCCGGTGGCTTCCAGGTGCTGTCCGTCGCGCTGCTGTGTGTCGTCCTGTTGACCCTCGACTTCTCTCTGTTCCATGTCCTGGACATCGTCAGCAGAAACACCTTCAGCCAGTTCAGCCTGACCAGTAAATGCACACCTCATTTATTAGAAGTATAAATATGTAAAAAGTGAACATCCTGTCATTTCTACCTCCAGCCTCAACACGTCTGTGACTCCGCCCCTTCTCTGCAGGTGGTCACCAGGTGACCATTAGAGTGGGCGGGGCCTCCATGATGGCTCGACTGCTGAGAAAGACGGTTTCGGCGTTCAATCACTCGTCTGGTCTCCACATCTCCACTGACAACCATGGTAGGTTGTCAGTCTGTCACGGCAGGTGTAACAGAGAGGATTTGACACTTCCTGTCTTCACGGTTGCAGGACTGAACAAGTTTAATCAGGTCTGGTGTTCACATCCATGTGGACACATTTGGATCCTTCTTGTTTTTTGCCGTCACCTCACGTCATCCTGCCTGATCCTGAAAACCACAGTACAGCACATTAACGGCACGGGTCCTGTCCCCCCAGGCTGTGCGTCTCCCCCATCCTCCCTCCCTGCTGGTGTGTATGTGAGCTGCGTGGGCTGCGTCCTGTTGGTGGCGCTGCTCAGCTGCCTCCAGGTTTATACCAACCGTCTGAAACGGGTCATCGCTGCCTTCTACAACCCTCAGGTTCACACACTTATCGTCTCAGTACATGTTGAAAACGTGATATCACTCAGAAACACATAGCAAAGGAAGCCCAGCGATAAAACACCAAGTGAAGCTGAAACTGAGCCAAATGTTGTTGTTGGTGGAGATCATTTGTCCACATCTGTGACTTTATGGTCGTGGACTGTTGGTGATTTAGGATTAGTGGTAGTAACAGTACTGTGTGTTTTAGTTTGAATGTGTGTTACACAGATGATGTCACTTCCTGTGCTTTACTGACACTGTTTAAGCTGTGAGAGCGGCAGTAAATCTGATCTCAGAGCAGATTAATGTAAGCGCATTAGAGCAGAGCTGAACTGTGGTGGAGCGACATTCAGAGCAACAGGGCGAGCGAGAGGGAAGGTGAATGAAGGAGCGGATCACTTCATGTGCTCACGTTCTGCACATTCATCACTTTACAGTAATTACCAGCAGCATATCCCTCATTACGCCAAGTCCCTCTCACATCTGTTCCACAGTCCTAAGAGTAAAAGTTATCAGGTTCCTCAGTATGACGCTAATGAAGTAATGAGTTAATGTCACCGGTTGCTTAGTGTGTTCACTGCTAGTGTGTGACAACTGCTCCTGAACACACTAAGGAACTGATTTTAGTTCATGTAGTTGTTTTGAGGAAGCTCTGTTTGTCCTTCAGAGGGAGAAGAAGCGGATTCTGTTTCTCTACAACCTGCAGCTCCAGAGACGGATTTCCTCCAGCAGGGACCAGAGACTGTGGATCAGCCAGGGGCCGACTTCATTTCATGTGGCCACAGAATGATCAGAGACGTATGTTGGGACTGATTAGAGGTCGTTTTTGAGAATGAAACACCTGCAAATACTATACTAAGGCCACACAATCTCACTGTCATAATAAGATTTAAAGATGAAAATAGTACGATTATACTATTTTCTGCTTTTAAGATAAGTCAGTGGAATAAATTAACAGAATTGTATCAGCACCATGTCACTGTTTCACGTTCAGGACAGTAAAGCAGAGGCGCCAACGTACGGAATAAAGACTAGCACATTATTAAGAATCCAACTCAGTCATATTTTTGTATTTTAGCACTTACACACATGCTGGAATTCTCTTGTTGTGTGTGTCAACCTGCTACAAATTGAAAACCAGCGGTTTTAAAGACTTATGGGTCCTGAAAGGTTTCTCGCAGACAGACGCAGGTCACCAAGCGCTGCCTCCGGTTGACAGGCACTAGACGCTGTGTTTCTAGATATGTCTGTGGGTCTGCGTTTAAATTGTTGTAAATTCAACTTGACTCTAGGCTAATATTAAGTTAAATTTATATGGAGTTCATTTATACAAAAAGTAGCTTGTAAGCAAATGTCCAAGTTTATCTCTCAGATGCTGCTGCAGAGGAGACTCGTGCTCATGTTGAATCTCTTCTGCAGGTGTTTCCTTGTCTGAGCAGGTGTAGATGGTGTCACCGACAGGAAGCTGCAGCAGAAAGAAGAAAAAGGAAACATCCAGATAAACCTTCAGCTTTATTTCATTATCAATAAACATCTGTCTGAGCTGCTGATGCACACATTGGGACCAACACCTCCTATGAGCAGATTAGAAACATAGCATTATGTAAGTAGCTGATCCTTTTAATCTGATGGGCAAATGACAGCACAACAAACTGGTCTTGGATCAGTTCTGGGTCCTTTCATACACATCAGTAATCATTCCTGTAGCCTCAGCATCCTCTAACCTGGCCTCTTCAGAGTCTAAACAACATCCTCTGCAGCTTCCAGTTCATTACCATGAAGATGCTGGTGGTGCGTTTACGCTAATTGTGATGTTTATTACTTAGTTACCATCAGTGGTTTATCGTTTGTGTTGAGTTTTGTGGTTCCACTGGTCATGAGGTTAAATCAGTTACATCATTACAGGACAGCTGTAACGCTTTCATGTTTCCTAATACAGGAGCTTTATTAACACACACCATGCCTGAGAGTTAAGGAGGACTGGGATTCAATATTCATCACATATAAATACCAGTCGGACTGTTGTTGTTTTACTTTTCTAAACACATTTAAATTCACGCTGACGTGCGTGTGCTGACGTTTATTTTGAAAGGGCCGTTTCCCTACGTCCGGTTGATCTGCTAACTCTGGTTAGCTTCGCTTAGCTACATGACGCTACCTCCAGTACAAACCCGGTCGTCCCGGTGTCCTCCCGTAATTAACCAGCTCACGGGCCTCCGAGCTCGTGCGAGTCCAGCTGTCCGGCGCTCAGACCAGCCTAACCGGCAGAAACTACCCGAGTCGTGTTAAAGTTCTCTCCGGAGCTGCGCTGGCTGCTTGACCGCCACCTTCACGCTCAATTAACGGTCCGCTTCTCGGTTGTAGCGTCCAGCTCTGACCCGCTGCTCTCTGGGTGTGAGCGGGAGAACCAGCGTCATGGAGTCACCGTGGAGCCGCCGGTGCTCCGACACGCTGAGGTAACGGGACCGGCTTACCTCCCGCACACACCAGACAGCGGCAACCTGTTGCCCGTAGCCGGTGGCGCAGACAGGATGAGCCGAACCGCTGCACCGTTACTGCCGCTGCTGCTGCTGCTCGGCGGCCGTGCTGCCTTCACCTTATGCAGGTTCCTGAACGCACCACGAGATGGAGAGGGTCTGAGTCCGGTCGGACGGACGGACGGTACCGACAGCCACACTGTGACAGGTAACGGTTACTGAAAGTAGCTTGAGTTCAGCTTAGGGTCGTCATTTAAGGCTCTCTGTTAAAAGTGCGCAGTGAAATGTTCCCAACAGGAGGCAGACTGTAAACGCATGAGAACTTGGAGCTGAAGTAGTGAGGAGCAGCGACAGGCCGAACCCACCCAGTATGAACCCGTGCTCTGTCTCCTCAGGTGTGGACAGGCTGCGGCGCCCCTCCCTGCTGGAGACAACCCGTCCCTTCGTGCTGGTGGCTGGACGGAGACTCAGCCTGGACGAAGCTCTACAGGTCCGACATGCCCCGGTTCTTCAGTGGTTCAGTTTGCTTCAGCAGGATTTAGTGATATCAGCCAGTTCTGGTACCACAGGCTCATAACGGTCTCTCGTGTTCTGTGTTGTGTCGGTCGGGTCTGGACTGTGGTCCAGAGTTGGGAATGACCTGCGTATTTTTTTTGTAAATCAGAGGATCCGTCAGTTGTGACAGACACAAAGCTGCATCTTCCCATTAAACTTCTGTCTTTTAAGGAGCTCAGGTTCACTTAACTTTAAAAAGTGACGACCGAATGGTTTCGCTATGGCTTCTGGAGGAGGAATCTTTATACTCTACATTAATTTACTTCCTCCTGGCTCCCAGTCGGCGCAATAAGCGAGAGGAAGCTGGAGCCTGGGCCGGTTTCTGCAGGGGCTTCCTGCATTGGGTGGTGTATGGGGGGAGACGCTTCCCATGCAGCTGACAGAAGCTCTGAGATCACTTCCTGTACAGGTCCCCCACCTCAGCTCCTCCCAGCCCGAAGGAAACCAGGAGAGGAGAAAGTAGAGAGAGCTGTGGCTCCACGTGATGTGGTTCTGGACTAGTCCAGACTCAATGCACAGCAGAACACTGGCTCAGAACGGAAATGGAAAATGTTCCCAAACTGAACCAAATGCAGTTTTTTGACCATTTATAGAAAACTCTTCATCTTAATTGAACTGTCAGCAGGTACAAAATGACTTAAACACTCTAATTTGCCAACATATTTTTTTCCGCCCTGAGGTTGAGAACAGCAGCAACAGGAAGAGAGATTTTCAAAGGGAGAAAGAACATTCAACGATGTGGAGGTTCAGGGGAGATCAGACCCAGTTCGTTCCATAGTTGGACCCACCCAGCTAAAGCGAACATGAGTCAGCTGACACCCCCACCCGTCTGCGTCCGGTTGCACAATGATCTGATCCGCCACAGAGAGCAGCGAGGGTGGAGACGCCTCAGAGGGGAATTCTGCTCACATCATCACAGCTCCTGCCTGTGGTTGTGTTCAGCTCTGTCTTATGGACTCAAACCAGAATCTTTCCTGAAACTTTCTTTCCTGTGCTTTTCATGCTCGACCACAGACTGAGGCCGTAGTAAACAGAGACCCGGTTCAGTTTACAGGTTCTGACCCACCTTTAACGTGACTCTGTTGGCTGTGGTTTTGTTGAGCCGTGCGACTGTTTTCATCTGAGGCTTGTGAACACTTGTGTGAGTGTGTGTCGCATATTTAGCTGTTTGTGTTAAAGACGAATGAGGTTGAAAGTTCCACATTCAGACGTCAGAGGTGAACGCAGGTGGAGAATCTGATAATGAGGCAGTGTCCCTCTGTGTCTTACAGCCATCGCCACCTTAGCTAGATGAACATAGATGCCTTCACTTCCTGCAGAGCTGGAAGGAGAAAGCAAGGAAGCGTCTGCCCAACGGGCGGCTCCGTTAACAGGCAGGAAGCTCCACTGATTGGATAACGGATGTCCGCTCCCCTTGCCTGTTTTAGCAGGCGGTGGGTGGATGGCGGCCACAGCGTTCACATCAGGGGTCTACACAGCAACAGCTCTTTGGTTCAAGTTTGAGACAGATGGTGGTTAATTGAGCATCTACACACTGTTTTCACAAGCTGAGGCAGAAAGCAGTTTATTACAGCTTGTTCTGGGAGACGTGGGCCAACTGCTGGTCAGTGGGAAGCTGTTCACCCTGAAGGTTGTTGGGTCGAAAGGTTGACCGTGTTAGAGATAGAAGTTTACAGCCAGAAATGACCAGACGTGTGTGTACTAGTGAGGTAACACTGCACACACAGTTTGATGTCTATTGAAGCAAAGCAGACCTTTTATTGTCTGACGCTGAAATAGTTGTCTACCTATTATTTATCACGTTGATTTTGAGTAAATTCGAGTGAATTCGCTTCTTGTGTTGTTCCAGGCCGGACACCCTGACAGGCTGCTCTGTGGACTGGAGGTGGGAGGACGGCTTCTCCTCCTGGACCTGGAGAAGAACCAGTAAGTGGGACGTAGTGGGACGTTAAGCACAGCATCAACGTAGAAGACATTTTCACTGTCGAGGAATAAAGTCACTGCTGGAAACCTGTGAAATGATGGAGATGCAGTCGTGTCCATCCTGACAAGCGTCAGCTCTGACGCGTTACCTGTATGTGACGCTACTGAGAAACGATCCATCCAGAACCTTCGTGTTACTGTTGTTCTGGTGTTACCTCAGAGCTTCTCTCTGCCTGTACAGGTTGAGGATTGAGTTAGTGAGGACCAGTCTGAACCGGCTTGAGCTTTGAGCAGATCAACAGTAAACACCCAGTGTTTAGGAGCAGTTTTCATCTCGGGCTCCTCATTAGCTCTGACATTTTGGGCCAGTTTCTGCCCTAAAGCTGCTCCAGTTCACTGAATGATCCGCTGAATATATGATGTGTTTGTTCGTCTTTGCAGCAAACTATTGCCCAAACCACCCAACGTCTTCTACTACCTGCCCAACGGTACCGGGGTGTCCGTGAGGGCCGACCCTGTGGTGAGTCAGTGAATGCACCGTGGCCTGTCTGCAGACTCTCTGCTGTGATTCCAGCTGATTGTGTTTGTGTCATCTGCAGACCCACTGTTTTTACCACGGTAGTGTTCGTGGATTTCCTCAGTCCAGAGTCGTTCTGAGCACCTGCTCCGGACTCCGGTAAGTCAAACGTGCTCGTCCAGCGTCCTCCCCACAGCCCAACCGTGGAGGCAAACAGGTGGAAGCTCCATGTTCACCAGCCAGAGGTTTAACAACTGATGGTGAAACCGTTACGGACACCAACTAAAACCAGCTCCATCTACTGGAGTCTGCCCTCAGAACTGGGACTCCAGAACCGGTTTTATTTCCTGAATGTTCGGTGCAGTGAGTCCACGACGTGTGAACTAAACTCATTTATTATAGAAAAGCACATTGTCTGTAAAAGAAAACAAGGAAAGCAAAATCAGTTTAAACCTAAAAACCTCTGATCCGGTTTGTCCTGGATTTACCGTGTTTCTTGCTATGACGACGTCAGCAGTTCTCTGCAAGTTGACCTGATCCGGATCAGCGTGAGTGACCTCTAACCTCCTGCAGGAGGATTAGTGGATTTATTTATGAACTCGCGTGACAGGACCAGGTCCAGTTTTGTGGTTGTCAGAACAGGATGATTCACATTTATTTACTGTGAACCACTCAGCATCCAAACAAACTGGAACCTAGTGATTTCACAGCTTTACAGGTTTTAGCAGACAGTTAATTAAAGAATTTAAAGTGAAATGCTTTGTGTGAAGGTGTTCACACAGCGGTAACGAAGCTTTAACTGCTCGGCTGCTACTTGGAATAGTTTGGTGTTATTGTAATAGCTCCGGGCCAAACGTGGCCACGGCAGAGTCGTCGTCCGGAGGGACGTCGATCCCACGCTGGGTGGAGAACGTGAGGCTCGTAATGATCCTGTGAGTGTCTGTGGAGGCCGATAGAGGGAAACCAGCAGGTCGTGGAAAAGGTGATGATCGCTTCAGTAAAGGAGCGGTAAAAGGCCAGCAGAATGTTTTTTGCTGAGCTCCTCTCGCCACCATGTCTTCAGTCTTAGTGACATTCAGTTCTGGGTACGAGCTGTCACCAGCTCCTGTGAGACTGGACCGTGGCGCTGTGACAAGCAGAGGCAGCATATCCAACCATCCTCTCCGTGGGTTTCATCATCAGGGGTGTCAGAGCTACAGACCACAGGCCGTTTAGTCTTTCTAGGACGCTGTGGAGCGACTCTCTAGTTCACGGTGACCTGATGAGCTGTTTCCTCCCGCAGCGGCATCATCGCCATCAACTCCACGCTGAGCTTTGAACTGCAGCCGCAGGACGACCCCCATCGCCACCTGCAGGGGGAGGCTGACGGGGGAGGAGGCGGGAGTGGAGGAGGAGCGGATGAGGAGGGAGTCCACCTGGTGTTCTCCGCCGGCCCCCAGGAGGCTGATGTTGTTGGAGGCTGCGGTGTTTCTCACGCCGCTGTTCCTCCGCTCCACAGCTCCACACACAGGGTGAGAGCAGCCTGAGAGGACGAAGCCAGGGCTCACTCATCTGTTCAGCGTTGTGTTCATCATGTTGATTTGTTTGTCTGCAGAGGAAACGAGACATCCTGTCTGAGACCAAATATATCGAATTGGTGCTGGTGGCCGATCATCAGGAGGTTAGTGTGTGACTGTGTTCGTCTGTACATCAAGAGGGAAAGATGTTTTTGCTGCAGTCACATCTGTCAGACAGCACCGGATTCTAGTCAACAGACTGATCATTCACATAGCGTAACAAATGTTGTATCTGCTCCTCACAGTTCCTGAATTATCAGAAAAACAATAAGACCATCATCTACCGCATGCTGGACGTGGCCAACCAGGTGGACTGGGTAAGATCTCTGACCTTGCTGACACACGACTTGAAAGCAAGCTTCCGGGAGTCTACCAGATGAAAACCATCCGCGTGTCTCCTCTGTGTCAGTTCTACCGTCCTCTGAACGTACGCGTGGCCCTGACCGGTCTGGAGATCTGGAGCGACCGCGATAAGATCAGAGTGGAGAAGAGTCCGACAGACACCCTCAACAACTTCCTCGAGTGGAGGACCAGAGAGCTGCTGCCGCGCCTTCGTCATGACAACGCCCAGCTCGTCATGTATGACAGGAGCAGGACCAGTCCAGAAGTCTCCGATTGTTCTGGTCGATGTCGTCATGGGTCTCATTACTTTGCAGGGGCGGCTCCTTCGATGGCACCACGGTGGGGATGGCGTCTCAGTCGTCCATGTGCTCCAGAGACCGGTCGGGTGGAGTCAACGTGGTGAGTGAGCACGTGTGAACTGGCTCAGGAACGGGGCTTTACCGGTCCAGATCCATGAGTGTTCTGGTGGGGGGCTGCCTGGGTTCAGTTCTGAGGCTTCCTCACGTCACAGGTTCTAATGCTCACTGTGAACAGTCTGGGGCTCATGTGCAGCTGACCCGTTTAATGTCCGGGTCGTGGCTGTGGACCTGTGTCTTTTAGGAGTTTTCCGCATCAGCTAAAATGAAGGAAATCATTCAGCAGGTTTATAGAGAAGTGTTTGTGAAGAACCTTTGTGCCTCTGTCAGGATCACCTGGTCAGCGTTTTGGGTGTCGCCTCCACTGTCGCTCATGAGCTCGGTCACAACCTGGGAATGAACCACGACACTGCAGAGCGACGCTGCTCCTGCCAGAATGAACCCCGGCTTGGAGGATGCATCATGGAGCCCTCAACTGGGTCAGTACCGGACCGTTGGCAACCTCTGGACAGTGTTGATTATAGGTGAGTTACTTATTATAAC
>CM061104.1:19657500-19757500 GCA_030770545.1 Macropodus opercularis | reverse complement strand
CTGCAGACTCGCTGGGCTTCTCAGCCTCGTCTTTCAATTCCGGCTAAAGGAAAAGGACAAAGAAAGTAAATTACTTAAGAGAGTCACATTTGATTGTAAATTTAGACTGGATCTAAAAAATTCAGTGCTCAAAGCGGCCTAGAAAAATAAAAATATGTTGCAGCCTTTATAAATACAGCATGAACATGTTCACAAAACAAAATTTAAAGATCCTTCAAACACAAGACCACAAATAACCACCCAGAGCAAAAAATTGACATTTATCTGCTGATAGTTGTTGGCGTCTGTTGCTCCTGCGACCCTGATTCTGTTTGGAGGACAATCAAAGTCATTTGGCCAAAGTGTCAGACACTCGTTAATGGATGCTAATGAGGAAGCCATCAGCCATCACATCGCCCAGCAGAGTGGGAACAATGAGAATGTTAGTCAATGTCAATTTAGCCATTGGGTCCTTTTAAAAGCAGGGACCAATAGTGGATGACAGAAAATATTTACTTTACACCAAGTAGGTGTAATGGACAAGTGTTGAACAATTCCAGAATGAAAATGAATCAGCAGGTTCCAGCAGGTGAACATAATTTTCAATGTTATCATCATGTTAACATTTACACGAGCGAAAAAGATTTATGCCAAAGCAGTGTGGTTGGTGTAGAGCGGTACAGCAGTCACTAGCAGGTCTTACTTTGTCGGCCTGCTGGGAGTCTGTGTCTGTGTCCATCTTCTCTGGTTCTGTGGTTTCTGGAAGGGACAAAAAAACGTGCATCATTTCAGAAACCGACACAGACGTCTATACCACCGCCCACTGAGTGTCCTCAAAACCAAGAGAAGAAACGAGACGACATCATATAAAACCACAGAGTATTATACTTTCAACGCTTGTAAAGTGCAAATACATCTCAAACTTCTATATTGTCCTGTCTAAAAGTAACATATTTGTGTTTAGTGTTGGTGTTGAAAGCCAGGAAGTGTGGAGAGAAAATTAAGGTTAAAAGCATTTTAGGCTAACAGGGCACGATGTGGAACCACACTCACAAATGACAAACACACGACCAGTTAAATCCATGTGTGCTGTGAGTGTTAAACTATGTCACGGGGGCAGTTGAGCGTGTGCATCATGTGTGTTGGTTGCTACAGGCTGAGCGAGGCGCTGCACGCATTTAAGCTTATTGATTGCATCTGTGGCTCTGGAGAGCATTAATTCAGGTATAATAAATGACTGGTATCGTGCGTGGGAGGGTGTATGTGGGCGAGTGGATGTGAGCGAAAGTGAAAGAGACGGCGAGAAGGAGGAATATTTCAAGAAAGCAGAGCAAACTGGAGAGAAAGAGATAAGAGTGATGACCCAGTTTTCTGCTTCCCCTCCTCCCACTCCCCTGACCCATCTGCCACTGTTGTTTTAATCCACTGGTTACCACGGCAGCGCATGTGCACACACCAATATTTCTGTACTGCTTACACCCCAGTTGGTGCAGACTGAGACACGCATCCTCCTCGAAATGTTAAGACACTGATCATTGCTGCTCATACAAAGCTGAAGTCAGTCAAAGACATCAGGTAAAAAACTAGGGACGTGAGTAACGACAGACTGACGGGCAAACATACTGGGAGCTACTTCAGCACCAAAGCTGTCTCTCTACCCTGAAATCCGGTTTACTGCCGTCATCTACTGCCCCCCAGTGGCATTAGACACCACTGCACACAAACCTGCCCAACCGTTAAATTGGATTTACATTGGTCCAACTCAACCGGCGTTTGCTTCCACCACTTATCACACTTTACTCACCCGTCTTTTCGGGCTCCTCTGGGGCGGTGCCTGCTATGCCGCTGCTCTCCAGGCCAAAGGTGGGGTCAACTTTTCCTGTGCTCTTGGCTGCCTCCTGTACCTTTTTCACATGAGCCTCAACAAGCTCAGCAGGCACCTCCTCACGCACACGGGAAAACTCCTCTGTAAACACAGAGGAATGTTTAAGTTACTAATTAAAACTGAAACTAATCAGATCAGAGAAATTAGCATAGTTGCATGACTGGTCCTTAGCTCTCACCAAGGGCTGCTCTAGCAGCAGCAGATGCCACTCTGGGATCGACTACAGAGGCCAAGAAAGCTACTGTGCTCATGACGGGGTTTCCAGACTGACTGAAGGGTATAGGCTGGTAGGCCAGAGGGCCTAGAGAAGACTCGGTGCTCTCCAGGTACGGGTCCTCGATGGGCAGCCGCAGGAAATGCAATATACACTCGTCTTGGGTACGTGAGCCAACATGTTCTGACACTTTGTTCCAGTCATCTTTGTACATCTCTAGGGCCTGTTAATAATATGAAAGCTTTGGTGTCAATACTTCTGGTAATGTGAGCAATGTTCAGTATATGTCACATCACAGAACCTACAAAGTTTAAACTTGCAATTTTTATGACTCACCTCTAGGAGCAGCAGAGTCTCCTGCTCTGTCCATTCCCTGGTGGAGGTGGCAGCTTTTGCCTGAAAGAAAACAAAATATCAAAAATATGGATAAGAAAGTAGATTTGCCATAATTCATGTCAAAACAACAGGAAGCGTTTTTCCATTCACGTTGCTACCTTTGGTGGTAACATTCTGCACGTTACCACCATAATCATCTCATCAGGTCAGAAGAGAAATGGTCGTATGACGCACAGTAGAGCGAGACATGTACTGACCTTGGCGGCTTTTTTGTAGAGGTCAGAGCGAAGACCAAAGTTCTGCAGGTCAATTGGCTTGTCTTTGCTTTTATCGCCAAAGTTAGGCATGATCTGTGGAGGAGGAATCTGAACAGATGAAGGACAAAACATGATTAACAACGCTCTCGTAACACGCATTTTAAAACTTTTGACCAGTTTTTCTTAATTATACTGCAATATGCTATTGACTGACTAAATCAGCCGTTACTGAAGTTTTAAATACCGGTGGTGGTCGATGGTTCAAGGGCATGAGCCCAGATGGCGTGTCAGCCAGCACTGTGAAGTGGGGTGTGGGTGGTGGGCCCATGGGCAACGGGCGACTATCAGCATCAACCTGATAGTTCACCAAACCCCACTGCTCCAAGAATGCGTGAACCCTGGTGAGAACAGAAAGTATTTACTATTCTTTCGCTTAAGTCTTGTTTGACTTTTCACATTTCATTCTAGTGACTATTATAATATTTCACAGCTGTTGTGAGGACGGTAAAGTGGCAGATAACAGCACCGTTCAGGTTCTGAGAGTACATTTTGATTGTACTTTGTTTACCTCATGATGGCACAGACATCCCCAGCCAAATTCCTGCGGCACGAGGTGGAGGTGAGATACTCTTGAGGATTTAGCCGATACGTATCAATCATGAAGTTACGGTAGGCCAGGTATCTGTTTTAGAGAAGAATCGCAACAAGAGCAAGGCGTGTTGCTTAAACATAAAACACACTTTATTTAAATACATGGGCTTCAGTTGCTGCGTACACTCACATCTCTGGAGTTTTAGATTTGTTCTTTCCGTTGAAGAACTCTGGTAGCGCTCGTCTCTCAATTTCATGAATACTAAAAAAACAAAGAAATATTATTTACAATCAGAAATCGCACTATTGTTTTTCACCTAAACAATAGCAAGCTGCCAAGAGCACATAAAGCCATCTGATCATTTTGACCATGACAAGCTGCCATCTTCTTGAATATTCTGGTAACAGTCGCACCAGCAACATTTGGTGCCAAAAAAACAACTATGACGAGGCGATAAGTCAACTAATGAAACACCCTAGTTCTACCTAAGTAAAAACAGCTTCTTTGTACCTTGCAAATTATCAAGTTTAAAATTAAATGGGTGTAGCATATCGAGCCAACACAAAAACCTTTTATAGTAGCGTGTTGCTCGGCTCTTACCAGTTGTAGTCAAACCAAGCAGCGTAGCTGGGGATGATGATGTGATGCGTTTGTTCAGTTACGTTGTCCTCCCCAGCGTCTATCAGTCGGTTGATTTCTGCTTTGCTCTGTTCCTCATCATCCTGCAAAGAAGAAACATTTTTAATATGATACATTGGGCTTTAAATATTCTTTGTGTAAATGCTATACATTCAATAATTACTTTACTACTAATTACATTCTTACCTTTCCACCCGAAAGCATGGAGTCATCCTCCATGTCATCTAAAAAAAAAAATAGAAAAATGCATTTTAGTTGCAACCACTCAAAAATAATCAATAACCAAACGCAAGAAAATGTATAACTGCTTATAGTTATGAAGTATTTTATTTTGTCAGTCACAGATTCTGTTCATACCTAAGTCGGCCAGATTCCCTCCTTTCAATGGAGTGCTTTCACTGTCTTTCTTTGAATTGGCTATATGTGAAGACAAAGAGATAAATATAAATAAACTATCTGAATTGCAAAACACTTAGAGTTAACAACAGTTTAATTCAGCCATGTGCCATTATTCAGGATTAATACACTGAATAAATTTCTGTCAGTGGGGAAGAAAACTGAGGACATTTTTGTATAACGTAAAACTGGGACATTGCAAATGGGACTTGGTCTAAAAACAGCATCTTTTTGTCAGGTTTGTGTGTTTGGTGTTTAAAGGGCCTCTTTAGAAAACCAAGCTCCATTCAGTTCCGATCGTTGAAGAACAAGGAAAAACACACTCATCCTCTGGCTGTTTTCCTACTTTTCCGGTGACATGTTTGTGATTGTCACACAGTCAAATTTCCTACAATTTGTACTGTGCTGTCAGTAAAAAAAACTACAACAACAAAAAAAACTATCCCACATTTCAAAACCAAGATCCACTTATTAAAACAATAGACTTTTTTTTTTTGAACAAAGTTCAAAGTTCACTGGTTTTATTCTAACCTCTTCTTTGCCTTCTGGCTCACCCAGCACAAATGGCTTTGGTCAAATCTAAACATGTAACGCAGTTTCAAGCCACGTACCGTTTTTAGACATGCTGCCCTCCTCCATGCTGGCACCAGCCGACGAATCGTCCATGTCCTTAGTGATGTCCTCTTCTGTATCCTCCTCCTCACCTCGGTGACCCCGACGCTTCCACTGTGAGCCTGGGTTTCTGATGCAATGAGAGTTAAGTTTGTTAAAAACAAGTGGAAGCATTAACCAGTGAGTTTGTGACTCTGGATATTTCATGAGAAACAAAACACAGACGAAGAGGAGTTTCAGAAATCTTCTTTACTGTTGTTCTTTAACCTTACCATTTTATGCCATTTATTTCAACAAGACCTTTGACATTTTTAAAGTAAAACTCCTTGCTGCCGCCAATTATAAATAAAAGTTTGGCCTCCTCACCCTTTCTTTCCTCCCTTCTTGCGAGACTCGGCAGGAGTGCTGGGCGGTGAGGGTGAGCGCCTCCTCTTCTTTCCGGCAGAATTAGCCTTGCGCTCCTTGCGATCGGGTGTACGGGAAGACTGATCAGATAAACCCCGTGCAGCGCATGGAGCAAGGGATGGAGGATGAGAGAAACAGCCGCAGAATGAGAGGATGGAACGGTTGCACACAAAAGGAGGGGAAGCAGCGGGAGAACGAAGGAAGGGAGAGGATGCCGTGGCGGTGAGGAAAACAACCAGGGTTTCTGTATACAGTTCTGAGCTTGATTGAGTTTATTGTATTTTTATATCTTAAATGATTTCAGACTTTGTACACTGATAACATAAACAATGTGTCTAATAGCTGAAAGCCCTGACTTCACATGGTACTTCCACGAGGTGTAAGTGATTACGCCAAAGCAAAAACAGTGAGAGAAAAAAAAACTTGTATCAAACACTGAAATCACAGTGTTGCATGTGGTTAATCAGACATTTAACTAAAACCTTTTAAAAATAATTTAACAGAAACCCTGATATTAATTGGACAAAAGTGAGGAAAAGTTTGGAAAGGATGGGCAACAGACAGAGGCCAGACGCAGACAAAGGAAAAGGGGCGACAACACATCGCACAGGACAGAGCGCATGCAAACGCAGCAAAAACACTCCTACTCCTAAAATAAGCATATTTTGACAACACTCCTGAACATATAAGCAATATCTGACCGGTTTTCCAGTCATGTTATAGAGTGTGTTGTTAAACCGTTTCAGTAAAAGCAAAAAGTTTAATTCAAAATTCAGTCTAGAAACTCTGTCAACCCTATTTGAATAAAATGCTGTGATGAACTCTCCTGTCAACAGTTGTAAGAACTGGAAAGGTTTCTCAAAAATAGTGAAAACACACAGACACTTCCACCTACCTCCTCTTCCTTGGGGAAGATTCGTGGGCGAAAGCAAACTGGCTTCTTGTTCTCATCCACCTCGTAGTCCTCCTCATTCATCCACTCGTTGAAGGCATCAGTGTCTAAAACCCACTTGACGTGGACCTGGTGGGAAAGGCAAAGAGGTTAATGTACTTCCATTGGAATAGTCTGTATTGCATGCTAATTACAATTAACGCCAATATATTCAACTATTTTGATACAATATTTGCTGTTTGTTACCTTCCAGGGTTTGTCAGCGCTGGGTGGATCCTCTACGTCACCATCCACCTCACTAGCAGACACCCAAGTATCATAGCTAAAATGAACAAAACACCTATGACTCACTGATTATCACAACAATGAATTACATACTCTATAAGTTATTCAAATAAAAAATCAAAATACATCAAGAGTCTACTATGAGACCTAGTGTTAACCCTCCTAACTCCCCTTATCTCAGAGAGCCTTTGTCATAATGTATCTCAAAATCCTCAGAGATGAACCAAAATGCAGGCGCGTCTATCCTAGTCACCACTCACCTGTCTGGGTAGAGACCCCAGTGCACCAGCACTTGTTTATCTTTCCTCAAGACAGGGCGTAGCCACTCCTCTGCAACAGACAGAAATTATTACTAATTACTAAATAAACATTCACATACCTAAAACAAACAAAGAAATATACTACAATACAAAGCTTGACGCAGGGCATATGATTAGGGGACAAACTTAATCTCTATGCTACTCCATACCTTCTTCTTGCTGAGATGGGGAGGGATATATGTGGTGGGTGGCCTTCGATTTTTCATCAGTAATGGAGCCCTGGAAGAGGAAAAACAAATAAATAAAAGCGATAGAAAAAGCAGAGTAACTCAACTGTTCTGAGAAATCTTTTCATTTTCTAGTTATGCTTATAGGCTGGAACTCACCTGGTGCCTTTTGATGATGTCTTTGAGCTTACTGGACTGTTTCTGCTCGATGTCCGGTGACAGGAAGACAATTGGTCGAGTCAAGCAGTTATTCTACAAGTAGAAAAACACGGAGGCTAAATTCACAAAAAATGCCTTTCTTTCTCGAGTATTTCTGAAAGCATAGCATTGGTGCAATCCCACATGAGGGACATCTGCATCGTAACTATAGCCATGAAATTACCCAACCAGTCATCTGTGAGCGGAGAGTACAAGTCATACCTGGACTAAGTTTTTCTCAACGTTCA
Organism: Macropodus opercularis; assembly: GCA_030770545.1. NCBI lineage: Eukaryota > Metazoa > Chordata > Actinopteri > Anabantiformes > Osphronemidae > Macropodus > Macropodus opercularis. Next base: position 19,750,075 of record CM061104.1, on the reverse strand, counting down.
AAAACATTTCCACGTTCCTGTCCATCCGTGAGGGATTCTGGAGGTCAAACCGACGCCTGGGGATGGTTGTCAGAAAACAATGTATTTGTTGCGCCAAAAATGTGTTAAAAAAAAATAGCCTAATGATCAAGTTCACTGATTGAATCACAGCCATGTTGTTTTTCAGAACTGAGATAATGTATCCCATGGTAAGTGTCAGAACTTGATATGAACATGCCTACCTGCTATTTACACTCTGCACAAACTAAAACTACCAAGCACTACATGAAGCTGAAAGTGGGGTAGAGACTTTGAATCCATGGAGTTTAACGACAACTCACCATCCCTGCTCACTCTTAAACTTGTAGACTGATCCCAAAATATGACAGAGAGCACCTCCTGCCTTGAAATCCAGAAAACATTTGGCCTGCAAATAAAAGAGGGAAATGAATAAGGAAAACCTACAGCTTTACAGATAATAACAGGCAAAATAACACACACACACACACATATATATATATAGTCACACAACAGATATAGAAACATGTATTTAGTGCTTACAGGTAGTTTGGTGAGAGCAGGATTGTTGACCCTGCGCCCAAATGCATCCTCCTGGAACTGCAGCAGTTGGACCACCAGGCCCGCCAATGATTTACTGGATGGGGAATCATTCTGAACATACTGACAAACAGAGATAAAAACGATTAACGACTCTACTTACAAAAAGCTAAAAAAAACCCCAAAACTAAATAAATACCACACACGTTTCTCCAAATTACATTTTTCAAATGATAATGTAACATATCAGTCATATAACATTTGTTGTGATGAAATGTAATGAGTTTGCATGGTTCAGCAGAGGTTTTAACAATAAGCGTAAGGGAACAAAATAGGACAAGGCTCAGACTTCAAAAGAAAACTATGTAAAAAAGACATTGCCCGACTTATGCCTATAACCACACAACAAATACAGCTTTTCCATTTCAGGCAAATAAAATCCAGGTAAAATATAGAATCTTTACGTAAATGCAACCTCGCATGTTTCTGTCCATTTCACAGCGTCCGGACGGACACTGCTAAACTCTGATTTTCTTGATTCTCGGTACTGTTTTTCTTCGAGCTGTGTCAGTGGGTTGGGGTGAAAGCATGACAAGGGACAGGAAGACTCTTCTTTGTTTGGCTAACTCGGTGGAACAGCGTGTTATGCTGCAGTACCAACTGAACTCAACACTGTCGGACGTTGGTCTGCAAAACCAAACATGCCTCCGCTTGTATTCAAGGTCGTTTGTGTGAATTCTCGTATCTGCATATAAACACCTTGGCCGATAATGAAAAGCCACGCTAGGTCTTAGCATCCACCGTCAGCTAACAGCATTTAGCTACCAGAGTTGTTTGCATGGTGAGATCTTTTAGCCTTTCTGCGCCTCTGTAGTGCTGATAAACCGACATTTTGTGCACAAAGAAATTCAGTCCGTATGAACCGTGCAGCTAATTTTCAGAGTCTGTTGCTTGTTGGTATTTGTAAAAATGTCCCTGTTGAACAACCTCATTGAATGGGCGGTTGATGCCGTTAGCTAACGCTAGCTAACTGACTAGCTAATAAACAGCATCGCTCAAGCAAGTTTAGTCCAGAAACTCTGCTGCTACGTGCTGCGTTTTACACGAGTTACAAGCAGCTACTTGGAAACAAAAAACAGGATCTGACCGCACAACCAAAGCCTTGTCTGCAGTTTGTTTCGAGCGGCTGCAACTAGCACGAACAGCAGCGCCCCATTGTGCCAGCGGGAAGCGGGCCCTCGTAGAAATCAATGGAGGGGCAGCTAGCTCACCTTCTTGTAGTGCTTTCCGATCCACAGACGCACCGTCTCCAACTGGGATATCGTTTCTGAGCTTTCCCAGAACTTCGTGGACGGGCCGCCGTCTTTCTTTCGTCCCACCATACTCCCGCCGCCGACCGGGCCGCTAGCAGGGCCGCCTGAGCCCGTTCCGCCTGCCGTTGTCGCCGCCGTCGCCATTGCGTGTTTTGTTCTCTGCGTCGTCTTTCTCCTCCACGGCGTCGCTCACTGTGCGAGTTTTCGAATGATATTGCGCATGCGCAAAACAGCTGCCACTTTATAAATTCTCGCGAGCTTTGTGTTCGAAGGCGTTATGGGAAGCGTAGGCAAAAACCCAAGCAGTCCGTTTGTAGTTTTACACACATAGATTTGATTTTTTAAAAATGTAATCATGTTTCTCTTGTAGTTGTTTAAGTTAATAAAATTGATCAAATGATCTCATACTTACTTATCCACAATAGTTAGGGCCAAATAACAAGATGCCAGATGATTATTAGATTACATTAGATATTTATTTTAAATATTTTTCTTAAAGCTGATGAGAGCCCATCATAAATTGGTCAGTAGTACTGGTTTTGAACTGCATGTTCAAAACTGAAACGAGTCCACCATATTACTGTATAAACTCGTGATCTTATGTAAACTGTAAAGTGTTTCTAATTTCTCATGTTACAATAATGAAGCGGGCTAATCAAGTTTTGTGTTAAATGCCGCCGCCCAGTGGAAACACGCCGCCGCTGGTCGAGCAACATAACGATTTCTAGTGGTAGGATGCAGAGGATTGTTTTGGTTTTTTCTTCAGTGGGAAAATCAAACCTATTGACAGTCTTTGCTGTTTAACCCGTCAACAATGCATCTGTTTATGATCCAGAAATAAAGGTATAACTACTTTGTAGTGGTTTGATCTGTGATGAAAGAAATCGAATTAATCAAAAATGTGACATAAAATGTATTTATACTAATAAAATGTAATTTAAAAAAAGACCTCTAAAAGAACATGACACTGTTCTTTTTGGTAAACAATTTCTCCCTCTATCAGGTGTAAGAAGTCTATAGTCTACATAAGATGGTTAAAATATGATTCATATTTTAATTTAAAACTATAAATAAGTTCTGCCAGCAGCTGTTTTTAAGCTCAAATTTAGCCTTGCTTAATATGCATAATTATTACGCAACTTGTCATGCGAGTTTACATTTCCTTTCCAGCATGAATTCTTTTTAATTCTATGGCATTGATGTTTACAGCAGACACATAATCCACAAGCCTTTTATGATCTATATAGAAACATATCAACTATAAAACTAGTTTCCATGTTTGCAGGTTGGACTTGATATTTCTGTGGAAATTTGATTAGCACGACAGGTGTTTGGCTGAACTCAGACCCTGCAGACAAGCTTCACTGTTGAATTATCCCTGACTGCACACAGAGAAAAATAAATTACAAGCTGCTAAAAGCTTTTGGTGAGAAATGTGGTATGTTGACTCAGATGTCAAACTGCCCGGGTGCCTTTCTGTGGGGAGTTTGCGTGTTCTCCCGTGTCTACGTGGGTGCTCTCTGGGTATTCTGGGTTCCTCCCATAGTCCAAACATGCAGTTACATGGAGTCCCACCTCTCTCCCAGATGACAGCTGGGATACGCTCTTAATGGCCTTCTAGTAAACACTATCAACAGCTCTTGAGAATCAATATGAGCTTTATCTAATTCGAGGGAAAAGAAAAAGTCATGTGTCACGATAACAGCTGCAAATAAATATCCCCTCTAAGGTGCACATGAAATCATACCCGTGTCATTCATCACCGCATAAACAGCAGCTCATCATCTGTTTTGTAAGTCACTGTCGTAATTGACTGTTGGTCTTTTAATCTTCAGCACATTTTGAAGGGTTATTTCTTTCTTTGTGTACTTACGGTTCAGGCTTGAAGATAAAACATAGTGGTCATTTTGTCATATTCTGTTGTTACTGACACTCTTTGTTGTCTCAACTAGGACCATGAAAACATTGGTAGTTCTGCTCCTGCTGCTTCCCACTGCGATGGCTCACGCCTATGGTGAGTATAATCTGCTCTTACTGGTGCATTCCTGCCTGACCCGCCAGTTTCTAGCAACAGGACGACAAAGAAAGGCTACAAACATTTAAAAAAATACAGTTTTCACTGTAAACTGGTCACAATGAACTGCAAAAACTTTTTAGTTTCTCAGCAGACCATTAACAGGGAGAAGTGAGAATGATAACTGAATTATTACTGTCATACAGCAAACGTGGCCTTGCGTGGAAAAGCAACCCAGTCACACGGGAGCCAGCATTCATTCGGAGCTGCCTACAAGGCAATCGATGGCAATGTCAGGTCCTGCACCCACACGATAAAGCAGAACAATCCGTGGTGGCGAGTGGACCTGCTGGACACCTTCATCATCTCCTCCGTGGTCATCAGGAGCAGAAAAGACTGCAGTGCCAAACAGATCAACGGGGCAAGGGTTCACATCGGCAACTCCTTACAAGACAGTGCTGCACACCCAGTGTAAGGGAACATTAAATTATGATATACAATGTGTTTGGTTCAGGATTTTTCTGTGCTTCTCCCCTTACATGGAATGCATCTGAGGGCAGCTATTTTGACCTCTGACCCCCAAGATCTAATCAGTTCTACTCTGTCTTCATTTGGTTGCCATTAGTGTATGATCATATAATAACAATCTGTTAGTAAAGTGGTGAGCATTATCAGCTTTTAGGTACTACCTCAACCCCTGCTCTCTCATCTCATCCTAGGGTTGGTGTGATACCTTATCTGGCAGCAGGCAAGTCAATCACGCTGCCTTGTACCGGACATGTGACAGGACGTTATGTGACGGTGGTTTTGCCTGGTTCTGCAAGAATCCTCACGCTGTGCGAAGTTGAAGTCTATGGATACCCAACTGGTGGCCACGGAGGCCCAACTGGTGAATAAATCCATGACCACAAATGAACAGTAGCTACTTGGTACTAGACATCGATTTTGCCGGGTGCTTTCTTCTGTATTTGAGCAAAATGTGTCCATCCATTTTAATGAAACCATACTTTCCATTAGCTCTCTGTAAAGGTTTAGTTGAGCGCACAGTTGCTGAGTCTGATGCATTGGGGACACAGGACTGAGTCCAGGTGATACCAGGCCGTTTGACGTTTCCCTTCTCACATGCAGATCGCTTGGATATAATGTCTGTTCCCACAGGACACTGGCTGTAGGTGGAGGGACATGTAGTGAGCGATGGGCAACAGAAGCAGAACGGTCCTGTAGGAGCAAGGATCCAAAGCTTGGCCAAAGCTTCAAAAAATGCAAAGTTGATGGCATTTTATTCTGCAGATAGCACCAAGGAAAACAGGGAGTCAGTGATGATGTGTCCTCTCCGCAGGAGGGAACATAGCGCTGCAAGGAACAGCTACACAGTCGTCACTGTATCCCCAGGGAGAAGCATATAAAGCAATTGATGGGAATCGTGCCAGCAACTTTGACCGGGGGTCTTGCACTCACACAAACTACAACTTCTGCCCCTGGTGGCGAGTGGACTTGCACCAAGCCTATAAAGTGTTTTCTGTCACCATAACCAACAGAGACTCTTCCTCAAACCGGCTCAACGGGGCTGAGATCCGCATCGGAAACTCTCCTGTCGGAAATGGCTCCTACAATCCCAGGTATGCACGTTGAGGTTTGTATGTAAGGTTGGTGATGAACTTTTTGTAGTAAAAATGTAAAATCACCACCAATTTTGAAAGAAGAGGATCACGAAATATAAATAAAGTTAAAATGAAAATGTAGCCGTGTGAGCACCTTTTTACTGAATTCATTCGACTAACACCGTTGGTTATTCCTCTCAGGTGCGCTGTGATCTCGAGCATCCCCGCAGGTTCCACCCAAACCTTCCAGTGCAACGGGATGACAGGTCGCTACGTTAACGTCGTCATTCCCAGAGCAGAGTTCCTGACCCTGTGTGAGGTGGAGGTTTATGGCTCCAGGCTGGGCTTAGTCTAACCACGCTACACTGCAGCTGTCGGCTGATGTTTCTCTTTTTTGTAGTAATGAACACGCAGGAAACCACTGATCTGTGACATGAATGAGGCGGATAAAACAAATCATGTTTCTGTTTGTCTCTAGCTGATTGATTTTGACACTATTTTAATTCTGATGATTTTTTTTCTGAATTTCTCATAACTACTTGAAATAAACGCAGCAGGAAAAACATTGTCATTCTCATTTCTTCAGAGAACTCAAATTATTTCTTGAGCCAATCAGTTTTTAATGTAGTTTTACTTTATGGGAAAATGTCTTTGCAGCTAAAACATGAGGCCTTAACCTAAAGCCCACATTAAACAAAACCACCCTTCATCCAGTTCTGTAGAAGTTTGGCAGCTCCCTACAAGGTTGTTGTGGCCAAACCCTTTGGATGTTGAAACACTGTGTTGTCAGACCGATGCTGAAATACAACAGAACATGCAACTAAGCATTTTTATTGTAGTTCACCTTTTCAGTTGCTACATCCTTCACTTGAATTTGCTGTCTAGCAACTTTGCAGACCAAAAATGACTACTTACTCATACTTGTGCAATACATGATGATTTTTGGAATTTGTTTTTCAGAATTGTTTTTTGTCGTCATTGTTTTTGTTTTTGATCTACAGCTTTCATCATTGTTGAAATGCTTGTGTGTGCATCATCTGATGTTTAAAGACAGCTGCATATTGTTCAGATCTGACATGTTGTTAACGTTCTGCCATCTTCTGCTCAGCTACTGTGACCGAGTATTGACCTGAATTCGGTGAAGCAGACCTCCCTAGATTAATTCACCAGTCTCCACCTTCCTTCAGCTCCAGCCACACTGGCAGTTTAACCAAATAGGGAAGTGAAAAAATGTACATAGGGACAACCCTGCGATTGGACCATGCGGGGGATGCATGATCCGATTCCAGAAGATTGGTAGGGCATGGTATAAAGGTTCTGGGACGAAGAAGTAAAGGTCTGACAAAGCTGATTCTTGGACTGTGCCTGCGCTGTCTGGTAACACATTTCAATCCTATGCTGCATTTGCTTTTCTGTACTCTGCCCTTTTAACCTGCTTTTTATTGCATGTGATCAGTACTAGATTAGTAAGAATTTCATAATGCACATAGTTATAAATAAAATAATAAGGCAAGCGCAGTAACAGCTGTGATCTAGTTTTCTGTTGCGTGGTTGTTATAGCAGATCTACAACATTTATTGTTGCCGTTACAGAGTAAAACAGCTTAGTAAGCAGTGTCCGTTTCAGAATGATGGATGTCTCCGTTCTCCTGCCGTTGTTGGTCCTGGGCATGTGCTCAGCTTCGAAATATCGTGAGTATGTGACAGCTTCTTGGTAAAATCTCAGATGAAGCAGCGCATCTGAAAAAACGTGACTGTGTCGTTTTTGGATAATTACGTGAAATGCAGATATGTAACATAAATTTATTCACAGCTAATGTGGCCTTGCGTGGGAAAGCGGCCCAGTCAGATCGGTATGAGCACATATTCGGATCTGCCTACAGCGCGATCGATGGATATACACAGTCCGACTTCCACGCCGGGTCGTGCACACACACCGATGAAGAGAGTAACCCCTGGTGGAAGGTGGACCTGCTGCAGTCCTACATCATTACATCGATGACCATCATCAACAGAGGAGACTGCTGTGAAGAGAGGATCAGAGGCCTGCAGATCCATATCGGCAACTCTATGGACAACCACGGTTTGGGAAACCCAATGTGAGCGACTAGGCAGAATAAGAAAAGCAGCTGGTGCAGTTCTGACATTTTTCCCTCCTTTCACAACAGAACAGTTTGAGCAAACAGTCAAACTAACTTAACCTTTCAGTCTGTGCGTGCATGAACATTTAGAATCACAACCACCTGATACCAGTGAAATGCGCACCATCAACTCAAAGCTTGCATGTGATAAAAAACAAAACGAATTGAGCAAGTCAACAAGGGAAATGCGCTGACACAAGCAGGCTTTGGAGGCAGACTTGGCTTCCCTACGCCCTGTGATCACAGCTTTGACTGTTGTACTTGCTCAGTGCAACTTGTAAAGAATAAACTGAAATGTGCAAGGATGTTGCGCAAGCCAGGATTGTTTTGGTGCTACGCTGGTTGTGCTGCTGTAGGAACAGTCCCTACACTTAGATCTTAGATACATGTCTACATGTCAAATGTGCAGAGTAGCTACAGTGTCAACAAGCTTAGCTCCTTACAAACTGTTGATGTTTCTCTGTCTTTCACTTAGAGTTGGCACGATTAATAAAGCAGACTCATCCATCACAGTGACTTTCACTGAACACGTGGAGGGACGTTATGTGACTTTGGTTATCCCAGGCAAAAAAAGGATCCTGACACTCTGCGAAGTGGAGGTCTACGGGTACCCTGCTCCCACCGGTGAGGCGCTAATCACGACAAAACCATGAGCCTTTTGTAACGATGATTCCAAATCGGGTTTTCGTTTTGCAGGGGAGAACCTGGCCGTGAAAGGAAAAGCCTCACAGTCATCAGTGTACCAATCTGGCATCGCGTACAACTCTGTAGACGGAAACCGTGCCAGCAATTGGGAGGACGGGTCCTGCAGTCGCACAAACAAGAACTTCGAGCCCTGGTGGCGACTGGACCTGGGCACAACCCACAAAGTTTTCTCTGTTAACATAACCAGTTCAAATGTTAACCCAGAAGGACTGAACGGAGCAGAGATCCGTGTCGGGGATTCTCTTGAAGACAACGGAAACAACAATCCCAGGTACTTGGTGGACTAGGTGCTGTAATGTACAGCTCTGCTGGTTTGGGTTTATTTCTAGTCTAATCAACCACTTTCTACTTTTCCAGTTGTGGTGCGATCACTAGCATCCAAGCAGGTGCTACTGTAGAAATCAGGTGCCCTGATGGGATGGACGGCCGCTACGTTAACATAGTGATCCGTGAACGAGCAGATTCTCTGAGTTTGTGCGAGGTGGAGGTGTACGGCTCTCGACTGGATCAGGTCTGAAGAAAACAAAAGTTTCTTTTTAGTTAAAGCCTGTGATGAGTTTTAGTGCAGACAGCTGAGACTCGTCTAATGAGCTTCCTTCCTTGTTGATTCAACTTAATGACATATTGAATACCTGCAGCTGCAGCCTGACAATGTGTTTAACACTTTAGCAAAATTAAAGTCTTTAAACCATTGTGTTGTTTTGCTTCTTTTTCTGGGATCAAAACTGTTTCAAATGATTCTAACACACGTAAGCAGGTCACTGATGGATCTGAACTGTGAGCCAGGCAGCGAGCCTGTTCACCGCCGGCTTTGAACCGTCTCATACCACACTTTGTTTCGCAACCTTCAAACTATTGGTCATTGTCTTGCTGCAGTGTGTGACACCAGAGGTGGCACAAGACAAGTAAACAATCATCCTTGCACATCCTTTAATCGTCTACTGCCCATGAATGATCATAATCTCAGGTAGGTAAGTAAATAAGTAGGTGTAACCTAACGTTACCGCCCACAACTCAATATTTTAATTGCAGTGCAATCAAGTACATTTCAGATGATGCAAAATAACAAACATATTAAAAGCAATAATCTGATGGCAAATATGCTGTTTTAACTTTATTATTTTAAAATACAGACAAAATAGACAAATATAAAAGATATTTGAAACACATCTGGGACTGTACGGCAATAAACTAAATGTGTTTTGGGGAAGTGCAACAGCCACGTGGAATAAAAACGAGCACTTCTACGCCATCAAACCTTCATGTGTGTCGCATATAAACAGTGGTGAAATCAAAGTAAGCATCAGAGTTGCTACTTACTTTAAGCACAGAAGCTTGCAAATGTGTTTTCTAGCTCACTAATCTTACTATGACGCTCAGTCAGTGAAGTCCTCTACCTCCCGTAATGAAATACTGGATGAGCAGTTTCCTATAACTATGAGGAAGATGTCATGTAATATTTGAGGCAGTGGCAGCAGTTTGAGTGTTTTATGAGAAGATCAACAGCGTTAACAAACAGCCTCTTAATGTGAAGCTGCAGCCAGTAAACACCAGTAACAATGAAACCAGGGGGAAATCAAAGCGGCCAGTGGCGAGAGGCGGGGTCCAGCCTGGACAGGTCGCCACAGACCACACACACGGACAACACTCATGGGAAGCTGGAGAGAACCTACGTAGTCTCCACCCAGACCAGCGGCAACTGCTGTACAAATGTACAGTAGCAAGAGCAAGACACTGACATGTCAGCGGTTCCCTTACGTTTACCCTCCGGAAGAAAAAGCTGAGTCAACATAAAATTCACAGCTACAAATACTTTGGATTGGCTGATACAAAATTCACAAACTGATGGTTATCAAATAATGCATCTGCTACAGTTCCCCAAATATGCAGCTATCACAGCAAGATTTCCTTTGGCAACAAACAAACAAGCTTTTACGGACCGCACGCTGGTATTTTACAAAACAACTCAATGGGTATTTACAAAAATGTAGGCACAGTCAGGGGAAGTCTACTGCCATAAAAACGTCTTTACGCTCATTCATAACTGAAAACTTGTTCAAAACAGTGTTGAGTGAAGACCATCTAGACACCAATGCTGGATTATGTGTATTAAACCTTTAAAAGCTTCAACCACAAGAACTCCTGTGATTCCCCAGACTCTAAAAACACAGCCTTTAGGAGAAAACTCCTTGAAGTTTGCATAAAAATACTCGCACAAATAAATTAGAAAAATAGTGAACTACGGAAAACCCTTTTCAGAGCTCGACACTGTGCATAACAACAGAAGACGTGAGCTTTTGTCAAGTTTGCAAAGGGTATTGCTTCACAGTATCTGGACATCATCGATGGGTCCTGCCAGGCCAAAGTTACGTGTGCAGGAAAATTTTGAACAGTAAGAATATTACTGATGCATGAACACAAAGATTCTACGCAACAGTAAAAATGCAGCTAACTAAACTACAACACCTTTTGGTTTGACAGACACCTGCTGGAGCACAATGGGAATGTCGCTGGACGCGGAACTGGGGGTTTCTACAGGTCATTCTACTGTCACGGCACTGACATGATTGTTTTGGTGTGTCCAAGCTATTATTAGTCCAATGCTCAGTAAATCAGTTAATCACAGCACCAACAAATAAAAAAAAAAGGGTCATGTGGGAATTTGAGTTTTAAAAGGTAAAAAGCAGCAAAGGCAGTGACTTCTCCTTGAAAAGGTTTGGTACAGGACCGGTTCTTCTCATGATGTTATCTGTGATCTTTGGTGACTTTGAGAACTTTGTAAATGTCATTAGAAAAGACTGGAGTGAAGTGGGGCCGCGAGTTCCTGGACATGTGGGTGCAGAGGGGAACTTTACCAACATTTTGGGGATCTTCAATATCCCAGATCTCTGGCATGCTGCACCCAGGCCTGGATGAGATTAAACGGAAGTACAACAAAAGTTATTCATGTTTGTCGTTCTGTGTCACACAGGCCAAGACGAACACTTAATATTGTATCTACTCTGTAATGTCTGTGAATTTGATGGCTAGAGGGCGCAGGCCGTGCTGTGACAGTACCTGGTTCGTCTGGTGCACCAGGAGTCCTCCAGGATGAAGAAGTCCACTCCCAGCGTCATCAGGTTCCTTTTCACCGTGTCTCCAGACATGCGGCTGTACATGGAGTAGACCAGCTTGGTTCTCTCCCTGTGAGGAAGGCAGCACCACAACATTAAAATGCACCAGCTAAAGAACAATGACGGGCATAGTTTACGCAGCTGTCGCATATAATGACTACATGGCTAAATACTGACAAATAAACAACAGTAAGTGAACAACACTGACCTCAGACCAGTATCTTCATAGTGAGGATGGTTGACGATGGGTCGACCTGTGGAAAGCTTCACACTGGCCATGGTGGGCATGGCTCCAGCAAACACAGAATCTGCATCCCAGCAAAGGCAAAGAACAGCAGATGTATTCCTCACACACGTGTCGTTTACTATGACTTCAAGAATCATCACAATTTTCACTGTTGCCATGGAAGCAGCTGACTCTGCTCACCAGGATGCGTGTTGTCTTGGATCCAGTTCAGCAGCTCCTCCTGTGGCAGGTTGCTGAACTCTCCGATGATTCCCCACTGGGCCTGCAGGTTGGACACTCCGTTAACAGCCATGGCCGCCATTACAGCAAACACCACCGCCTGGTGCTTAAACTTCTCTCCAATCCAGCCAAACAACTGTGAGAACAATCAGGCAGAACAAAGAGAAAGAGCAAAGTTAAATCTGGGCTCAGATGATCTACTGGTTAACTCACACAACACAAATGTCATTTAGGTGAAGTAGACCAAATAATTTATTAAATGCAAGTAAATAAATACTGTACATTGTTCCTTATTCTGTGCTACATTGCAGGGAAACGCAGACCTGTTTGGAGCAGATCAGCGAGGCCATGATGCACATGTGGGGAGTCAGGAAGAGCTTCAGGCGCATGATGAGGACGGCCAACACGACGAACGCCACCAGCTGCAGACTGTGATACACCAACTGCAGAAAGTTCACACTAAGACCGATTAAAAGGCAGCAGAAGAAAATGCAACTGAGCAGTTAACTAGCTATGTGTACATACGCAGACCTAACTTCAAGCAATTTCTCCTGTTCATTGTCAGGAGAGAAACAGCAAAAAAAACGGTAACTCCTCCCATTTTGACCCAATTTAGATCTACTCTAAAACCTTTAGGTTTACTCTTAGAGAACATCTAGACCTCTGATAAGCTGCAGCCCTGCTCTCCATAAAGGGAACACAGAGACAGTTTGTCATGACATCTGCAGGACGCTTTGATCTCGCATACAGACGAAACGAACACCTTTGGGTTTCTGTTGTGTTATGCTTTAAACCACACAGGGAAACTTAAACGAAGGAAGAAAGCTGCTCGCACAAACTGTGGCATCTTTACTTTAGTGCTTTGAAAGGGTTATTAAGAGAAAATGTCGTGAAGCAGCAGCTGCTTGAGGACCGACAAAAGGTACTAACAGGGATTACACGGCAGAGGAGAAGCTGCCTTTCATGTCTCAGTAATGAGAATGGGAGAAAAAAAAATCACTTGTAGACATAGGAGCTAAGCAGATTGAGGTGCGCAGGAGGAATCTAATCGAATAAATGGGTTTAGAGAAATGTAACAAAGCTGAAAAAAAGTTAGGATGGAAAGTATTTTTTATATTTTTCCTCACCTCTCCTTTTGCAATGATATCAGATCTGTAACAAAGGAAAGAGAGAAACGTTTAAAACCAATGAGACAACAATATTTAGCAACACTGTGAAACCAGCAGCGCGTTGACAGACACTCACCCCGACGCATCATCATTGTCGTTCTTCACAGGCGCCTTCCCTCCCCTCAGACAACGAACTACATCCTGGACAGTCTAAATAAAAGGCAAACGGTTTGAATTAAGTGAAACGTTCCAACAAACGGTGCAGGAGAAGACCTTCCAGCTTGCTCATTCCACGCTTTGTCAAATCCACTCATGTATTCTTAGCTCAGCGTGGGCAAAACCTAATAAGATTACACCATATAAAAAACAGCTGCTAAAATAATTTTCCCGTCTGATGCATTTTCTGTTAATACTTCATGCTACAGTGATCAGGAGAAAATCTTTTGCTTATAAATGTGTTCTAAACCAGGCTACAGAGATCTAGGGACACTACTACAAACGGTTTTTAGCTCTTGAAATGCATCCAGCTCTATGTGCTCAGTGTGCTTTGCAACCACACCTTCACGTTAACACGCTCTTATTGTTCACATTTCTTTTCTTTTCCATTTACACAGTACGGGTTAAATCACAGCTGACTCACCCTCCCAGCAACGACAGCGACCACCAGCACGTTGATTGGCAGCAGCAGTGTTTTGAGGTAACGCACAGGGGTCTGAGGAGCGACACAGAAAGACGTGAGAGACAACTTGATACTTCCAGGACTAACATTCACAGCTGGTCCTGAAGAACTGACCTCTACTTCCATGAAGTCAAATTCTGCAGCACATGTGTACATCAGAGTGTGGAAGTCCTTGTAGCTCGAGAACTTAGACTTGATCAGTCCACTGATGTGAGCCTTGAAAAGACAGAATGACACTCAAAATAATGTTTACATGTGTTAATGTTTTATTTAAATTACACTGTTTTCACCTTAAACCATACTAGATGCTTTGCTTACATCATCAGAGGCACCAAGGATTGTAGACAGCATGAATTTGAGCAGAACTGTGGAGCCGACCCAAGCCAAACCCTGCATGACCTGAAGGGGAAGAAAGAAAGTACTTCTGCCTTAATGCTATTTGGTGACTTGCAAACTAAAAGATACAAGGCCAAGATTTAAGCTGCAGAATCAACAGCTAATCAACACTGAAGTTATACGGTTCATGTGAAAAGTAAGTTTTATAACGAAGTGGAAAAATGTTGCTTTTCTCACAAGAAGCGGAATAATTACTGGAATATCCGACATGAGATGTAATAAAAGAATACAAAACTAAAGTATGTGGACGTCTTTCCCACCAGAGAATATAAACAAAACTTGTTCTTCTCTCTCCTGCCATTTAGTTGTTCCTGGTTTGTTCATTACCTAGAAATTCAATTACCCTCACATCTACACATCAAGTGTGCTTGGTGCGTGTAAACAAAGAATCAAATCATACCCAGATGACAACGCCAGGCTTGAAAACTTGGGCAAATCGATCCCTCAATGCAATGATTGCCTGAAAAATACCAACAAGAAAAGCAACATGAGCAAACATGTCCTAATGTATTTATTACTGCATTATTTGGGACCAATAAAAGTTGTCAGGTCAAATCTCAGAACATTCAGCAGCTGTGGAATCAGTGCAGCATCCAGTACCTCTGAGGTCCAACTCACCCAGATGGAGACGAGCGAGGAGGCGTAGAAAGACGTGAGGAGCATGGAGTTACCAAACATCAGGACGAAGCAGACGGCCAGCGTGATCTGCACATGAGTGACGGGAAGGAGAGAATGTGTCACTCATCACGCACGTGTAACCGTGACATACATGACCAGTCATCTGTGTGTGTGACGGTAGTTCAAAGGTCAAACTAATGTAGAGTTTAGTACTTGGTCGCTAGCATTGGCGAAAGCCACAATAGTGTGGGAGTCAAACTGATGACGTTATCCTGGGACGAGAGACTGTGTGGAAATACAGTCATTTTCAAACTTTAAATTATGCAAAGCCATATGTCCTCCTCTGACACAAATCTCCACCATCTTAGTGCAAAGGACCTTCTCCTTATCTGTGGAGCACAGTCCCACAGCAAAAAGCCTGGCACTGTGACAGGATTAAGAGGAGAGAATGTGGAGGAACGTCCAAACCATGCAACCATGGTGACATCCTTACACATTCTGGCATAAAAAAACCCTCCTGTCTCTGGCAGCGTGACCCGAGTTCCCCACATGTCCTCTTCCATACAAAGAAAAGCGCCGGTGCACGCGTAGCTACATGTTACTGCTTAAAAAATGTCATCACCACCTCCACAGCTCATGTAAATTTCTTGCTGACTGCCTCGTGGAACTGGGTGAGATAAGGAGAGCTTTTACTGTTAAGTGTTAAGTCTTTGACGGACCATATGAGTGACCAGGATGGACTGCATCTTGGGGGCACCAAGGTAACCCAGGATGTACGAAGCGAACAGAGAAGCCACCTGGAGAAAACAACAACAAACATCCAACGTCATCCACACTGCAGAGAAATACTGAAAATACAGAACGTTTAGTCTTCCAGTTCTCTGATTAAACTAACTTCAGCATATTTTTACTTCTGAAATTCAGAAGTGTTTCTTTGGGTCCCTTAACATCTGCTGCTGCCAAATATGATGCACTTTACAGTCAGTTTAAAAATGCTGAGCCATGTACACAATGTCGATGCCTATTTAAATCTAAATGAAATGAACTTTAAATAGTTCTACTGTTTGCAGCTTCACAATGAGTTACACAGATTGGAGAATAGCTGCTTTGTTAAAATCTCAGTTAGAAAAGCATCAGTGGCGCCTGAGAGCTGCCAACTGCGTGAGCTACGCTGTTGCTGAGCACAGATGCTCGCCCGGTTGATCAAAAGCCAAAGTTCAAGCCTCAGCTCTGTCAGGCTACACTCTCCAACTTTCTGCTGCTATTCTGCACAGTCCTAATTAAATCATGCGTCCACTCAGTTTTCACCTCTCTGTTTCTCTTCATCTCTTGGTAGCTCATGCACCATCATTCCTCAGACTGCTCTCAGATCTGCGTCCCTCCATTTCCCCCCTAATCTCCTTTCCTTTTGCACTGCATTCTATCTCAACGTTTCTCTCGCTCTATGTTTACCTGAGTGAGCAGCACAAACTGGGCGAACTGCCAAGGCAGCATAAAGCACAAATTGGAGATGCCCAGAGCGACCATGGCCGTCCTGCTCGGATTACGTGTCCTGGGGAGAGTAGAGACGGGAGAGGCGGAACAAAGAAGAAGATAATAAAGTGGTGTGAGTGGGAGGCAGATAAGAGAAAAGACATTAAGACGACTCAGAAGACACACACATTCAATTTCACTCAGAGTACTGCAAAGATCCACTTATATACTGAGAAATACAAGAAAAACTTCATTCTCTGTAAAATTGATGTACAATCCAGTTTAGTGACTGCACTGCGGGATGATTAATAGTCTAATGACAAACTAACAAACTGGCTGCAGGTTGCTTTGCTTTAAAGTCAGAAGGAAACAGCTTTTTTAGATCCTACTCACATATTCGTGCTTTAACAATGCGTAAGGCTCTGCTGATACTTCTTATGCTTCTGCACTAATTTGGTGGAGAAACGCTGTAAACTGAAAACGAACAGACTGAGAACTTTACCTCAGGATGTATGTGAGAAGAAGCATCTGCAGGACTAGGAACGGGTAGGCGAAGCTCTCCCTCAGGGGCGGAGTCCACATCACACGAGTGCTCTGAAGGAGGACACATGCAAATGCAGATCAAGTCAACACACATCTGATTGAGCCGTGATCAGAAAAACCGGATTCCTTTTTACTGTGAGGACACATAAGTAAAACATTGCTTGTGTACACGTCCGCCATTCGTGGCTCTAGGTTTAATTTCTTAGATTAAGTTTATAATTACACTGTGTACTCACATATTTGTCACCTGAGATCATAAACACATTACCAAGCTGTTTCTTCCCTTTATGAATAACCAAGCGGAAACAACAGATGCTCCTAAGAATATCACAAACTACCACTAAGCTCCAGGGACGAGAGCATGATGTGAGATAGGACTGAGAAACACCTGTGATGGTGTGTGTGATTGAGATGACAGCATATGCAGCTGGAAAACTGGAGACTTGTTCTGGAGGAAACTGAAGAGGAGGAGGTGGGTGGAGGGACTCTGCTTTGAGTGTCAGCTAAAACCAACTCTAAGCTCCTTTGAGGGATGAAATGAGTCCCCATTAACCACCCTCTGCTTTCTGAGTGCTTTTTCATTTTGAGTTTTACACATTTCAGAAGCTTACACCCAGAGAGACTTACACTGACCTACAAAAGCTTCAACATGTGAATATCCCTGCAGACTGACACAGATGCTTAAGAGCACATGCTGTGCACTTACCTCGCCGTGATTGAAGAAAAAACACATTGTGGTAACAATGCCTCCCAGCCGGCTGCCACTGGAGAAAGAAGAGAAGAGAGAGAACAGACAGTTTCAGAATGTTCATCCTCCAGCTGAGACAGGAGACACAAAGCAAATCTGGTTTTCTGTCAAACGCTGACAGTTGGATGCTGGGAGATGAGACGAACCACAAATGCATCCTCTCCTTCCTGATCAGAAAACCATGACAGGACAGTAAGCTGGGCAGGAGTGGAGGTACCTGAGGTAGGAGCCATAGACGAAGAACAGGCTCATCATCACGCCGTTCAGCAGGAACACGCAGGTCACGTAGAAATAAGCTGGGTCTCCCAAGCCTGATGTGAAGCAAGACATGCATTCAGACAGACACAGATCACAGCCTGGCAGTACTGATGATGATCCAGACTAGTAATGAGGCATCGCTGATGATAAATCACAGCTCTGAAACGCTAAGGCTATACCAACCAATACAGAACAGGAACAGGCGAGTCTATAGCAGGTTCACAACACCCTTCCATATGCATTGATGCTGTACTGCTTGTATTTGGGTGTTCTTTGATTTGGCATGGACGAGTTGAGACAATGTTAAAATAGCCTGTGAACCAGGTGATGCCTCTGCAGCTTCTGGGGCAGGTTGATAAATCCTGTGCTTTCTCCGACTCCTTGCTGCAGGTTTGTGAATTTAATTTCAGACACTCTTACCTATAAAATTCAATATAGCTAAAAACTGACAAAAATGTATAAAAAGAAAAAGAAGTTTTCTAAAATCCATCACCTGTATACAAACCGTTGCGGTTTCCTGAAGACTCATTAGCATTTAGAATGTTGCATGAACATCCACCGTAGATTAAATGGTGTAAAGAAAATCCCAGCTGTAGAACTTCTCTGTGAGGAATCACAGAGCGGACGTCTGAATGCAAACCGTGTGCAGTGTTTTTGCCCAATAAAAGCAGCAGGTAACATACTATAAACTGAATAAATTATTTTAGATGCAGCAACATTTCTACTAAAACTGAATTTCTCGCTCAGTCCAATGATTTCCTCTCAGTGATGCTGCCAGCTGGATCATCAGGTACACACAGAACAGGCTGATAAGGGTGTAATGACTAACAAGACACTTGGATCGCGCTGACATTACCAGCAGCTGCTTCATCTCTGTGCCGTGGCGGTAAATCACGGAGCAAACAGAAAGGCTCGTTCCGATAACAGCTCAGTGTGAAAATAAAAAACTCTCCTCTTTCTACTGTGTCCTTCAGAATCCCACAAATAACAGAGCGACTGACAGATACAGGACATGTTTGCGCTCTGTTTGTTAGCATTGTGTAAGACCGGGCTGTGTCAGGGTTTAAGCAAACACTGTGAAAACAGCCTGTACATCGACCCTGTGCTGCCTTGCTTCACTAACACGACTGACAGAAACACAGAGATTGCAGCTCCAGAGGAAAGCTGACAGCTGATTCTGCTTATTAGTCATCAGATTGACTCTGCAGGTCCAAGGCTTGAACCAATTTGATTTGTTGGGTTCCAAATCTAAGTTTGATCTAAAAATTGTAAATTGGGATTCAGGATGATGTAGCTTCAGGACACTGTGATACTACGTGCTTGAGCAATGTACTGTGTGTGCAGACAGACTGGAGCTCCATGGCGACAGTCTGTACCTTCACAGCTGTCCACAGGACTGAGTCCCTCTCCTCTGTTGATGGACCAGCACATCTTTGTGGGAATCCCAAAGTGTGTCATTACACCTGTGTAAATCCGGTACCAGCTGGCCAGGACCACCTAGGGAGAGGACACAGACATTGGGAGGCATGACAACCAGTGAAAGGTCTGTTCAAACAACATCTGTGAACGAGTCTTTGATGAAGGCACACAGCCCTGAATGGTTCCATTACATTCACAGATCTGTTAGATTAGTTCTGTGAAGTGACGCATTACACAACTAAAACTTTCTCGACCTTTGGTTGGGAGCAAACTGCAGCTGTTGATTGCATGCAAACAACATTGATGAACTGATGGAATGCGATTAGATATTTAAGCAAAAACGCCAAATGTTTACTCATTTCAACTTCTGGAGTTGGATGATCTACTAACCGCCTTTTAATGTCATTTGGACCACTGGTCACAGAAAACACATGAATTCATCATCTTCATCTCTATTTATCAACTTTCAAATCAATTAAATCCTACACTCACGCAATTAATTCAGCTGTATACAAAACAAGAATCACTTGTTGGAAGCCTAAACCAGAAAGACCGTGGTTAGAAGTTGCCTGCCACTGAATTAATGAGAAGCTGCTGCTGTTACATAAAATGTTACTGTATAAAATATTTAAGGTTTGAGAAGAAAAATGTTTTTTAGCAAGACAGCCAAGCAAAGCTGTCTCATCTGTGCACCCAAAATGCAAAAAGATTTGCCTTGTTGAGACATTTACACTTTAACTTACAGCAAAAGGATTGAACAGTATGGTCGACCTACTTTAATGCAAACTTGTGAATAATGTGTCAACATTACCTCTGGATAGAGATTGAATCTCTTCAGTGTGTTAATAACCAGGGGGTACTCTGTCAGCCGATCATTCATGATCATGTGAAGTCCATCCAGGAAAGACGGGGCCTCAATAACGGTTTTATAGTAAGAATAATACAAACCCTGAAACCAAATGACATGACACACATTATACAAAACCCAAAGCTCAGGTGTGGGGTGTTATGAAGTGTCACAGCAGGGTGACGGAGAGAAGGACAGCAAGCAGAGAAAGACGCAACACTTCAACAGTTGGAGCTCAGTGATACAGAGAGACAGCAGACAGGCACTAAATATAACAACACACAACTGAGATGGAAGAAACAGGCCTGATTTACACAGGCTCTGCAGATGGCAACAGCTCACAGCACATTTGGCAGCACACAGCAGGGGTGAGGCAGGAAAAATATTCTCTTTGCATATGATTTAATCACCGCCTTCGGTGTCATCTCTAAAAAAGAACTTCAAGCCCACACTACAGTACAACCGTCAACCATCAGCAGCTTTTCCAGTTGCCGTGGTGGCGACGTGTCAACATACGCTAACACTAAATGAAAATGTGCGGCTGAAGACAAATACATTCAAATGCACCTTTAATAATAGTCTAATAACAGACACAGCCTTAAGAACCCTTGAGCTTCTTCCTAAGTTCAGAAAGGGAGATGCTTTTATCGCACCGTGCAACGAGATAACGTGCGCTTACATAACACTTTTGTCCAAATCAGCATTTTCTCTTCCTGCGCGGTTTCTAGGTCAGAACTAAACTTTTTGTATCTCTCCTGTACATGTCACACTTGGTCTCTTTCAACAGTTTGTGATCACCCTGCTTTGGAAGATCTCTGAAACCAGCTACCTGCCTACAGACGAGAGGAGGAGAAGGGCTCCCCCATCGTTTGCAGTTTAAAAAGCTTTCATGGCTTGATTTTGTGGATATTTTATTTATCTATTTAAATCTCTCTGGGTGTTCGGCTCCTGATCCAGTTGGATCATAGGTTCATTCTCCAGTAGAAGGATTATAAAACCTTTACATGACACTGCATAGAACCACTGTGTAACACGTCATCAGCTCCAAAACCCTCTCATCAGGTCAAGAGATATTTACCATTTCTGTTCTGAAAGCCATCTCCTTCTCCAGGTTGGACAAGTGTGAGAAGTGTCTGTCATTTTCAAACAGCTGGAAGAGATGATACCTGATCACAGGAGCAGAGACACGTTAAGCCAGGAGCTACATGCAGCAGTCAACACAGCGGACACAATCTGAGAGCAACTCACCAGTGCAGGTATCCAGACAGAGCCGCTGTGGACAGAGAGAGAGACAACTTTCACTGGTGCTAGAACAACTGGGCTTTCATGCTACTAGTCCGACTATGGGAGAGACGTCGCACACAGCACGGATCGTGATGTGCGTTCACGTACTTAGCAAAGCGAACCTGTTCACACGTGTGCAGCCTCTGTGCCACATAAGCAAACGCAGCGCAGAACGGGCACAATAGGCGGCTAGCCGGAAAGCTAGCGGTGCGAGCTAGCGTTAGCCAGCCGATGAGCAGCGGAGATAACTCGGCGGCTCCTCCGGAACGCGCGCTAGCTAGGGGTCCAGCGAGCAGCTAGCATGCTAGCGGCGCGAACTTACCGAGGAGAAGAGTGAGTCCCAGCTTGGCCGCGGCAGAGGGCGTCAGCCCGAGCTTGTGCCTGGCACCGGAGAGCCCGTTCGGGTGGGAGCTGCTGAAGGCTTTGCCCTCTCTGCCTGCTCGCCTCACGGCGCTTTTGCCAGGGGGCGGAACGAGCGGGCTCTTGTCGCGGTCAGCCTGGGTCGCTGGACTCTTCCCGGTCTGTTTTCTGTTTTTAGCCACCATGGTTCCCAGCAGGAGGAGAGGCGCCGAAAAGCCCGGCGGGTGTGAGCGGAGCTGCGCAGCCCCACACGGCTCGTATCTGCTGCTCGGATCTGCCCCTTTACTACCTCACCGATGATTTCACTGGCTGCTCGCTCCACACGCTCGCAGAAAGCTTACGAAGCTTCGCCCCCGTGTGGCCAATTAGCGCTACTGCGTCGGGCTTCTGATGGTAACTATGGCAACGGGTTGTGGCGGGTACCACGCTGCTTTTATTGGTGATGCTGTGGAGACAGAGCCGCTGCACATCAGTACACAGAGCACAGTAACATTTAACACATCACTAACTCAGCTTGCAGGTCAAATATTCCAATGTCAAGCTTATTATCATAATCTCATTGCACCTCTCATGTAATGACCATACATTATTTTTCTCTGCTTGTTTTTGTTTGCCGTATGCTTCTACTGAGGAGCACCTGGTGCCAGGCTTTAAATCCTGTGGGTTGCAAGGTCAGGCCTCCGTGGACCCGCAAACCCTGTTACCCTACCTTCCCCAGGAAATGAAGCATGTGCCTCAGATCTTAGATTTTGATAGGACTCTTTCATGCCTTCGTTCATGATCCTGTTGCTAGTTTACCAACTGGCCACAAGATCTGGCAGGAAAGAAATGCTCTGACTCAGTCGCTGCATCAGTGTTGGTCCCTCAAAACATCAGCTTAAAAAAAGATGTTTTCTGCTGCCTGATATACTCAGTAGTGGCAGGTGCAGCTGCTCTAATGTTGTGGCTCTTCAGTGTAAGCTCCACCACCATCTTAAAACCAGTAGATGTCACTAAAAGAACACAAGTTACCTGCATGTAACTCAGCTCACGCAGAACTTTGGCTGGTTGGTGAAGGAAAATAGTAAAATACATACTGAGGGTTCTGGCATCTGAGCAGACCGCCGTGACGATGACATTTCGATCACCACATGGGCTTTTATTTTATTTTCAAACTGAATGGTGCAGTGCTCTGTCTGGTGAAAGACACAGGAACATTAAGTAAAATGTGTTGATCTCACTTGTTTTGCTTGGAGAGGGACAGAGAACCACTGAGACAGGGGTGTATGCCTGCTTCACAGTGGTGACATCATGACCGGATCCTTCAAACTCAACAAATAAGCACCACAGGGGAGTCGTGCTCACAGTTTCCCAGTCAGAGTGATGGGAGGGGTACAGTATGTGGGTGAGGAAACCAGGGAGAGATGAGAAGTTCTGGGAGACAGTGTGTTTGTTTTCTCCTCTGCTGGCAGCCAGATGCTGCGTGAGACTCAGTGAGAGATGAACATCGGGTCAGCGTCGTCTGTGCCTGGGGATCTTGCTCTTTGTTATACCCTGTGCAGTTCTAGAGCCTCGTCTGTGTGTCCCTCCCTTAAAGAAAGGCCAAGAACTAACAGGACAAGATCGGTCCCTTCAGTAAAACAGCTTTTCATAAATGGAGTTTAACACTTTCTGTAGCCTGTGGCCTTGTTTGACCAGAGGCTCTCTGCCCACACACGTCTGACAGAGAGCTTATTGTTATATCACCCTTCAGCAGTTGTTGTTGGACGGACCTGCACTGGTGCCTTTTCCCACTCCCCCGTCCAAATTCAGCACATGTGCAAAACGCTCGGGATGAAGAAGTCATCCACTGGTGCCTCATCTCTCACCACCAACATCCAATTTCCAACCCACCAGGATCCCTCTGCTCCCCTTCACTCTCGCCGTGGTGTTTTGTCAAACTCCCGGCTGAGTCGTGGCTGCCGTGCTTCAGCCAGAACACAGTAACTGAGGCTGAGTGTTGGTCAGGGCTGCCACAAGGTTTGAGGCGTTGCTGGACAGATCAGTGATGAACGACAGGTTATTGAGACTCGGCGCGAGATTACGCTGAATTTGTTTTCATACCACTACAACGAGTGACAAAGGGGCGACGGGTGGGAGGGCGGAGTCAGTGTTGAGGTTGGGGGTGACAACACCTTCCATCCGAAAATGTTTCATGGTCTGCTGCTCATTAAAACCAGCTGGGACAGACAAAAGCCAGAAGTTTCTGAATTAAACCACATCCAAAAGAAACCTAAAGAAAAGCCTCATTGCCAACACACTGACTTGAATTTGGCAGATTACAGTGACCTGCATTTAGAATCTACTTATATACAGTGGCAAGAAAAAGTGAACCCTTTGGGATTACATGCATTTCTGCATAGATTGGTCATAAGATGCTTTAACCGACACATCCAGTCTCATCACACTGACTGGACTCCAGGTCGACTGACTCCTGGCTCCAATTAGCTCTCTGAGAAGTCTTCACATACGTTTTCCACCCTGTGCTGTGAATGTTTACATGTTATGTTCAATGAAAATATGTAAATATATGATGTTTGTTTGTGCTGACTGTTTTTCTATTGTGACCTAGATGAACACATTTTATGACCAATTTATGCAGAAATCCATGTAAAGAGTTTACAGACTTCTTGCAACTGTATTTGACTGACTTTGGTGATTTCCGGGGGTCTACACTGAGTTTATGGGAGCCGCTGTAAGTAGAGCCCACAACCCTCTGTCAGTATGTGCAGGGGACAGGACACGGGGGAGGAATTAATTTACGACCCGACCGCTTCCATGTGTTGCTGTGACATGTTTATTACGGAGCAGAGACACATGTTGTCAATGATCACTCGGCGTCTGAGCATCGGTTATCTCAGCATTAGGGCCATTAGTATTCTCTGGAAAGCAATTGAATTAGTGCTCTCCAGGGGCCACAGCTCCACATGAGTTAGTTAGTTATGTCATCATTTGGAGGCTGTAAAACGTATATTTAGATTTAAACACATCAGCTCAGAAACCCAGAAAAGTCTCTTTGTTATCTTTGATGCTTAGTGAATTTCTGCTGGTTTTGAATGAAGAGCTTTAATTACAGGTTGATCTGTTTTTCTTCGGGTCGTCTCACAGCGAGCTGACCCTGAACGTGACGTCTTTGTAGCTGAATATTAAGGGCACGACAGTTTGTCCAAAGCCTTTTGAGTTTGGATTTACCTCAAACCGTTTCTGCTATAAAACGTTAATGTAACGGAAACAACCAAAGTCGATTAAAAATGCGGCAGGTGCTGCTGCGCTGGCGACGCTTCTCTCCTGGGTTATTGCCATGACGATACCTGTGTTAGGTCTACAGAGCGACGGCCTTGGTCTGATCTTAATCCTGGTAACACAGCTGCTTGGATTAGCGGCGCACCTTGACCTCGAGCGTTTGAATCCCTCGCTTTCCGGGACAAAGCTGTCAACCAGTTCACCTGCTGCTCCGCTGATGGAGAGATAAACCGAGGAGGAGATGTCGGGCTGATTCCGCTGCTGTGGGACCAAGCACAGTGTTTGCACCCTGACCACGAAAGAATGTTTATATACTAAATACTCGAATGTACAGTACATGACATCGTTTTGTAGCAAACATACCTCTGATGAGACTTAAGGGTTAAAAGAAAACCAAGTGTGGATTTAAGGATTGCTGATACGCGGTGAAGGTCAACAATCCAAATTCTTAGAGAAAGAAGAAAAAGAAATGCGGAGGGGGATGGAGGGCGAGCGGGAGGCCAAGCAGCGGGTTGAGAGAGAGGACATGATTGGCTTAAGGCCGTGCAGAAAGATTGTTTCCTTTGGCCCTGCGCTGCGATTTCCTGCCCTGTGATCATCTCTTCCGTGTGATTAGGCCGATGTGCAGAGCATGCAGTCATATGATGGGTTTTGCTCCACGCTGGAGCAGAGCAGCAACAAAGCGAGCAGGCTAACAGAGGATTAGCAGCAGAGAGGACGACACACAGGTGATGTGCTTTAGTAGAGACTAGATACGGGCTGGCAACGTTAGCATGGGCTCCAAGCCTCCGCTCGGAGACTGGTACTCTGGAGTCAGACACACACACACACTGAGTCACCAGCCGTGAGAAGGGGCTACGTAATATAATTAGCCCAAATCGGTGACCTCCTTTTCAGACCCTACACAATGACAGGGAGGCCCTAGTTCACCCCCCACACACCTTTAAGCTCCCACCACCCGGCTGGGACCTTCTGGACAACGGACAGTGAACCGATTCGTAATGTGTGGCAGTGAGTGGCGGACACACGTATGTTCTAATTTGACACTAATAACAAAGGCTTCTCAGCTGCATGTGCTTATCGCGTCCGTTTCTGTAGCTTCAGTTTTCATGTGCACACGTGTCCTTGAATGGGTCACAAACACCAAACACTTTGTGCTGAAACGTTGATGGTTATGAGACTTTTACACAGTGAGAAAAGGAGCAGAACGGGAAACGTGAACTCGTCCACACTATTCCAAACGCGTCTCATGAACAACAGCAGTGAATGAATTGCCTATTCATGTCCAGATCCTAATCTCTTTGTGTCTGTGTGTATTTCTCTCTCCCTTTCCCCTCCCTGCTCTTTCACTCCCTCTCTCGCTCATTACCGCAGAGAGTTTTGACTAAGCCTCTTACTGTTACAGACGTACCTGGTCAAGTACCGGGGAAGCAATCTGGAAAGCCAATTGCTTTAATTGAGGTGAAGAGTCCCCGACCAGCCAGCGAGGGGGGAGACCCAGCACACAGTGCGTATGTGTGTGAGGCCGCTACACACTCGGCGAGGCTCCTGTGTCACTTGTCAACACCCTGACGGTTTAATCTTTCCTGCCTGTGCGAGTATTAAAAGATTATGAGCGTTCTGCATGGCTTCATGCATGCCGCATAAGGGGCTGTTTCTCCCAGGGCCCCTCAGTTAATACTCACTGGGGACGAGGCAGAGGCCGACAAGGGGAGAGGCAGGGGTGGTGGAGGCTGCGGATGAGGCGCTCACGGGATGTTTTACAGGTTCGATAGATATGTAAAAGACACCTTACAAGAGTGATTTGGCAAAGCTCATTTTCGCTACAGTAGCATGTTTCTATCTCGTGGTTGCATGAGCCCAGTTGACACATTTCAGCAGGGAACACTAGTCATTTTGTCAAGCCGTCATCCCTTTTCCCCAATTTCAGTAAAATCTGTGGTTCCAGTACATTAAGTCAGTGAAGAACGATGAATAATCTTCCCTCATTCCAACTCAGCACCACTTACTAACCTCATTACAGTTCAGCGGAGCATAACTCCACTGAAAGTTCAAACCCAGAGTTGCAGTGGCTTGACTGCGACTGTACAGGTGTACCTAATAAAGTGGCCACCGAGGACACATGCATGCTGTGGCAGCTTCCTATGCCAGATATAACAGATATTTAAGGAAGCTTAGTTTAGCTTATTTGAGTTTGCTGAACCTGGTGCTGGAGGACAAATCTGCCAGGTATCACTCAAATCATCACGGGGGGCCAGGGATTCCTGTACGTCGGCATCTAGGATGAATGGAAAAAGCCGTTTGTGCAGTGATGAACTCCCTTCCTGTGCTCGCCCAGCAGGCCGGGTCACGCGTTCTCATTTCCACACGCTCCAGGTACAGGCGTGAGGTGTAACGGGCCCTTTCAGCGCCTCGGCAGGCTGGCGTGCCGCAGCGATCTTTCAGCGGCCGGCACCCGCTCACACCTCTCCGCACCGCAGTCCGTCAATTAGCAGTTTATTATTGCAGGGGCCCTCGGCTTCGGCCCCGGGCGGTGATAGCTGCATGCCAATACTGCTACTGACAGGCCACGAGCTCGTGCGTGAAAAGGACACGGTGCCAGAGAGCAGAGCGACACCTCTCAGCAGGTTTGTGGGGTTTGTTTGTATTAGTCTTCATTTAGTCTTAATTGTTCACGTGTGTGTAGTCTCCGCTTGGTTAAAGCAAAATGTGCTTATGGGCTTTGATTATACAGTCGCTGTAGCTTTACAAACATTAAAATGAAGATGTGCTTCCTCTGTGAATCACAAAAGCCTTTTTTAAATGCTTAAATGCTTTTTGTCATCAGATACATTCATTTCAATGCAGGTCCCATTAAGTCCAGGTTTGGTGAACCCGTGCTGACCTCTGAGGAAGCTGGAACTTTCTCAGGAAGCTCGTGTGACTCTTTACCGTTAGCACGTTCTCCATCCCTGGAAGGGTCACAAGTCCTTTAACGCATGTATTAGAACTGAAACTAAACAAATACTAATGTACAAGTGTAACTAATAAAGTGACCATTCATCCTAGTTTTAGAGACGTGTGACTGCACCGTGTTGATCATAACCCTAAACTAGTCAAAACACCAAATGCTAGAATGGCTCATCTCTCATCATCTTCACTGAATCCACACGGTCTGACGTCGTCAACGCTGGTCGTCCGCTGCACGATGGCCAGCGAGGAGACGAAAGGCTGCGTTTTTATATTTTCATATTCCAGATTCAAGGACTGAGGTTCCCACGTGTAAATGTTCTCAGAGAATCAAGTTGTAATTGTTTGCTAAGCTGTCGTGTCACACGTTGCTGCTGCTCTGTTCGCGTCTCTGGGTTCAGGCAGCAGCGACTTCTCTCTTTACTGCATGTTGAGAAACACACTCACGAACGCACTCGCTCGCACACAGCCGCCCAGCCTCGCTCTCCTCTGCTGCCAATGCGCTGCTGGTTAGATATTGTTAGCATTCCATTTGCCATTTACATTTTCCCTGCTTGACATAATTGAGGAATGGATGCTCTTATGAAAATTAAACTCGCAGTCCTCTTGGGTTACTGTAACCCTGTTAAAATGTAATGAGATTCTTTATGCGTCGTCTTGTGATTTTTTTATTAAATAGAATATCAGTATGACTAATTCCCTGGGTCCAAATGTGGACTAGGACACCGCATTATTGATAGGCCAGTGCATAAGTGGTCTCTCTTGGTCTGCCTCTAATGGCCTAATAATGCATTATACCAGTATCAGTGGGCCTGCGGCTTGCAGTGCTTATTGTCGTTATTGAAAACACCTGGGTGGACCATTCATCAAGGTTAAATCACCAGGGCCCATCCGTTCATTAGGCTGTCAGTAAACATCTTTATTTAGTTTCGGCTGCCGATACTGATAGAATAGAGGCACGAGGGGCCCTGACGAGCAGCTGTGGCCCCACGGCGTCCAGGAAGCCGCGAGGCTGCGGTTGGTCCTCAGCGGCCGGACCCAGCCTCTGCCAACAGGACGGATTATGGAGCGGAACGGATTCGGGTGGCCGTTCCCGGAACAGAGACAATTTTACGATGGCTGTGCATCGACCGTGCATATTTATCTTCTCTGATGATTGTTTGGAGTGTAAGCAGCAGGGGAGGCTGAAAAACTGTCGAGCAATCTCAAAATGTTTGGAGGCTTTTCTCCCCGTGATGGATGAGTGGAGGCCCTAACGAGGAAAGATGTGCCGGGCGGAGGAGCCAGTGCAGAAATGATTAACCTCATTGACTCCCATCTTTAGTTAAAGAGCAACTTGACAAATCATCACTGAGTCGGCCACAGGCAGCAGTAATAACGTCTTCATATGGATACTAAATAGTTTTAATTGAAAAGACAATTTGACATGAATTATAATTAATAGTCAAATAAAGTTAAAGTTCATTGAATAAAAACAACCTTAAATATATTGTTGTATCAATAATTGCACACAATATTCTGTAATATAATAATGAATATTTAGAGTTTTGTACATTAGCTGTATTCCAGTCAGGTACACATCTATCAGGACAAACATCCGCCGCCGGTGATTTATTATTTTTAGGTTTTAGGTTTCATATGTTTTCAACACACTGAGTCTAAAAAACAGAACCATCAGCAACTGATTCATCATCTGACCCTGACTTGACACTCGTTCATTTTCAAGTCCCAGCTGTTTTACCCTAAACATAAAATTTTAAGTAAATCTAACGTGTCATAAACGTCACTTATTTGACGTATTTTTGTGTATAGATTAATGTTACACATATTCCAACACACACATTTTAACGAAACGACCAGTCGCAATGTTAACTTTTGGGCCACGCTAGAAAACAATATCACTGAAGGACAGATCATTAATTTCTTTTAGTCTTAATTTATTGCATCTTCACAATGAATTTCTCTACAACCACTGGACTCCTGTAGCACAATTGGACAATTTAATGAATAAATTAGGCAGGTTTGGGAGAATTAGAGACGTCTACTGCCGTGTGCTGTCACGCAAATTGGACCTAATATGGTTGACCATGACTTTAACGATTAACTCAGAGAAAATTGCTACAAATTAAGCGGATGGGAAAAAGTTTCAGGCTTTAATTTTAATTTAAAAAAACGCACAGAACCCAGACTCAGCCTTTATTGGTTTGGATTCTAATCTGGAAAATGGGCTAAAAATCAAATGCTGCCATCACTGCCCTTTAGTTGGTTCAAAATAAATGATGTGGGTCAGAGAGAAGATTACAAAAGCATGGTGGTAAAAAAAATCGCTGACTTGTGGCCCAGTGAAACAAATGATGTGCTGCTTCTTCAGTTTATCACTGACTCACCGCAAAATGCACATATTTACCAGAACCGCTGGGAAGATTTCTTAGCAAATGTATATTTATTTTCCTTTTCTTTCAATAAATCACTGTTTCCTTTAACAAATGGCAGCAAAGCGAACAATTTGTTTAAGCTGTCTGGTCCTAAATGAAACTCAGACTCAGATAA
The DNA here is from genome assembly GCA_030770545.1 of Macropodus opercularis. NCBI lineage: Eukaryota > Metazoa > Chordata > Actinopteri > Anabantiformes > Osphronemidae > Macropodus > Macropodus opercularis. The sequence goes on along the minus strand of CM061104.1, from coordinate 19,719,692 downwards.
AATACGGACGAGCGCTTTTCCAGTAACGTCTGACTGTGATCAGCATTTAGATTTGTCCTTGTATCAGACTGTTATCAATATGGATTTCTTCCTTCAAATAGGGCATTAAACATGTTGTCATCATGGCATGAAATCACTAAAACAGCAAAACATGCGTATGTTTAAAAATGTATAAAAGACATGACGTAAATATAGCCGGTAGTGTTTGCTGCTCTACTACAATCTAAACATTTTAAAATATCTGTAAGATGTGTAATGATACGTTCTGATCATCATGTCTTGACAAAAACATTTAAAATATAACCGATGGGTCGAATTAGACGGTAATAAGTGGCCTGTGAGTGTAAATTCAAATGTGTGTTGCCTGTGTAAACTGCTACCGAGGACACAGAGCCACGTGGGGCTTTCGCCTCCCGACTGCGCTGCTTCTCTCTTCTGCTCCACGTTTGTCAGGAGTCGCCAGTGGAGCCGGCAGCGGCGCTGATGAACTGACGAGCACCTCTTCTCCTGCCAGCCCGGGACACAGCCCGGATTCATGGGAACCAAAGTTTCCAGGGAGCCATATATCTGTCAGGGCCGAGGGCAGAGCGGCCCACGTCTGTCACCGAGCTATAGGCCTCGGAACAGACACAAACAAACTGCAGCAGCTGGACACAGGGACCTCAGAAACACAGAGCTGCAGAGGGAGAGGCTGTGATTTTCTAACATGAAGAGCTGAGCTCAGTGGGCAGAGAAGAACGTGCTGGATGTGTTTGAAGAAAATGGTTTGAAGGTTGAACGTGTCCATACAAATTCAAAATTACAGAATCAGTTGCTGTGATTATTGCCTCCTGGCCTCTGCTTTTGCCCTTCGCTTCAAACACGAAGGTTTGTTTTCATGCTGTTTCTTCACGCACCTCTAGAGGGAGTTAAGAGCATGAAAAGCCTCCTGACCTCGGGCTTTCAGGGCAAAGTCACCAGAGACTTAAAGAGCATGAAAGTTCCGTCTAGTTTCAAGTGATAAATACTTTGATGGTCTTGTTTAATCATCTGTCACAACATATAAAAATGTATGTTTTGTAACCAATGTGAAATAAAAACAACATCTGAACAGTTTTTATTGCTGCGACTCCCTGGGTCGCAGCCACCTGCAGTTAGCCCCAGACTCGCTCGAAGCCGTTTCCCTCCTTCGGCTCAGCGCCAGCGTATTTTCCGAGCGTCTGCAGACAGATATGAACAATTAAAAGCTGTTAAGTGACCTTGTTTGGCAGCAGCAGAACGCCGGACAGCGGCGACGGCAGTCAGCTCTCCTGGCACAGATGGACTGACCCAACCGGGCCCCTGAGAACTTCAGAATGAGTAAAATGATTCGATTACGTTGAGGCTAATGACGAGGGGCGTACTTAAATCCATCTCCACGGTTTTCTTTGCTTCTGCCCCTGATTCAGCGTGCTGTCAGCAGCTTGTTAGACGGGTTTTACTGCAGTATTTCAGTTCGCTGCCTCGACAGATGAACACTGAGAGAGAGAGAGTGAAGGAGAGACAGAAAGTAGAATAAGAAAGCAAAAATCTACTTAGACCTGCGCTTTATTTATTTATTTTTATTTAATCAAATTCAGAGAGTCAGACTTTATTTCTAAATCACGTCTGAGAGTTCAGAATGCTTTTCAGATAACTGACCACCTGATTGAATAAGTACAAATATAAATAATACAACACAACCAGATTTAAAAGGATTAGAAATTGTACATTCCAGTATATGAAAGACAAAAACAAACACAGTGATATTAAGATGATATTGTTGTCAAATTTCAGCATTGTTCTTATTGGACTTATATACTTGTACTTACTTACTAGTAGAGATGCTTCTGCTTGTAGTGTAGCATTTCTAAACCAAGTTACACTGGAGCAGCTCTAGAAAGACTCACTGTGCAACAATAAAAAGAATTTAGTTGGTTTAAAGACATAATTAAAGAACAGACTGGGGAATTAAACACTAGATAAAGATATTGGCAGACGTCCTCTCCTGAAGACTCGGCTGTTCAAGCAAAAGAACAAACTCAAACCTCTGCACGGCTCATTTTGGAAAGTTAAAGGCGAAATGCTCAGCGCACAAACGACGACTTGCTCTGTACCAGCAGTGTGTGTTTGCATGTGGACAAACCTGCCGGTCATGATGAAGCAGGAAAATAAAAGTGATGTCAGCATAATGACGATAATTTGCGTCAGCGCTAATGCAGACATCAATAGGGACCATATGGAGACATACGGCCGCTCCTCCTGTAATTGACACACTTTTAATTCCAGGACCAAAGCTCAGCGAGCCGGCCTCGCCCCCGTCCTGCGCTTTAAGTGACGTATCAGACAAAGCCGATGACTGGCAGACAGCGACCTCTCCTTCATGCCTGTCAACGCAACAAAGACACTGTCCATTTACAGACAGCTGCCGCTCTGCACACAACATGAGGCCGCGACCAATCCTCAGGAAACAGGCAAAGGACAGTAAAGAAAAGAAAATCACTTTAGGGACGAGAATCGCAGCCTGTTGTTCTAACGTCGGCGCTGCAGGGCCTGCTGGGAGCTCAGGGAACGGCCGCAATACACAGCAACAAGTTCCCAGGACAATGGGCCAGATCATTTATGGTAGATGCACCAGGTCCCGTCAGTTGTGTTACTGTCTCATCTAAGGTTTGTGTGTGTATGTACATGATTAGGCTTTTGTTTAACAGCTGATGTAACAGACCGACATCCTAGAACAATGACCCAGAGACAGGACGTAAACCTGCAAAACGCACTGACTACTGCATCCAAATTCCTCTTTCTTCTTCATTCTTATCTTGGTGTCATACATATATTTGCCCAAACTTTGAAGCTGATGTCTCACAGTCACAAACCAAATCTTTTTGGGACCATGATTCTAGTCTAAATTATACCTTCAAGCCACAAATGTAATTTTAAAACAGAGTCTATTAAATGTGACAAATGTAACGCTTTATAATTCACACTGTGGATATTTCACTTGTATATATATTCACTAAATAATTGCGACGGCTCAGTGAGGTTGACTTCAGGGTTAATTTACAAGAAATGAAAAATAAAAGCAGCAAACTCCAATTTAAGCTAATTAGCAAAACTGATCCTCAGTGATAACAGGAAGCAAAACAATGTCTACTGTGAGGTGAAAATGGTTAAAACCACCGCCAGTCATCACGGAAAGAGTAAAATGGCTCCTCTAAAACCACAATCCATCAGCTTTTCTGCATGCACCTGCTAACGTGTGCGCTCTTCTGTGTGCCTCGCTGCATCATAACCTCCACTTTGTCGCCACGTCTTCGTGCGGCCGCGCGCTGCGGCGAAGGAGAAGACAAAGAGCGAGCACACGAGGAGGAAAGGAGGAAAAAAGAAACGTTTCACCGCTTTCAGAGAGACTCCATCGCAGGGAGCCCCCGCTCTAATCACATTACCCAAGAAAACTTTTACTTATGGCTAATGGAATTCGCTTAAAATTGAACCACTGAGGCAAAAGTAGATTTGCATTGATCCAGATACGTATAGAGCCAAAGTCAGTCTATCTATTCTGTGAGGGAATTAAAGGCCGCTAAGCCTATAGAGCCAGACTGTATAATCCTATGTTAAAAGATCAATACTGCCCAGAACCCACGTGAGCTTTCTTCATTGTGTGTTTTTGTGCGTCTGCCTGAATACACGCACATTATGTACGGCTGTGTTTTCATCCCGACTGTATATTTTAGCTGTAAATCCTTCGCTTTATGGGAACTCTGCTGCTCTGCTCATGTTTGGCTCTCGTTTAGCGCGAAGGAAGAGTTGGCGAAACGATCCCGGCTCCCTGGAGTTTATTTATCTGACACCCTAATGTGCCCTGTAAACGGCTTTAATCTCCCTCTTGTTCTACGCTTCCTTCTCCCAGAAACGTGAAAGGAACTAGAACAGCTGGGAGACGACGCGTCTACAGCGTCTGTGTGACGCTGTGCATGATATCAGATAGAGCAGCTTTAAAACAAGCAACTGTTATATGATATTTGCCAGATTGATGTGATTTCCTAAAAACAATAATAAGCAACACATAATTAACTAATAGCTAATCCTGCAGCGTGCAGTGATAACTGTGAAGCTGTCCACAGTGAGTTTGTCATTACTGTCAAACAAGTGGTCGACAGCTGCCACATCATCGATGAGTCGAACATGAACAACCAATCATTATAATTTGACCAAGTCATGGCTCCGTCACAACCTGAATCGCTGTTTGACTCTTTGTGTTTCTCCACTTTCTCCTCTTAACTCTCTAAAGGAATCAAACCAGCAGCCTTCACTTATTGCTAAACGTCTATAAAGTCACGTATTGTGGCAGCGCAGCTTGAGGAAAGCGTTTGTTCCTTGCATGTGCTTCATATGGAGTCAAAGATGGAGATTAGCTAAGTGGTCAAACCTAATCAAATGACAAGGTTTTAACTGGGTGACATTGATCAGCCAGGGAAAATAATTCCCGCTGGCAGTCCATCAATCTCATCCATATTCACTCTCCTCCTCGGACATCTCCAGGGTCCCCCCCCCCGCAAACCCCGAGAATGTGCTAAAAGACCTCACACACTGACAGCATCGCTGCGCACACACTCGACGGTGACCTCGCTGATGAGCCAACTCCTGCCAATGCTGCACCACACACACGCAGACGCTCATCAGTCAGGAGGTCACCGCGTCCCCATCATCATCACGCCGGCTGAATGAGCGGCAGCAGCGCAGCAACGACATTGGCCATCAGCAGCGAATCTGATGACTAAGTAATCCCGATACGAGATTTGCCCCTCTGACCATCCTGATCCTAAGCACCACTCCACACAAATGGGGGCCTAAGAACATAATAACCGTACAATTGCTTTTATAGGGATGGACTTATTCAATTACAAGCCTCTGGAGTGAAACACTGCTTCGACTGTACCCTGGCCGGACGCGGGCCGGGAGACGAGCCATTTCTATCATCTGCAGAAACAGGAAATGGTGAAGCTTGGATGAATGTTTGTGTGAGAACATAAACACAGAAAAGTGACGATTAATTCAGTTTTTGTCTCGAGCTGATCCTCATAATGCTCCTGTCTCCTGACCTGCATCTTCTAGTTTCTGCCGTTTTCATGTTTTTCTCTTATTGGAACAAAAAAAAAAGGTTAATGTTCAATAATTTATATACACTTTTAAACTTTAATTCCAAGATAAAGCAATTCTTGACTTCTGATTGCAGGTCAGCCAAGACGTCGCAGCTTTACCTTTGAACAAATTGATGGATCGTCGCCTGAGTAGGTGAACCTCACCTCAAACACCTGCTGCTCTAAAGACACAATGTCATGATGTCTGCTTTCCACAGGTTGGTTGCTTCGTATGCTAGAAATACAGCTAAACCTACCTACCAACCTACGAACCTCGGCTGCGTTGTTCTCTTCTAGCAGCCTCTTTCCAACCATGAGCCTTAACTGCGGCCGTGCGTTGCTGAGCATGTTTGATTATTCTTCCACGGCTCTTTGGCAGCATCCTCTCTGGGCTGTTGAAAGTCTGGAAGCAGGCTCCCCTCTCCCCAACCCACTACCTCCAACCTAATCCTGTTTGCCCCCGTTTACCAGGATTGAAGTGGAGAGGCTTCTCTGGATCCCCTTCCCTCCCACGGCCTCGTCCGTTTGAAAGAATATTTCCTGGACCATATCTATGCGGCGGCATCTAGGACAACTTCTATTACTTACAAATTACAGGCTCTGTAACCCAGTTACCCACGGAGGCCTCGGTTCTGCTAGATATCAACAGGGTGTCCAGGGGACGGCAGCTCGGCCAAGGGCAAACCACAGCCGAGCAGGTTGTCTTCATGAAGGAGGATGTTGAGAGTTGGGAGACGAGATCCGCTGTGATAGTCCAGTGGGCTGTGGCTGACAACAAAAATATCACATCACACTAACTGACCATCCTCAGACACTTTCTGACTAATGGAGGAGGGAAAAACAACCCGTGAAGCTCAGGATCAGTGAAAACGGTGACTGAATGGAAAACTATCGAAGCGGTGGAAATAAAGAAACATTCATCTGTTTTGAGCTTTGGGGATTGTTTGGGGCGTTATCTCGACTGCTGTGGTCATTACCTTTATTCACAACGTATGAACGACCCACATTAGATGATAGCTGCTCGTTTTCCTCACGTCGAAGCTGAGACCACACACTTTGCCTGTCTGCTCCTCAGACGCGTCCCGACCACTGACCACCAGTCGTCTTTTCCCGCAGACTCGGCCTCGGTGCTGATCCTGCAGCACAATACCTGGATGCAGCCTTGTTTTCTGAGCAAACAAGCAGTGAATCAACACCAAGGTGGGAGACAGTCCAACGTGTTTTTACCCAGTGGAGTCACACCACTCACACACTGCACACAGGGGCCTGAACAGTTTAAATCCAGCCAGTAAACAGACATGATTTGCTTAAGTCGTCACAGTCCTAAATATGCTACTGTGTAATGTACAATAATACTGCAAATATAATATAATGCAGATGGGCCTGACCGACCCCACCAGCCTACACTTCTTGTGAAGGCACCTCGTGTCCACTCTGACTGAAGGGTGAAGGCCATCCTGCCTTTTCTTACTGAAGCAGAGCTAACATGACGCCTACAGGAGCAGTGTTTCCGCTGCAGCTTTCTCTCTCGTTAAACGTCCCTGTGACTGCGAGCATCGGCCTGTGGAGCCGGTGGGGTTCGTGTGATATACGAGTGTTTGATAAGTGCGGAGGTGTGGAGATCTGCTGGTTTGCTGCCGTGACCCGGAGGCCTCCTACCAGAGGGGATTAGGTTAAGCTAACTCTCAGTCATTTACAGTTTATCATGGCGCCTGTTTCTGAGCACTACTTTAGAGCACTTTCAGCAGAGCAGCGGCGTCTGGGGAATTTCACGCAGATCGAGGCTTTATTGTTGCTTTTGTTACCAAGGCGCGCACGCGATGATGTATTCACACAGATGCTTTTCTTACAGAGACAGACGACCATGTAATAATTGCAGAACGTACACAGGTAGCACAAGCTACAATTAGTCACACTGGCAAATATGAATTGTTGTTACCAACAAATTCTCAACTGCTTTGTGGTCATGCACAGATAAATGTCTCCACAATGGAAAAACACTGATGAAATATGAATACATTTGGAATTTTAAATGTATTAAATCTTTGCAAAAATGAATCTGGTTGAAAAACAACTGAGACACAGTAAAGAGCTAATGATGAGCTACACACCTGCCGTATCGTCTCCAGTCGGCCTCCCTGGCCCCAACACGTACAGTAAGTGGCTAATTAGCTAATAACCCGCTAATCGAATTGGCAGCCACCAGCCCTTTAAAGGCTCAGCGATGGTCCATTAGCATCAGCGACTGTCGGCGCAGCTCGGATCCGTCCAATATTCAGCCAGAGAGCTCGGCAGTTCCCTTCCAACAGTTGCACCTTCATCCATTGACAGACCCTGCTGATAACAGCCCTCCCGTCTGAATGAAACGTCCCTGAGAGTGTCTGGCGTCGCAGAAAACGACCCAACACACACACGGAGACACGTACGGTACAGGCGGCCTTTAGGAGCACTGAGCTCTCCTCGCCTCCCCAATTAGGCCTCTAATTTGGCTAATGGAGCATTAATGGAGAAAGAGGCTGCTGAAGACCCGAGCTCAGCACCGCCAGCACCCGGAGCCCTCACCCAACCCAGCACCACACAGATTAGATTTCACCAACAATAGTATCCGAATGTCGCGTCTGTCTGCCTTTGTGGGGAAACACATGAACATAATGCGTTTCCTAGTTTACTTTAGTCTCTCAACCGATTCCTCCCTCGGTCTTAAACCTGGTCTGAATCTTCTGAAAGCTCTTCATCGGTCTGAGGCGCAGCTAAATGTTCCAGCTAATGTCCTCGCTCTGTCGCTTAAATGTCAGCACACACCATTGTCACGAGTCCGTCTCCAGCACTTTCTCCCAACCTTAGCTGAAAACCTCCTAAATCAGTAAATCCAACTGATTGATCAACAACCCTTTGAAAGGTCAAGGTCAGTCCGTGGACGGAGACGAGCCTGTCAGCATAAATGAAACACGAAGAGCAACTTACAGCTCCAGTCTGTGGATGTTTATCTTGGTCTGTCGACATTAGGAAATGAAACAACATTAAATGCACAATAAAAGTGAGCAGTGTGCGAATGAGAAACGTGAAGCGACAGCGCTTTAACAGAGCGATGAAGCTCTGTCCTGCCTGAAAAGGGCTTTTATGAAACTTCTACTAAAGGCTTTTTGTGTGTTTGACAGCAATCCCAAACTGGGAAACACGCTATAAAACCACCGTGGGATGGAGGACGCCAGCAGTCGCACGTTCTGGTACCAAAACCAACATGGGCGCCGTCCAGCAGCCAGCGCTGTTTATTTACAGCAACATGTGAGCTGAAAAGGCCTAAATGTGCAGAGTGTGGCTGAGATGCTGGACGGAGAGACGCACAGAGCGCATTTGGTTTTATCTGTCAGGTGTTAACCGCTGAGGGCTCTACTATATGTTACAATGTACACTGACAACAAACAGTTTAAAATGTTAAAAGAAGTTACATCAATCACGTGCACAAACCCCACACTCTCCATAGGACGTGGGAACGACTGCAGGGCTGTTGAGAGGAGGATCAGCGTGGCGCCATCGTCCTGCTGCTTATCGCTCGCACACAGACACGCACGCTGTGGCGCTCATGTCCTGTGAACGCACACAGGCTGACGTGTGACCGACTCGGAGGCTTCGACCGTCGCACGGTGAAGCTCTTGCACCTGAAACGTCGGCTTCCTCTCTTTCCCACACGTTTCTCTCTGCTCCTGGATGCGGAGACATTTTGCTGATATGAGGTCACCTCCTGAAAGCAGCATGTTTCAGCAGCGTCCCTGCGTATCGGCCCGTGGTGCGATAAGGCTGCAGTGAACTACTCCCATGATGCCTTGTTAGGTTGCACTGGAGTTTCCAAAGCATGAAGCTGCTGGCAACAGCCATATCTGACGCCACGACCCTTTTCATGTCAGCCGCTCGCACTTCAATCTCTTTCTGTTGCTCACACACACACACACACACACACACAAACACATCCTCCCCACACATGTAGATAATGTTACTGCTCCAGTCTCCAGGCCTTCGATAAGGGGACCCCCTGAAAAAAAAGAAGCGTTGAGCGTCTGTGAGTGAAAACCCAGAGAGAGACAGAGAGAGTGTGTGTGCACAGCCATCCTAATCTCCAGCCCGGCTCCATAAACACTGCTGCGGCCTCACTGAGCCAGATCCCGAGCGGCCGAGCGGCCTTTCGGCTCCAAGTCTGATGCAACGCCTCGCACCAAGCCGCCGCCACCACAGCTCAATGGCAGCGAACCCAGATTAGCTCTGCGCCTGATGATGTCATCAAACGCTGTTTCCTGGGACTGAGGGGAGCAAGGTGCAAATCTGGCCAAGTGAAGGCGATTCACAGGGTTTGGACAGATTAACACACGCGATTTGATTCATGACACTGGAAACAAACCTACATTCAGTAACTTTGCTATAACAACAGTAGTAGTAACATTTATTTTCTTGGTCATGGAAATATGGTTAAAAAAATGAAAGATGCCCAACATTGGTTACAAAGTGAAACTGTAGGTCTATGTAGGCAAGGTTAAAACTATAATATGTTACATTTATTCTTTTAATTCAGTTTTGGATGCAAAATGTGCTAATTGTACACGACGGCATTTCATGGCTGAAGAAATAAACTCCAGCGTTAATGAACCGATCACAGTACGTACAGCTACGGTTTAGTGCATAATGGCATCAGCCTGTTTCTTCTGCGTCTCCTGTGGAAAAAATGGTTTCTTCCAACCACAGTGATCATGTGTTTGTATCCATCATCTTATCATCCCTTCATTCTTTTGATCACATTATTATTGTCTGTGTTCGAGTTCCCATCCAGTGGGAAGCGAGACCAAGGCTGTCGACCGGATTGGCTCCCAAGTTTCAACGAGGCCACGGTTGGCTGACGCCGAACGCACGGTTTGGTAGCGCGAAGCAGCAGCAGCAGCGGCAGATAAGAACCGGAGCCAGACCAAATAAAGCCCAGCAGTCTGTTAGCATTCCTCACATCGTTCGATATCCCTCTACCACACACAGAGACATTCCTCCGAGGTCTCAGGAAAACATTTTCCAACCAGAGTCTGACTGGGCCATGGTCCTGTGTGTTTTCAGCTTGTTTCCTGGTACAAAAAGGCCTCGGACTCAAGCACATTTCATATTGTAAACGTTACCTTGGGTGATGAGAAAACGAGTTCAAAGACACACAGTGGTATCACGAATATTCGCACAGAATAACGGCAATGTTAAACACAGATAACAGACACAATAACAGTTGAAACTAAAAGGATGAAAGATATACGATGGAGACGAATCTCACTTTGCTTGGAAAGTCGGTCGTGAGGTGTCTCAGATTTTGGACGAATATCGTTGTCAGGGACCGCGTAGTCAGGCGTAGAACACAAAAGGATTATTTCAAAAACAAAATATAGAGACATAAACAAATCATATTCATAATGAAAAGCATTCCCTAAAAGAGGTCAACCTAAACTAGCCGAACACAACATAATGGTCAATTTTTAACACAAGCACTACTACAAACAAAAATCAAAACCTGACCTGACAAAAGACACAAGGGCAACATATATACTGGTCGGCCAAACCAGTCATAACACAAGGGGGGTCGACATTACTAGGTGGCACAGTCCAGGCCTACTGGAGGCATTAAAGCCTGACACCAGCCTCACTGCATCCCATTGCCTGGATGCGTCTAGTTGGACCAACAGGCTGGTAAGTTATGGGATGGCTGAATTGTGGCCACCACAATCGTGCTTGTTAATTAAGGTTTTCAGGTCTCACCAGAGTCCGTGCACAATAATAATCATGACAACCTTAACGGTCCCTCCACCAGGGGTGAGAAGATCCTCCCACCAGTGCACAACAATCGTGGTAGCGCTAGAGGAAAAGTCGATTCAACTGATCTGTTACCTGCCCTGAAAGTGAGATTAGCATAACTAGCGGTAGGTTCCTGCTGGAGAGCTCGGATCCCGCTGCAGCGTGTGCATGCACATACATGCATGGCTGTGACGGGGAAGCTGGCAGGGTGGACTGGCTGGACCGCAGCAGAGGGATCCTCCATGTCCTGCTGCCTTAGTTGACAGGATGCTTCCTCGGTGCTTCCTGTTGCTGCAGCAGCATGCGGTTCTCAGACTGACTCGAGTTTTTGGGTCTAGATGAATGTGAGGCTGTCAAGTTTGGAACAAAGGCTCCAGAGAGGGAACGGCCGTCCGCTCCGAGCGCGGTATCGACCCGGAAACTTTCTCTTCCTTAACACAACAACAATCGCTTGCTGTTCTAAACCGTCATTCACCAGCGCGCTCACACCCTCACACGTTCGCATTCACACCAGGGGAAATAGGATGCAGTTCGTTTTGAGGGTGTCAGATTTTAGGAGTGAATTAGGAGACGCTGGCTTCCTGTTCCTCAGACCACCCAGCCTCCCACACCCTGGTGCCTGTATTGCACCTTAATGGAGAGAAGCAGTACAGACGCTAAGATGTGGTTTGTTCATCTATTTTGCTCTTTATTACACATTATTATTTATTACACATTGAGTGAAATGGTGTCTTTTTTAGGATGTTTGCACGAAGGTTAGTGATTGTAAAGAAACAGTTTAGTCTTCTGATGTCGCCAAGCAGATGAATAATCGCTGAAAACGAAAAACAGGCAATGCTATTTTTCACAGACCTACAAATACCATGACACGCAGAACATTAATTTCAGAATAATAAAGCCACTATTTGATCAAGACTAAAAGATTTCCGTGAGCGTGTTAATGCCAGAGGACGTGGTTAAGTGTGGAATAAGGCCTCTTTTCACTCCAGTCATTAATAAGCCACGGGTTAAACCACTTGACAGCCATTTTAGCTTTGATCTCTCAGGTTATACCTCAGTGTTCGCACCTCCTTTGTGGGCAAACACATGCTTGTGGGGTGTTAACAGACAAGAGAGGCCTGAAGAAAGGATGCATGGAGAAGGCCGCTGGCATCTGATGATCCGCTCACTTTATAAAGCATGAAAAATATCTGTCGTATCTATGGCGCAAATTGCTGCGTGTCCCATTTGGGAATTCATCTGTGCTGATCTAAATGGTGCGGTTGACAACATAACAGTACCTGTGTTGTTCAGGGTGTAACTGCAACTACGGCCCCAGGGAATTCACTGGCTGAGCGCCTCAACGCCACACAAGAGGAGCTAAGCCCTCCTGAAGAGCGGCTGTCATCCTCTGCAGGCTGCACCTGTGGGGACTGGCCTGACTCTCCAGCCGCCTGAGCGGGAAAGAGAAGGGAGCTTTGGAAGGATTTGGGTGAGAATAGTGGATCCCACTTTGCACCTTGACTCAGTAAAGCTTTGAACAGGCCGCGACATTTAGGATCAGCCCGAGGGGAAGCGATGGAGATGATACAGTACAGCTGTGCAGACAGGAACAGGACGAAGGAGCTTCAGCCAGATAAACACACGACGTGTCGAACTCTTTCAGGTTTAAAAATAAACCGTATTTAATTAACTATTTAACAAACAACAAAGGCTTCTTAATTTTAAACTGATGAGACACGTAAGTAAATAAAATTGAATAAGATTTCTGCACAAGCTGCTGCAGTCACAAAATAACATCAAGCATGTAAAAATATTACTGACCTTGCACTTGTCCAAACTCCATTCTCTCCTCTGTTCAACTTTATTTTAGATTTAGGAATCAGTTATTCTGAGGGTCTACAGAAATAATCCTGTTGGCTGCCAACTCCATCGCCCCCTGCTGGTCGGCTGAACTGAGGCCGTCGATCTGTCCCCTCACTGTAGTTTTGTGTCGTAGCATCCTGTGAAGGTCATGAGTCAGACTGACACATAACTTTTGAATAACTCGGGGGAATTTGGCCTCATATATCTGGATACTCCACATCACAGATAAGTTATGGTTAATGAAGTGATCTGATGTAGGAGCCTAAGCGACGTAAAGTCAGGAGGCAGACACGCAAACGGGATATCGTCATGGGAAGCTGAAGACGGAGTGTTATCATTTTAAAGCTGCTGCTGTTTCTCTGCTCTCTTCATCGTCAGTAGAGCAGCTCACAGTCTGGTACTGAAGGCATGTTTACACACTGTTAAGCCTCACTGTATTTATTACCAGCAGAGTTCTCAGGTACTTATACTCAGGCCGTGTATAAGTAGCCTTTTGCCATCAGCCACACAAGCACAAACCCTGACGAACACATAGAAGCACACACATTCTTCCAGAACATATACCTGTGCTGCTCACAAGTACTTAGCACGTTAGAGAAACAAAACAGATCTACCTCTCAGCACTTAATCCTCAGGCATCCAACAGCGTGAGCCAGTCGGAGGCTGAGCTCTGGATCCCAGCGCCCTCCACCGAGGTCAGGGGGTCACGCTGAATGACCCGTCTTTGGACAAGCCGCAAGCAGGCACAAGAGCCATTCCGCTAATCCAGCTATTCTTCTCCCTCGCACTGAGCAGTCAAGGAAAAGGATGCATCTGCAAAATGATGCAGTTCACCCTCTACGCCCACAGGACCTGGCTGCGCCGTAGCAGAGTTGGTTCAGCTGTCTGCTCGCTGCCTAACGCTGAGGTTTCATACATGTGTTTACTGCAGCTTGGTCTTTGCCTTTTACTCTACTACGTCTACCAGGGCCAACAATGAGTGAAAAGCCAAGCTCTGCAGGAGAACGTAAAGTAAAAAGCAACTCTACATCTATACGTAGTTGCGTCTATAGCTTGTAAAAGTACATCGTCCAAGCGCAGCTTGACGTGGACAGAGGGAAAAGCCTGCACTCTGTTAACCACATAAAGATGTTTGCTGCAAGAAGTGGATGCGGACAGCTTGAGAAATGGAGGCGTTTATAATCTGCACAGAAACAAATGGAGGGCACAACGAGTGCTAGCAAAGTGTGCGATCGATCTCCGAGCCGGAGGGGAGGGACAGAGACAGAGCAAAATGTGAGCAGGAGGCGAGAGCCATGGAGATGGAGAGAAGGAGGGAAGGGGTGAAGGAGTTGGGGGTCTGTGGGTGGGTACAGATAAAGCCGAGCTCCAGGGGATTAACTTGTCTCGAGTGTGTTTCAGAGCCGGCGTGGTTGAGGGACAGGCACTCTGCTCTGGGGCTCTGGAAGTTCTCAACAACATCCAGACGCCCCGTCTACGGTCGGCCGTTCACACACAACAACGCACACACGCAAACACGCAAACAGACCAATGACAAAAGCAAAGCAGCATCTGAATACAGACGCACACAGCGAAGTGGCATCGAAACCTGCATTTAAAGCCTGTGTGTCAGCTCATCGTCCTGTTGCCATCTTGTCTGTTGTTACTGCATCAGATGAATTAGCTGAATTAGAAAGAGAGAATATGGCTGGAAAATGATCATTGGAATCTTCAGCTTCAACCTATTCATATTAATAATGGGAACTTTTCCACAACAACCCTGTTTTTCCTTTACTGCTAAAATGTTGGACAACACTAAAGAGTAATTTTCTATGCAGCTGACATCTCTCCTGTACTTAATCGTTCATTCTTTTATGCCTTTTGCTGTTTTGAAGCACTGTGTGAATTGAATTCCTCTACTTTCGGCAGAACTACACAGATCATCTCACCTGATGCAGGCTGGGATATATTTAACATTATAACATTTTAGAGCTTAACGAATGAAAACATGTTTTACCATATTATTTAGTTTGTGTTCTTTTAATGACGTTTGATACTTTGGTTGTTTTTGTTTGAAACAATGTTCATTTTTCAAAAACAACTTACCTCATACTGACAAGATAAAAATGTATAGTTATCATAGAGCTTGAAAAACTTATACTAATACTTAATATAATACTAATGGTTTTATGGGATAATAGTAATAGAAATTAATTGGCCAATTAATTCAACAATATCATACTTTGTCAAGGCTAAAACACCAAAACAATAAGAAGAATGTTTAAGTCAGAATCATGACAATGTTGCTAATAAATACGTTTCTTTGCATATGAACATTGCGACATCGTCTCTGGTGTTAAACCTTCATCACCTTTCAGTGGTTTGCTGGTGATAACCTGCTGCTGATCACTGATTATTAGATGAGCGTTTATCACCCCCTGTTTGCAGATGTTTCCTGGATCGTGGACCAGGCCTCCGAAGCCTTTAATCAACCAGCGACATGAGTTAGCAGGTCTGTTTCACACCACGACGCTGCTTGGCTGGTGTCAGCTGAGGAAGGTGACGGGACTGTGGTGTGAAAGCGCTGATAGGGCGTCGTTTTCCAGAACATTTCCCACACGGGCGTCTCCAGAGCCGCAGACACTGACAGCACAGCGATGACAAACGTGGCTGCTGTCAATCAGAAACACAAAACTCTTCACAAATAGCACTTTGGCAACTACTTTTAAATTCAGTATTGACCTGATAAATAATTAGATTAACCACAATGGACTTTTGCTTTGCTGTTTTGTTTTGTTTTAAATATAAAACTTTAGTATTTATTTACAAAAGTAATTCTGAAATAACTATGGCTCCATCTAGGGTATATTTGTCAGGCTTTCGAGTCTATAGGGCATTTATTAAAAAGATTACACATGTAAGACTGTCTGTGTGATAGTGAACTAGACATTGGTTGATGGGCTGATACTGGATGAGATGCAGACTTGAGCAGTTCCTCTGTTAACAGATATGTTAATCAAAGTGTCTAATTAATAAACAGCAGGAGCAGAAAGAACAAGGATCTTCTTTTAAATCTCTTCCTGCCGTGTGTGGTTTAGATTTATCCTGTTATAGTTTTACCCATAAACACATCTGCAGGATCAGATGTGACATATTCCAGGCAGCAGGTGACCACATGACTGTGTCACAAATTTAAATGAGTGTGAGGGGAGGTTAGAGGAGCCTCAGGGTGCGTCTGTGTGTCGGTGGTGGTGGGTTAATTGGCCCATTACACTGATTAGACTCTCTGCCTCCATCCCCTAACCAGCACAGATAAGGTTAGTATTAATAATAAGGAACTAAACAAATACTGTGGTTTGCATAACTATGGGCTATAACAGCTGATAATAATTTAATGAGGAGATTTCAACCAGCTCAACAACAACTTAAGCCAATGACAAAACAGTAAGCGAAGCGCTTCATTTGTATTCTCCACAAGCTTTGGCATTCGTCACTCTCTCTACCTTCATCCCTTAAAAACGCATCTTCAGCGGCGTTTCCAGTCAACGGAGCCTCTGCGGCCGCCGTTAGCTCCATTGTGCCTGTGATTTGTCTTCTTCTCTTTTTGCTGCTGGAGACTTGGCCGGGGGACAGCGGCCTTTGTGTCGTCCTGGTGTTGAGCCCTGGTGAAAAGGCAACAGGGACGAGGCAATGAGCTAAGTGATATTTAGCTCTTTGCCTGCCTCAAGCCGACACACACACCAACCGCAAAGACGCACATGTCTGCAAACAGATCTTTTTCAACTCACGTAAAACCCCAAACAGTCAAGTCGATGCACTCAGCGGCCGTCGCTGCTGGCTTCAAACCCCTAAACAATCAGCACACACGCACAGGGACACGCACGCCCTCCGTCAGCCTGCAGTCGACGTTGACAGGCCGCTCTTTTGTCCATCACTCACCCACAGACGAGAGCACAAACAAGAAAGGGAGAAAGGGGGAGAGATAAAAGCCCTCCCCCCTGCCCGGCGTAATCCAGTTACAGGCCTGCAAATTTGATTGGCGCCCCAGGAGTGTGCCTTCAGCTGTCCGTCATTAGCGGCTAGAGTACAGGGGGGCTCGCTGAGGGTGCTGTTAGGGTGGAGGAAGGTGTGTGTGTGTGTGTGTGTGTGTGTGTGTGTGTGTGTGTGTCAGACAGAGCAGTTACACTTTATCTCTGGCTCAAAGACGTCTCCTCTGTCTTCATGTGCCAATGTCCGATGTAGACCATTAGAAAAACAACGGGCCGCTCTGAAAAATGCCTTATTAAACATTTGTCAGATTATCAAATGTGCCTCAGATTCCTCTGCCAGGAGACGCAACCACAGCAAAGCTGAGCATTTGGATGAAGTGATGGGGACAAAGGGTGGAGCTTCACTGACATGTCATCAGGCATCGACTCAATCAGACACATTTACTGAATGATTATGTCCCAAATCAACAGAACTAATACTGTAACCACATGCTTTCAACCATTCGCCTTGAACGATTTGGTCTGGGACAAGTCCTGTCACACTGGGATGTGTACACACATTAGGCCAGCAAACAGTTGGAATGAGAGCGGTGGTGACTGGACTGGGTCAAAGCGTCGCAACAGAACCGTAAGCTGTGGTTGGTTCCCACAAAGACGGGCCCATGGGGTCAGGACTCACTGACGGAACACTACGAACTACAAATCAGAACCGGTCCAAGGAACCGTTGAAGCTCGTGGCCTGGTCAAAGATGTTATGGAAGCGTCGGCGTCCCATCACGCTGTGTCGTGTCATGTAGGGGTGGAGCAGGGCAACGCGCTGGCGGACTCAGTAGAACAGACTGTGCCAATGTGGTCCAGAAGAACCAGGAAGCAGCTTTTTAGACTGGGATTATGTGGCAGTTGCTTATTAAACCGGACGCTTGTCTGAAGCGACGCCGACAGTGGACGTCGTTCGTGCTGAAGCTGTTGCGCGTTGCAATGCTTGGTTTCTTCGTGGATGCCGCTGAGACGCCAGCCACATCAGCGTGGTGCCTGTATCTGCTGAAGGAAGATCAGCGAGGAAGTCACAGACATGCCCCACGTCTTATCTTTTATTGGCTGGCTCCCTGCAGGCTTATCTTTTATTGGCTGGCTCCTCCGTCCAGCTTATCTTTATTGGCTGGCTCCTCCTGAGGACAGCCTCCAAGCTGTGCGGGGCTGCGGAGGAGGAGGGCGCTGCCAGGATGACTGGGCCCGACACTGATAGCTCTATCACCAGTGTGGGAAAAACACACGAGCCCGTTTCCACATTCAGGACGCAGACTGCAGACAGAGTCACTACTGTTTCTCGAGCTCCGTCCTCGCGCTTCCTCTCCTGCCGCCTTCTGCCTCCCTCACCTCCACTTCTGCTATTGCTTTGACCCCAAGCGATTCAGATGAGTTTAGACGAGAGGCAACATCACAAAATGCCTGAACGCTCTCAGCACATATTGCACCTGGTCTTAGCAGAAAACAGCCACATTAATTCAATCAGTGGATTCATTCACACTCTCTTTAAGTGAAGTCGCTGTTTTTGTCGTAGCTCTTGTTTAGTCGTTTGTTGTTCTCCTCTCTCTCCCCTCACCCCATCCGGCCGAGGCCCGTTGTTGGGAAACCAGCCGCCTCCGGGCTCATCGCATGCAGCATCTCTGATGATGCGTGTGTGTGAAGTGACAGTGCAGGACGCTACACTTGTTTCCTGGAGTCTGGACTATCAGCGAGATAAACAGCAGGTCTGTTACAGGAACCGCTGTTCACAGGCGTTACACGGTTTATCAAGGAAAACAGATGAGTGACCTCCGCAGCAACAGGAGCCTGAAATAGAGACACCTGCCAATTAAACACTGCACGAAATCAATTTACTGTAATATTCAGTGTCTTAGTTACAGTGAACTTGCTGTTGGTTGGGTTTTATTCCTTTACAACTCAAGAAAATGTGATCATGAAATATTATTAACTCTCACACACACAGACACAAACTTCCAGAGCTGAACAAGAATTATTATTGTGCTGGATTTAATTAATGGGAAAGCTTTTAATATGAAACTATCACAAATATGTGGTTCTATGATTAAAAGTGAAGGTGCATC
Source organism: Macropodus opercularis (assembly GCA_030770545.1). NCBI lineage: Eukaryota > Metazoa > Chordata > Actinopteri > Anabantiformes > Osphronemidae > Macropodus > Macropodus opercularis. The sequence continues at coordinate 19,700,822 of CM061104.1, read as the reverse complement.
GCTGTATGTATGTAGCACTGACACGGGAAACAATGACTCAGAGGAAGTCTCTCAAGGGACGAGTCCACTCCGTCAGACAGAATACGCTCTCTGTCTATCTGGCCTCAGTGTGGAGGCCGACGTCCTTCTTGCTCCTGCCAGTCATGGTCCCTGGACCTCCCCTTATCAGCCCTCCCCCTCACACCCAAACCAGAAACGCCCATGTCCTGCATCCATGTCTCTGACAGTCCTGATAAGTGTGTGTTTCATGATTGTGCTTCGATGTGGCCCCTGTCTGTCTCCACGCTTTAAATGACATCACTGGACCACAGGAAAAAAACCAAAGTGCCATGACAACAGCATCAACCATCCCGAGGGGGAGAGACCTGGACGCTTATCAAAAGCTTTTAAAACAAACCAATAAAAAAACAGCTGAGTTGATGCTGAAAAGCAGCGGACTGATGGGTAAATTAGTTAACCAGGAGCCATCTCTGCTGTTTACGACCAGTTCCCGTATCCCTTCATTACTAACCCAATACAGCGACCTTCTAAAAACAGCCTGATACTGACTATGTTCAGACTCTAGTTTTCCTTCATGTTTCAACATCTGTTTTCTTAGGCTGTCTTTCCATCTCTTGACTTTCTCTGCAAACATTAATTCATCTTTTGCAGCTTTTCAGATCACCCACGTTGCCGTGAACCACATTAAAACGTTAACGTGTCTGTGACGCTAATCTGCTGTTTTCCTAACTTAGCAAACTTGTTTCTAATAAATATCAGGGATGCTTTTGTCTCAGTGGATTAGCTGCCAGAGATGTGTCTCTGCCACATATTCTACAAAGTCGGTCGATCATTGAGCTGATTCACAAGAGAAATCCATTAATGAAACATGTTGTTGGGCCAAAAACCTCAAAAATCATTCTCAGGTAAATAAATACGTCTCTGACCATGTTGATTAACTGTCTTCGTAAAGGAGCAACACGTGTCCTAATGCACAACATGCACCAGTGACATATTCTCCAACCCCTTGCTCCTCTGCCTCGTGTCTTTTATCCCGTCAGATAACGACATCAGGACTGACAGCGCGCCATGACAAACTGCAGCTCTGTCGCCTCGTTGGCTGATAAACAGGACATCATTTACTGTTTTTATAGAAAAGGATGAGAAGGATCCAGAGCTCGGACTCTGCGGGCGTGACTCAGTAGACGCATTCTACGGTTCATACCTTCCTGGTGTGCACGCACAGAAAAACACCCACCATCCAGACATCGACCTTATCTTCCAGCTGCTTGGCTGCATCTTGACAGACTAACCATGTACAAATATGGAGAGAGCGCAGCACTGTCAACACACCCGTCATGGCAGCACAGACCCATATTCTCACATGGTCGTTCTTCTGTGGTTCTTACTGCACAGATTATATAACAACACGACGACAATCAACAACTGCAGGTTGTAGTTTATTTAAATCACGTGTTGTACCACAGAAGTACACACACACACACACACACACCAGACGGATAAAGCAGTGCAGACACGTTGACACACACACACACGCAGATGTGACAAACACTACACAATCCAGTAACCAGCACGCTCATACCGACGCAAAAATAAACACACGGGCGACGCGCACAATCAGCTTTCTCTACTTAAACGCTGAGACCCGCAGTCCAGAGAACCAGACCTGCCGGCCCACCTCCCCCTCCTCCCTGGGAAACGCTGGAAGGACAGCAGGCTGTCACTGTTAGCGTTACATACCACTCAGAGCGCGCTCAGATAAGACGAGCAGAGGAGCCGAGCCCTTCAAGAGACCGCAGCCAGATCCTGACTGCGCTGCTGACAACTCGGTTCAAACCCCTGCAGACCTTTTCCTTTTAACGTCTGGGACATTTGGTCCAAACTGAGATGAAACGACCAGTCAGTCCTATGTCAGTCAGGACGAACTTCAAGAACACTTGTGAAATGTATTCCCATCAACTTACTGTTCTGACGTCAGAGAAATGTTGAAAACCTGAAAGCCCAGACGTAGAACACGGCGACGGACCAGAGCGCGGGACGATGACGGACGTGCCCTGTTCACTCGCTCACTAATTTAAGACGCACACTAATTATGGCTCACTAATGGGCTGTAGAGCTACGATTAGGATTTGTGAGATAGTTTATCAGTGCACACACTACACAGACCTCTGACACACACACAAACATCCTGTGTGCCTATACCAAGAGAGAACGTGTCATTTGCTGTTATTTTACACTTCTCAATACATACGGTATTTGTATGGTACTGTTACATGTTACTATTACATGCCATACATAATAAAAACAATACTGACGGTCCAAGAACATCTACTCTCTCATCACTGACGGGTATGGGGGTATGAAAGGGAAAAGGAAAGGAGCCGTGTGGTGGCTAACGGGTTCTGGTTGAGTCCCAGTGGGAAGTGGGACTATTGGAAAAAGCTAAAGCATCATCTTGGTCTGTAAAATTCGTAAAAAGTCATTTGCTTCCCTGAATCTTCTGTTTCTGACATCCACTGAGCTTGTGTGGGCCTTTGGGTGTTGCACTTCAGAACACCCTGGAACTCTAAGCTTGCTGTAAAAACTGTTGTGTTGGACTCTTGGACACAACCGACTGAATAATGGGGTGATAAAAAACTTTTTTAGTCTAAATCCGAGATTGTTGAATCTGTCTCTCTTGATCTTGCAGCGTGGAGCTCAGAAGGTTTATCAGCGTCCTGGAGGAGGCCATGCTGAGGGGTCAGCAGGTCACAGAGGGAGGTCTGAGGATTCAGGGACAGGCTGGCTGTCTGTGAGCTAATCCTCCATCCGCACACACTCACCCTTAGACCTGACCTCTCCTCACCAGCCTGCACCCGAAAGTCAAGTGTGTGTTTATATCTGTGTGCCTGCGCATGTGTCTGCTACATCTGAGCCAAATCACATCTTTCACTGTGTGAATGCAGTGGGTCCATCATTCATCATCGCCGCAGCGACCAGACCGCAGGCTGCTGCCACAGACAGGGAGCCAGAGAAGAGGTCAAAGGTCACAGAGAAACAGAAGTCACTGGCCACATCTATCTCTCACCACTCAGCATTCTGAGCCTCCTTTTTCTGAGCGGTGTAAAAGAAAAGGCAGCACAGTAATGGCAGAGCTATCAGCAATTCATTTGTGAAGGAAAGTACTTGTCATTAGTTTATATCTTCATCTTAGACAGCAAACGTTCAAATGCCACCTCTGTAGTTATTTTATTTCATATCCACGTTCTGCAGCTAAAATCTGGGTCAACGTTTGTGGCTAAACAGAAACTCACAACTGTGATTGTGTGACTCACAGAACTAGAGGAAAAGATCAACAACTCAAAGATGAAGAGAATGGAGAGAAAGAGCAAGCAGCAAAATGGTATGGACAGTATTTAGGTGTACGAGTACGGGAGAGTGGGCTGAGAGCAACCTGTGACACTGACATGTCTGTATCTTTGGAAGTGAAGCTGGAGAAATCAATCCTGCATCTTTTAAAACCTGATAAAACATGATCTGTATGTATGTAATTGATTTTTTTATTGCTCAAATTATCAGATGACAAAAATAGACCATTTTAATTTGTGTCACAAGTTTGGCTGCCAGGATGTGTGACAAGGTGTAGCAGAGAGATAGTGTGTGTGTGTGTGTGTGTGTGTGTGAGTGTGAGTGCTTGTGTGTCCGAGGTGCTGCTGTACCGTCAGTCTAGCATAGGTTTTAGCAGCAGTGTCTCCACTGGGCATCGCCTTTAGGAGTGTTTCTCCAGAGGCTTGTGTACATGCATGTACAGTACCGTGTGTAAAGGGTTTGCAGAGGCTGCGACGTTTTTGTCCTTTTATGACAGTGGTTTGACATTTCACAATCAAAAATGGTAAAGCTAAACTGATCACGTGTTTGCCTCCAATGGCTCAGTATTGATCTCCAGAGTCATTCTTCAGTTTAACTCAGTGGAGACTTTCTCTTCTGCTCCATTACTTGACTCTGAGAGACGTTACAGCACTTATTTACAGGCAACATGAACCTTGGACATTTAACTCCATGCTGAGCCAAACAGACACAGCTTGTGTGACAGAGACTAACATTGACCCTGGAAGCACGTGAAAACTGACCAGACAACAAAACCTCATAATAAGGATGCAGTGTTACGCCTATAAATCTAAATCTAAAAACACGTGTGTATGTCTTTACTTGTTAGAAATGAACTCTCCACACACACAGAGGCTTTTGTTTTGATGGTTCAAACACGACGAGCAGGTGCTTACATGCTTACTAAAGTAAAATAACCATTTCTTTTCCAGTGTAGGTTGTGAGTCGCTGAGTTTTTGCAGGATGATATTGTGTTCGACGCACGCAGACATTCACTGAACCCTATCTGGGCTCTTGGGACTGCACCAGTTCTTAGCAGCTGCCTCGTGTTTATGTGACACCTTTTCAGGAGTGCTAATGCTGGCAGGGCATTTAACAGCCAACGGGCGACTGACTGCAGCCAGGAAACAGTAATGGATGGTTGGACGGTGAGGGAGGAGGAGTGAAGATGTTGTTATGGGGGGTGATTCTTGTCCCGATCCCATGGCGGCATCCCTGCTGCTCTGGATGAAAGCACCCTGACCAGCCGTAGTCGCGGTAACTAATTTGTTGAGATTTTCTGCTCGACTGGAGGCACGAGGAATCACCTCCCTGCACCCCCTCCAAAAGTGCCCACTCCACTCCCTTCTCCACCTGATCACCAACGTCCCCTCATCTTTCCCTCAACACTCGCTCTGTCAGCTACGTAATAATCATCACTACTGATAAATACGAGTTGTTGTTGTTTGTTCGGCAAGTTTCTACTACTATACAAACAGTTTGTGCAGCTGTCCCCACATTATTAAAAACGTGTTCACTGATACTGGTACAGTAAACGCAGGATAAATAAACGTATTTATTAAAAATGATTGAAGCTGAAACAAGTAGAAAAGGAAAAAGATGCAGCCTCACACCAGGATGTACACACTGACCAGGAATAAACCAAGAGTTGCTGCTCCTGCATAGAACATTCATCTATATTAACATAACCGAATTTACTGCAGAACTATCAGTAATCATCATAAAGACGAACTCTGACACAAACATCGCTGGTAAAAATCTTTGCATTAAAATTTAAATTTGGACCTGATGGCGCCACTGGACGTGAGGAAGTCACCAGCTTCAGTCAGGATCAGTCATCAGCCACTGGCACGACTACAAACCACCACACAGCAACTTTGTCTTCCTCCATCTCCTTCCTCCTGTTGTGTCCCAGCCTCGTCATCTCCATAATATCCTCTAATCACCGCTGTGCTACCGTTTTAGGTTCAAGCAGGTCACTGGCATGAAGCCATAATCCTCTTTTTGAACTCTGACCCACAACGGCCATTTTAATGGGGTCAGATACTGGAAGCGGATCACATCACATCCCGACCAGCGCTGCAAGCTCTGACGCATCAGGACGCGAGAGGAAGAGGATCTCTACTCCAGCAGATTAGCATTCGTGTACCTGCAGCGGAGGAACATGAGGATTAAACACACGATCAATAATATTGATGAGGGCACAGCAGGAGAAGTGGCCGCTTGTCATCGGTTGGTGGAAACCTCAGGGGAGGCAACACCTGCATGTGTGTACAGATTATTAACGAACGTATGGCAGCTGTGCGAAAGCAGTTTGCATGTGCACAAGTCTCTGCATGTGTTTGTGCCCGTGTGCGTTTTGTGCGTTATGGTGTAACTAAGCACAGATAATTCCAGGCAATAACAACACTTGGACAACAATGGGCCTTTTCTTGGGCTTGTTTGGCTCCCGTCCAGTTTCCTCAGTGTTATTTTAGCAGAGATGCTAATCCCACTTTTAGCAGCGATCACTTGGTCGAGACGGACGCGCGCCATGAGACTGTGAGATTACGGCTTATTGGCGTTTTATTTTCCAATCCCATGTGTGGATCATATGCATCGGTGTGAGAGAGTTTAAAGGAAGTTGAGAGTTGGTGGAGTTCCATCAGCTCTTCTGGCAGCACAGGCAAAGTCAGTGAAATCCTTTTTCATTTCAACGTAGCAAACCCCGACTTTGTGCCATTGACCAGTCAGAGCATCTTGACTCACTACAGGCCAAAGTCAGCACGAAGGCCATCCTTAAACGATTGTGATTCCTGAGAGATGCCCCGTTCTCAGTCCAAAACTGCTGCACAGCGTTATGTGCGTTACTCCAGGTGAATGTAATTCAGTCAGAGCGGATCACAAAACCTACAAAACCAGTGTTGAAGTCCTCGTTTGGTTAGTTATTATATTTTCAGTTTTTGCCTTGTAACAGATTTGAACTGATTTCATTTAATGCTGTAAAGGTTCACGAGTCTCCAGAATGTCCATCCAAAATCCCCGACTTCTTGTTTCAGGTACAATGTTGTTGCTAAAAAAAGGACTAAGAGACTGATTCGCTGGACTTGGATTTGAAATGGGAATGTTAGTTTAACGATAACAGCTGATAATAAAGGAAATGATTCCACATGAAAAGCAGACACTGATTATGATTCTATGATTCTTGTTCTGGGGAAATTAAATCCTGTTTCTGTCATTTTGATGGAGGCAAGTCTTGAAAAACAACCAACCAGACGGAGAAGAAACAACTAAATAGTTGAAGGAGTGACTTTGACTTTGACGTGAACTTTTCAGCCTTGGTGTGAAGCCTGCTGTGAGCAGATCTTCTTCTCTCTCTTTGCCAAAGTGAAAATCTGTAGAGCTGAAGTGTGGACTTCTGAAGTTGAGGTCAAACTAATAGAAGGGCACCGAGGTGAAGTCCACAGTCTAACATTCGGAGGAGACTCTCGCTCGCTCCATATTTAGAGATGTGCCTCTTGGCACTTTTCAGACACAGCCTCCCTGGGGGTCAACGGGGGTCGATGCGGTCTGCAGAACCACAACACAATTACAGCACTGCTCCTTAAAGACATGTACGTGGAGGTGGCATCAGGGTGGAGGGTGCGTTTCTAAAGCCCGCAGCTGGCTTTTAGCACCACGCCCCTGTCGCTAAAATCTCATGCTATGCTGCAAAAAGCGTCCGGGTGTCGGGGTAAGCGTGTTATGAGGCCTCTGTCCGTCCGACAAACACTCTGAGGACACGCGGCCTGTAGCTGGGCATTAATCTGCCTTTTTTAACCGCTCACCTCCTCAATTATTCACAAGCAGTGGAGTCAGACGTTCCCATTGGAAGATCTGCCACTTGTGTGACCGGCCGAACGTCCCACAGCCGTAGACACCGACACGGCAGACGGCCGAGTCAACGCAGAACAAGAACAGCTGCAAAACATATCATCACAGGAAGAAATGAATGTTCGGCTAAGTTGCTGCAGCCGTAGACTGGCAGGGGGAGAGAGACCTGGTGGGGGGTGCTGCATTTGAACTTGTGGCCCGGGACCGACGCAGCAATTAGCACCAGGGATCAGCTTCAAAAGGAACGGCACAGTGTGAAGCTGGTCTAATTAGTCATATGAACGGAGGCAACGGACCGACCGCTGCATGCCTCAGGTTGGGGGAAGTGTGTGTGTGAGCTGAGAGCTGATTTAAAGTCCGCGTTGGTGAAGACATGCTTCAGATCAAAGCTTTGTTCCATCAGCTAACGCGGGATCTGATATGATCTGTTTCAGAAATAAAAGCAAAACATCCCCGCTGGGCCAGTCCAACACCTGTCCTGTAACATTCTGGCCCTGCTGCAGGAACTAAACACCGGAGACCTGCATAGTCCACCTATAAAACACCACACAAAGACCGACATCACTAGTCCTTACGTGTTATTACAAACAAGAAGATCATTCAGTTCTACAGCAAACACAGGACTCTGCCAAAGGAGCCCTCGACCCAGAAACCCGGGAATTGTCCAGTCTTCATATCCAGGAGATATTTCAGTCCTCACCAATACATTTATTTAGCTCCAATTCACAACAAAAGTCATCTCCAGACAGTTTAAAACCATACAGATCACAAAAACACAGTTATAGAAACAGACCCCACTGAGCAGTACCAGGAGGCAGTGAAGAGGAAAACCTCCAGCAGAACCGGGCTTCGGTGGGCGGCCATCCGCCTCCAGCGGTCGCAGAGAAAACAGCCACGAGCAACAAAAGGACAACAACAATGAGAAGCAGACACAGGCAGGTCGGTCAGATTCAACCGGAGTACTGACCTCTGGGCCGTTCTTCATAGCTTTGTGTTAAAGCTTCTGCTGTGACCAGTGTTTAAAGAGCGGACACTCAAAGATGATTGTAAATACCCGTGTTTCCGGACAACGGCCCTCTGTCGGCCTGACACCCTGTCAGAGTGTTGTAATATGCAGAAGGGCCTGTGATAATGGGGATTTACAAGGCAAAGCAAACCTGCACGCATTTAACGTATTCTGTAAGCAAATAGTCGCTGCTGCCTGCTCTGTAATCTGGTAAAAAATGGTCGGGGAGGTGAAAGGGTCGGGTCACAACAACAGCCATTTCATTACTGTGGCGCAAATGTCCGGGATCCAATTCAATCACAGAGCGATTATTTTTCCTCAGATTCCACTCTGCGGGGAATTGGCTGCTGTTTCTTGCTGACCTTTTCACGCCGCGGCCATTTATCCCCAGGAATAATTGTTGAAATGGTTTGCTCGTCATATCCCTGAGTGCTGCGTCTCGCTGGCTCTCAGTGCGACGAGCCGCCGTCTATCCGGTTATGTGCTGGCGCTGGCAAACGCTGGACTCATTCGCATTCCCAGGGCGTAAAATGGCAGAGAGCAGCTCACGAGCCGCAACGTTTTCATCTAAACAGAAACCGTCCGTCTGCAAATGGAAGAAAGAAGAAATAATAAAGACATTTTGGACGTGTGGGACTTTTTCTTGTTTTGTTTAGTTTCTTTTGATTCTTCAGTGGGCAGGTATAGGACCAGGATGCACTGGGGTGAGGCTTTGTTTGTTAGTTTGCATATCTGGTTTTTGGCTCGTTTTCCTGTGAACGTCACTGTTTTCATGGGGCATCGCTGGCCTGTTTATTTTTAACCTGGTGTTTGTTGATGCGTTTGGAGGCCTGAGTGGAACCAACAGGAACCAGTCTGGTCCATTATTTCTTTAATTTCAACACCAAAGTAATAATATAATAATAATCTTAAAAGCCTGGGCATGTAGAAATAACTAACGCCATAAATACATTAGTTTGAGACATGACATAAAATGACTGGATACGTGATGATGTTGAAGCATTTGACTCAAACTTGTGGTCCATAATAAATTATTTTGAAAAACTGGAACATTTACAGCAGACTAGACAAGACTATGTTAAGACAAAGTGAAGCACGTTCTGTATTTATTTTTGACTATCTTGTCTTGGAGCCAGCTGGCTGTAGTCCACACCCACCGCAGGACTCCTTCAGTTGTGTGTGTGAGTCATGTGCTCATCTGTGGAAGGCACCGACACAAACCACCGATCTGTTGTTTTTTAAGGCTGCACCGGCCCCTGAAAGTGTGAATAATATTCAGCACAGAGCAAAGGCTTAAGTGGGAAAGCTTTTAGCACATTATGCACTGGCAATTGCAAGGTAATCTAATTTGCCAGTCCAGGTCTCCTATTAAATATCTGCAGCAGCAGATTTGCATTCAGGCCTCTCCTAATGGGCTTAGCTGCTCCCAGGATCTGGCTCCATGAGGCTCCATCTCTCGAGCAGAGCGTGTGACATTGAGGATGAGAGATGACCCTCACACACACACACACACACACACACACACACACACACACACACACACACACAGAAACATTAAGTCAGCATTTAGCAAACATGATGTCTTCACATGCTCCTTGGAAATTTTATGTGACTTTCTAATAATCCGTAATAAGAAAATAAAGAAAATATAATTTTTAGAACAAAAGAACATTAAAAAACATTATTGACAAATACAATAAATCTGTGGTTGTAGATTCAACCGTCATGTGATCAAACGTTTCAGCTTTAACAGACAATACGTGAACCAGCGTCTATCAGATCATATCAGCTTCATCCAGGAACAAAAAACCTTTGGCTTTGATCAAGACTCTGCCTTGGGTGATGTCTACACTGGATTCAAACCATATCAAGTTAAGAGCAAGAGGCAAATTAGAAAAAATCTTGAATGTATCTTGAAAGCTTTGTTCTGTGATATAAATTAAATGAGGGACTATGGACAGTAATATGAGGATAAGAGAGCAGAGCCTGGAAACCTGCAGTGTGGACTGAATGAACAGAACCCAGCATGAACTCAGAAAACGATGCTGAAATGGAAGGTGTGTGAGTCTAACTGCGTGAAGTCTGCGCTCAGCTGCCTCTGCAGGCTGGAGCCGCCTGGTGTCACCACCTTCTCAGGTGATGGGACGTGGCTGCTTCAGAAGACATGGAGTCAACACATTTGAACTGTGAGCAACAAGGCGTTTAAAACGCTTTTTTGTTTGCTCAGTGGAAACTGATTCTCATGTCTTTGACTAAGTGAGAATGAAAAGAAATGACGTAGATGAAGAAAAGCTGAGAACAGGATGGTTTTCTCAAAGAGGAAGTCGCTGAAGTGAAGTCAGTAACAAATACATGCAACGTGAAGAGACAGAATCTGAAATTACAATAATATCAAACCTTCTTTTTTTTTTAATTATTACCTTTGTAAACCGACTTTTTCTTTTTTTCACTGACAGGATTCATGGTTGTGTATTTGTTTGATTAATAATAAATTAATAGTAAATCAAGTAAAATAATAGTAATAATATTTTTCGTTTTTAAAGTAGTAAAAGTAATAAATGATGCAAATGCACTGCGAACATTTGTAGAATCCGTCGTCATCACCATCTAAATACTGCGGCTGATTATCAAACAGCGCCATGTTGCGCAGATGTCTCCAGGAAATTGTGTTTACTTTTTGTATTTATGTCGAGCATGTGGCCTTGAGGCCTCCAGGGGTCCACGAGGAGTCACCTGCGTTTGTCATTTGAGTTCTTTATATTGCTCAGATATCATTTTACCTACATGTTGGTCATAATCCATTTCCGCTGCCCGGATGGTATAAGCCATAAATCCATCCGTCTCCAACCACACACGTGCTCTGTGTATTTTGGTTCTTTAAGGAATAAAACGTCTGCCGGCCTCGGCTCATTCAATTGGCTGCTCGGTATCGGAGCTGCTGTGGGACAGGGGAGCGTGACGTGGAAGCGGAGGCAGTGATTGGAGGGCCGAGCGGAATTATAAGGGGAGGGCGCGCCGGACTGGAGCTTCCCAAAGAGCAGCCGGCCTCGGATCTGGCACTGCAGGGAGCGTCAGCCCGCCTCGTCCTCCGCCATGTACCGAACGACACGTTCAGCTCGACTGTGACAAGTGTTTGCAAAGTGGCGAGAAACCGTTTTCAAGAGCGACCTGTTGGTGCGTAAAGAGACGCATCGAGGAGAAGCTGTGCGTATTTTCCGCTCGTTCCTTTCCTTCACTGGGAGCCTGCAGGCGGAGTCCAGAGTCTCGGGAGGATTTTTGTCCTGTTTAAAGGGGAATATTTTGGGTCGAGCGGTCAACGACATGGAGTACACGTCATCCCCAAAACCACAGCTGTCGTCCCGGGCAAACGCTTTCTCCATAGCCGCCCTGATGTCCAGTGGAAAGTCCAGCAAGGACAAGGACACGGAGGAGAACACCATCAAGCCTCTGGGTAAGAAAGGCCGGACCGGGCAACAGAACACGGTCTGTGACCTGTAAACGAGCTGAAACAGAACCTTAGAGTCCGGGGAGCATCCACCTGGACTGGAATAAACTCAGAAGGCTTAATAAGAACAGAACCGATCATTATTACAGCCGTTGGGTGCTTTTAAGGATTTATTCTGCCTGAAGTCTTCACACTGAAGCAAGTTAAGAGGGTGAATGGGAAAGAAAAGAACGAGGGTAAAATATGACTGATCAGAAAATAAATGTGGATGAAAAGTGATGAATGTTTACAAACGTAGGAGTAAAATCATGGAGAAAGTCTTAACATCCGCGTCATGTGACAAATAGGCTACATTTAGTGTTTTACTTTCTCAGTGCTTTGAAGTTTTGAAATGGTAAAGTATACAATTTGAATTATTATAATATCAGGACCAATATGTTTTATGACACATGAATTTAAAATTTTTAAAAAGCTGAGGATTTCTACGCAGAATCAATATGGATTTAGTTTTAGCAATAACTGACATTTAAAGCTTCATGTTCCTGTTGAGAATAACGTAATTTAACCATTAGATTTTGTTGGAAGAACCGTGGAAACAGGCGGGAAGGTTTGGGATTTTTGTAAATAAAAAAATAATAATAATAATAATATGTAATTGTTTTTTTTTTTTTTTTTTTTTTTGTCACATGATATTTTCAATTATACAAATGTTTGTCTTTTGTTTTAATTGTAATCATACAGTTTCCTGCGTCATATTTAATTTTCAGCTAACTGTGTTGTTCTTCTGTTTCCTACGACAGAACAATTTGTCGAGAAGTCCTCGTGCAACCAGTCTCTGGCTGACATGTCCTCTCTGGACGGACACGGGGACTTCAGCGGGAGCGCGCCCGCGGTGTGCACGGAGCCGCTCATCCCCACCAATCCCGGCATCCCTAGCGAGGAGATGGCGAAGATCTCGTGCAGCTTGGAGACCAAAGAGCTGTGGGACAAATTTCACGAGCTCGGTACCGAGATGATCATCACAAAGTCCGGAAGGTGCAAAGCGAATCATGACCGTTACGATGAATATAAAATAATTGAGTTTTCAAATTTGCATTTGGTTATAAATATGACTGATAAATGCACGTTTCTTAAAAACGAAGGACAGAAAAATCACATGTAAAACCTACTTATTGTAATTTCATCAGAATTTCGTAACAAACAGAAATAGATTAATTCAGCAATAACAATACACTTTAAAGTGTTTCCGAATTTATAGCAGCGTTTTAGACCTAAAATATTAAAAATGAAGAATATTATTATTCTTACACGCTGGCTGTCATGTGCTCACCAGGAGAATGTTCCCCACTATCCGCGTGTCTTTCTCCGGCGTGGACCAGGACTCGAAGTACATCGTGCTGATGGACATAGTGCCGGTGGACAACAAGCGGTACCGGTACGCCTACCACCGCTCCTCCTGGCTGGTGGCCGGCAAGGCCGACCCCCCTTTGCCCGCCAGGTAGGCTCAGCTACGTCCAAACGGTAGTTGTTGCACAGACTGAGGAGCAGATTGGTTTTAAAGGCAAAATGCTGGAGATAATGTTCTTTCAGGCAAATGTTCTTAGGGCTTAATGTTAACATAAAATGACCATTTTCTAATTGTCATAACTTTGTTTTAAAACGTGTGACGCTGAAATCCAGTGTTTCCCTGGAACGTTTGCTTTTATTGGCGTTAAAATGAAAAGCTCAAATCTTTTTTGGACTAAGGGAAAGTAACGGTCGCTGCTGGTGAGAGGTGGCGCAGGCGAAGTATTTCTATTTACAACCCGTTTCAGGCCTTGTTGTTGTTGTTGTTGTTGTTTATTTATTTGTTTACCTGAAGACAAACCTGGTCGCTATAAAAGGTTCTCGCGGCTGTGCGCTGCTCGGCTACGGCGCACCTGGCAGCCAATCAGAGCCGAGCGTGTGGCCTTCAGGTGACTCGCCAGGTCACGAGCCCCGCAGACTCTCACGCGCTGCTGTTCGCCCCCCGCAGGCTCTACGTTCACCCGGACTCTCCGTTCACCGGAGAGCAGCTGATGAAGCAGATGGTTTCCTTCGAGAAAGTCAAGCTGACAAACAACGAACTGGACCAACACGGACATGTGAGCGCTTGTTTTCCTGCTCTTTGATTCTCCATCTCTCACACACACACACACACACACACACACACACACACACACGCACACACACGCACACACGCACACACGCACACACGCACCAGTTACAAGCCCACATTGTCAGTGAAGCTTATTTTGAGGATTTACTGTTGCGTAAATTGACTGAGGCCATCAAACACGTTAATATAACAGCAGCTGTCCGTCACAGGCTGCAGTGGAACCTGATGTTTTTAGACGTTTCGTTATTATCATTATTATTACTATTAATGAAGTTTAAAGGCTGGATATCTTCCAGACTACTTGTAGGAAAGCCGTGGCCTGTGTAAAACTGAAGGTCGTGCAATGTTGCAATGATGGAGCTTTGTGTTTCCATCAGGCATCAAAAGCCGCTGTGACATTATAATTGTTCGCCTGACTCAAGCAAATTGTTCCTCAAATCCTCCTTTCGCTGAAATCATCATGACAAGCACCGACAGAGCAGAAACAAATATCAGAACAGAAAAACATTTACGTTTATCCATTAATTAACCTGCGGCCTGGGAATCAGAGTCGCTGTGTGTCTGCATCACACGAAAACAAATGACGCGTCTCATTGCACCCATTTACCCTCATTTGATTTTTTTTTTCTACATATAGTTTTTAATATCAAGGTTTAAAGTGGTCGACTTCCAATAGAAATAATCTTTTTAGTAAAAGTTAGTTTGTGTATTTTAATACAAATTTTTACATACGTAAAAAATAAGATACATTTTAAAAAGTTACTTGCAGGGATTTCTCTAAAACACAGCTTTGGTTAAAATGCTTGTTTATGCTGAACGAGTTAAATAATCTAATTTAAGGTTTGCAGCTAGAAAATTAGAATAAAGATGATTCAGAAAAAAACAGCATTAAATAAATAAATGTATTAATAAAGCGTGAAATTACTCTTTACGGTTGTGTTTTGTATTGAATGTCAAATAGCGACTTGCAGCCTGTTGAGCCGACACCAACAGCTGAATTTAGCTCGGCTCGATTTTCTGCCCTGAACGTCCCACAGGTGAATGAATCGATAAGGAGACATTCTCACCCGTTAACAGCTTTGCCTGCTCGGCCTCTGCTCCTCCAGCGCCGTCGCTTCAGGCTCCGTCGGACTGTTTGTCTTTGTTGACCTTTCTTTTGTTTGTCTTCCAGTCCAACCGCTCAGTTGTGAGCTTTCATCATCATTTCTGTCGTTTACGAACGTTTATTATAATCCATTTTTATTGCGTTGTCTAATAGAAATTATAAAGCAAAGCAACCGTTTCACTCTTTCTG
Source organism: Macropodus opercularis (assembly GCA_030770545.1). NCBI lineage: Eukaryota > Metazoa > Chordata > Actinopteri > Anabantiformes > Osphronemidae > Macropodus > Macropodus opercularis. The sequence goes on along the minus strand of CM061104.1, from coordinate 19,685,722 downwards.
CATCTTAGCGCCTGACTCTCGTCTCTGCAGATCATCCTGAACTCGATGCACAAATACCAGCCGCGCGTGCACATCATCAAGAAGAAGGACCACACGGCCTCGCTGCTCAACCTCAAGTCCGAGGAGTTCCGCACGTTCGTGTTCGTGGAGACCGTCTTCACGGCGGTCACGGCCTATCAGAACCAGCTGGTGGGTGACATTTGGACTCGGCTCCGAGGCTTGATGAGCTGACGTGTAAAGGTTCTTGTTGCCATAGTGATTATGCGGTTGTCCTGGTGTTTGACTGCCTCCCAGACAAATAATGGCTGATTTCACGCTGCTTGCTTTTCTAACCGTGTTCACCGGTTTCTCTTCAGTATGAAATCTTGTCGCAAACGCTCGAGCGCGATGCTGACATGTGGAAATGAGCGGAAAGACTCACCCTGCTCTCACCCGCTGCCTTTTCCAGATCACCAAGCTGAAGATCGACAGCAACCCGTTCGCCAAAGGCTTCCGGGACTCGTCGCGGCTGACGGACATGGAGAGGTACCGGGGACTCTGGGGCCGCTGTAGTGCACCAGCTGCTGCGTTCACGTCCCATAGATTCAGATGCTTTGCGTTTGACTTTCATTCCTCTTCTTTACACATTGTTTTCCGTCCATCCTGCTGTTGTTGTTTTTTTTTGTTTCTTAGTTTTTACTTTTTTCGTTCTTCCTCATCATCTTCATCCTTTTCGCTGATCTCTGCTTTTTTATTTTTCCACCGTTTTCTCCTTTGCTCACTTTCATGTTTCTTGTCATGTTGTCGTTCTTTGACATCTTTCTTAGGGACAGTGCTGTATTTTGCTGTATTGGGTACATGTACGTACACACACACCTTTGCACTCACATTTCTCCCACTGAAGAATTTTTATGGACGCTGCCAAAACACACACTTCTCGTAAAACCTGATTCCGGCACTTTGGCCCAAATCAGCTGACAAAATCAAGCCATCTGCCCATTTCCCTCAATCCAACATCTCAAACAGAGACTGTCGAAACACAGCCAGACAACCCCCCCCCCCCCCCCTTCTTCTTCTCTGTCTCTTTTTTTGCAGGCTGTGAATTAGGCCTGATCAATTGATCTTCGGGGAGCTGCAGAAATCACATTAGTCTGGAGTCGGCCACTGCACTAAAACACACTGTAATTCAATTGGCTGCAGTGACTGATAGAAAGCAGCATGCCCCGCCTCCCCCAGCCCTGCTGAGCATTGTGGGAGTTTGCTGTGGCCTCTGCCGGGGGCCTGACGCTGATAAAGACACACACATTTGTACTCCTCTGCTGACAGATATTGCACTTTCCTAACCTAATAGGAGGGGGCTGCTAATGTGGACGCATGGCTCTCGTGATGCAGACCACTTGCCTGCCCACCCTCAAACATACACACACTTGCCTGGTCTCTGCCTCCCTCAGCTATTTGTGTCACGGTGCTTGAGAAGTGCTGTCTGACTAGACTCAAACGAGCTAATGCGCTGTGGGACGGCGCGCACACACATTCCCCAAACCACCAACACGAACACGGGAACAAATGAAAACACGACGCGCTTTCCAGGCCTCTCGGGCTCTTCTCCCGCGGTTGTGTTGAAATGGACCGGCGGTGAAATGAAGAGATTTATTTTGGGGCTCTCTCTTTGGCTTTTGCTGCAGGGAAAGTGTTGAGAATCTGATCCACAAGCACTCCTACGCCCGGTCGCCGATCCGAACCTACGCTGGCGACGAGGAGAACCTGGGCGAGGACGGACACGCCGCCCACAGCAGAGGTGAGAGAACTGCTGCTGTTGGGCGTTTTCTGTTGGTCCTGGCAGCAGGTGAATGGCGTCGTCTCATTGCTGTGTGCTGTGCCGCAGGCTCGGCGTTCACCGCCTCAGACAACCTGTCGCTGAGCTCCTGGGTCACCACCACCTCGGGCTTCTCGGGCTTCCAGCACCCACAGTCCCTGTCAGCCATGGGCAGCAGCGCCGCCTCTCTGCCGCACCCCATCCAGGGCTCCCTGCCTCCCTACAGCAGGCTGGGCATGCCGCTGACGCCCACCGCCCTGGCGGGAACCATGCAGGGCAGCGGGCCGTCCTTCCCGTCCTTTCACATGCCCCGCTACCACCACTACTTCCAGCAGGGGCCGTACGCTGCCATCCAGGGACTCCGCCACTCCTCCGCAGTCATGACGCCCTTCGTATGACTCCACAGCAGGGAGGGGAAGGCCGAACCTCGTCCCGATGCCCATCCCCAATCCTCTGCGAGGGATTTCTTGGTGCCGGCTAATCACTCCTATTCAGTTTGTATCTCTCCCTCTGGCCTTTGTAAATAGTTCACCTGCAGCGAGAGATGTCATAGAACCAACACGAAGAGGAATTAGCTAATCCAGAAAAAAGGACCTCAAGGTTTCTACAGACTCTTTAGTGACATTGTACAAACGCTTATGACCTCAGTGCAAACTATTAAACCTAATGTAAGTACGATAAAGGAGCATGTTTGATCCTGCCCTTGAAGAACAGAAAGTGGATCCTCAACTAAAAGCTGCTGCCTGCATTGAAAGCGGACAGTCACTACTTCACATGGTGCTTGGAGCCTTGGACAACGCAGCCAGAAAACGCTGTTTGGAGACGGACGTCTGGGTTTCAGCACATCAGAGGCAAGAGCAGCTGTTGAGACAGTCGCGTGCAGCTCCAGGCATCACATAGCGTCAACAGTGTGTGTGTTTGGGTGCATTGCACACAAAGCAAAATGCCACATTTACTAATCACAAATTTATAAGACGACAAAAAAAACTAAGAAGAAGATGAAGAATGCATGCAGTAGACAAACACAAGGGGAACCTTACAGGCATTAATGTGGGACGGCAGTGGTGGAAGATTTCTACAGGCCCCAAATCAGTTAATTTCTGTTAGTGTGGGTCTATTGAAAAAGCTGATTTGTCCTTGTGGTCATTTATCTCAGAGCATTGAAGGAAACCCCTGCAGCCCCAGACTGTAAAACAGGTGACAGGACACCCCCACGTGCTAATATCAGCCTTTGAATTCAAGTTCTATATTTATGAAATTTATTTAAAATACCTTTTTTGCGTAGAAAAAGAAAACTTAGTGAGTGACATCATCCCAAATTAAAGTCTACGGGCTGAGAAGGAAAAGGCTCCACGAATCCAGTGTAAATACAGACTTTCCACGTTGATGCATGATCACAGTAGAAATCCCCCTTTTCACTAAACACTGTGTGACCATTAGATCAGGATCAGCCTCCGTCGCACACAGTGAACCACGTGGACGGACTCCTGCTGCCCAGGCCTCCCGGAGACGCGCTCACATACTCTACCACTTCACACACACTTGTACTTTATTTCTCTAGTTCTATTTACTTAATTTGGCCACAAATGCTGCTTTAATCGGTTTCCGCTGGTGCGGAGGGAAACGACCAGGAGGCAGAATTCATTAGTCACGTCGTGTCTGCTAGAAAGGCCCAAAGTGGGGAGCGTCCCGGCCGGTAGCAGCCTTTTAGCAGCAGGTATTTAACCGCGTCCGCCTGTCGACACTGCGTCCACACCTGGAAATAATGGTCTCTGCTCTCACTGAGCTGCTGGAGTCAGTTCCCAAGCTCCGTCGCACAGTAGGAGGCCACGCTCCTGTGTGAGCATCAGCCCAGAGAAGAAGAAATTCTCCAACTCAAACCCGGAAAGGATGAAACGACCGAGTTGATCAACCAGCACAGACGAGTTCATCTGGTAAAAATCCTTTGGTTCTGCAGCTACTGATCATTTATCAGGGAAAGTGTTAAGAATATGACGACGGCGCCGCTTAGAAGCTGCAGAGCCTCACTTCGTTTTGTTTTAGTTTTTAATATCGAAAAGACAAAACCACTGTCGCCTCTGATCGACTTGCTGCGTAAACCATCTGGATGAATGAGAACCAGACGTTAAGGGCCCTAAACAACCCGCACGACTCTGCTGCAGATGGACCCGTCCGAACAACGAGGTTGTAAATTCAAACAGGCGTCTGAAAGTGTTACACAAACTAATTACTCTTCTACAAAGCACGAGGCCTGTTGCATAGGATTTGATGAGGCGACATGGAGTCACGGCCCTTTTCTCCACTTGTTTTAGCTTTAGAACCAAATGTTTCTGCTGTAAATTACATTTTTCCTTTTTACGCCATAACCTGAATACGACACTGAACAAGATTGTGTTCTGGCAATTTCTATGTGCAATATATTTATTTTGCTCCCTGGACATAATATGTATGTACTATGCCGCATTTAAAATAATATTTGTAAACACTGAGAAATATATATCACCACCCAAATGCTGAGGGTTTTTTTTCACTGACTGGAAATGTTCACTTTCCCTCTCGTTCCCAATGAAACACAGATTGTCAGAAATAAATGAAATCATGTCTTGAATCATGACGTTACATAGAGACGCTGTTTTATGAAACTTTATGCACCTCGTAGTTTTGAAGAATGAACTATTATTAAATGCTAAGGGCAAAAGTACTTTCACTTTTTGAGCAAAGGAAGAGGAAAATAATGTTAAAGGAAAACGACCAGAGCATAAACCTGTCCCACATCGCCACCTAGTGTTTGCTTGTTGTAGCAGCACATGTTGTACCTTCATTACTTCTAAAACTAAATTGTGTTAATTCCAAAACCTTATTCAAATAAAATAAATAGTCATTATTCTAGAAAGTTCTTAGGAACCTTGTGGAAAGAGCAAACGTATTTCAAACGGAATGAGAAAGTCTCAGTGGATGAACTCTGGAGATTCTGCTTCAAACATTGTTTGAGTTAACACAACCAGCTTGATCACGTGAAATTCTAAAGCAGCCTTTGACTTGATTTTGTCAGGTTATATTTTACATTGTGAATTTAATTTGGACCAGCTTTTCCAGAGCTTTAAAGAATTTCAATATAGAACAGTCACATATCTGTTCACACAAATAATAATTAGAAGTTTATACGTTGATAAGAGGAATAAAACTCGCTGAAAGCACTTCGTCAGATTTCCATGGGATTATTTCTCACTACTCTCCAACGAGTAACGCGATGTCACGGCTGATGCACTGAGGACTGTTCCTACCATGACCCGTTTCCCACTGTCGCCGTCATGGCAGGACCATCAAGCAGCCGGAGGCGACGGCCGCCCCGGTAGCATCACTGATGCCTTGTCTGTGTCTGGGATCGTTTCTAATGAGACGGTGACCTCATGGTCCTGCTTCAAAACTCACCCACCACACTCTAAGAATTAATTATTTACACATAAATGTTTAATGCATGACACAAGCTGCGTCTGGGTTAAAACACTAACTCACTTCTGAGTCTGAGTAGTTCGACTTCAACTGGATGAAAACAACAGGTAATTATATTTTGTATGGGTTTTGACGGCGCTCGCTGGTTTCCTGGCACAGTCTAACTGTTCAGTTGTCTCTGAAGGATCCCTGTACAAATATAAATAATATCACCCGTTATTATTATTATTACCAGTGTACATGTCTGCTGTTCCACACACACACACACACACACACACACACACACACACACTGGTCTATCACCAGACCCATCACCCGCCACCGCAGACGAACTGACGGATCGATGGCTGGACGTTAGTCACTGTTTCACCAGGAAGAAGGCCCCACTTCTGCCCTGATAAGAATCGGTTGCATCCTTCGAAAATAAATAAATAAACAAATAAATAACATCCAGTGTGGCTGTGATTGGATTAAAGGGAGAGGGGAAGGGCAAGACACGCCACCGTGAGGTATGGCCTTTCAAATTGGAGCTAACAGTCAGGCCAGAGAGTCCATTTTGGGGCATAATTTACACAGTGAGGAACATGAGTTGAATCTAATGTCATTTCCATCAATTTTGCATTTTGGCCCTTTGTTTTTTGCTTCCCTCTGGCTTTTAGCGGCCGTTTGAATCGTCTGGCGGAGGACGGCCAGCGAGCATTTCAATGTCGGAGACGACGTTTAGCGGCAGCAGAGTGAGAGGTGGTTCTTTATGGTGTGGTGACTGGCTGCGGTACAGCAGCATCCGGCGCTGCATCGTCTTCCAAATGGCTAACAATATGCTAATAGGGTAAGAGCACAGAATCGCCCCAGACAAGCCACTTAATGGATGTTTTATCTGCAGGTCAAGCGTCTCATCAGCTGCAATCCCCCCTGACAAGATGTGCCAAGTCAAATTTAGCGATAAAGTGCTTTTAACAAACAGGCCACAAAGTGCTTCAGGGAGGACAAAGGACACGATCACGCAGAAGAGCTCGTGGTGAAATGTGAAACCTGTTGGCAAACAATGGAAAAATCATTTCGGAGCAAATATACCTTGAAAGCAAAGTTGCCCGAGGACAAACAGATGACAGACAAACTCATTTTACTTCCTGCCCACAAACTGGTGGATTTCTGATTTTGCCAAAGGCCCTGAACCCAAACGTAGTGCGACTGGCTGCAGCTTCCACAGAATCTAAGAATCAGGGGTGAAACCTAGCGATGTACAAGTTCAGGTACTTTTAGTTATTCACAGCATCACCTACTGCACTTTCTGGTTCCACTGCATTTGAAGTTCATAAAGGTGGACAGAGTCATTTTGTCAACTAATGTGAGCACAGTGCAGCAACACACTGAGCATCTTTCAACCTTTTCACTGCGGGGCCGATGCAACCAAGTCAGAAGATAATCACGTTAATCACGTCACATCTCGTATGTGCAGCATTTGTGACGGTAGGGAGCAGGAGGCTTATGCTGCCAAAGTTTCCTTTCAGTGTCAGATGCAGGAAATTCACTAAACATTTCACGACATTGTCTTTGACACAGGCCTGAAGCCAGAGCCAGACGGATTCTGGATGACTGCGGCCCATACGAGGGCTGATATGGACATGGATCACTTTTCTAACAGCTCTGGGTAAAAGTAGAATTGATGACGATGTACAGGTGAACCTAATAAAATGGCCAGTGGTCACTGTAGTCTGCACGCGCTCAGTCAGTCTACAGTCAGTGAAGGCTGGTGCTACGGTGCGTCACCATCTGGTCCCCAAAAGGTGCCGCCCTCCCTCTCCCCCACCTAATGAACTCGATCGGCTTTCTCTCCTCCGTGGCAGGTGTCCAGCTCAACTGCTGCCTCTCTAAAAACAACGAGGTCTGATCGCAGGGAGTCGGGAGAAAGCCGGCTGCATAACAAGGACTTATTACGATGATGAAATGTCCTACAAGGGCCCAAACACCCTCTTAGAGAAATCTCTCCCTGTGATAAGCGGTGGCTAACCGTCGCCGTGGGGACCGAGGAGGAGGAGGGGTCCTAACCTGATTGGATCGGCGGATTGGGGCGGGGGGCACATAACGAAATCAAATAGCCGTCAAGCCGCTGTCATGCATAATTAATTGGGCCTGCTACGACCAACTACACAAAAATCCATGGTCATTTGATTAGAGGGTTTTGGAGGACTCTCTGAAGTGCATCACTGTCTGAGCTGCTTCCCCACTCACCTCTCTATCTGTGAGGATAGTGTCAGTGGTGCAGGTCTGCGCATGGACGAGGAACAAGAGCAAATTTCCCCTCCTCTCAAAACTCAAGGACAGTTTGACTCCCAAAACTACAGGAACAAGTAGAGACCAGCAGGGCGGCGCCAACTTCTGACAGAGGCTGATGCCTCCTGAAATCTCACCATCCAACCAACCCTGTAGATGAGCATATTTCAGACAGACTCTAAAAATAAGTAGAAGCAGCCTGACACAATATCTATAAGACAAACAGATTTTAAAACGTGGATCATTTTCATGGCTGTAGTTTCCTGCACCAGAATTTAAGCTCTATTTGTCACTAGCTTTTCTTGGGTTAAAACAAAAATAATAATGGTTTTACACAGTTGCGTAGGCTATCACAATGAAAGTAAGCGGCAGACGTCCTTAAAATGAGGTGAGGCACGTTAAATAAGATTATAGATCATCTGGTCCAACTGGGAAACAACAAAACTCTCCCTGAACTTTCTGAACAGAGAACTGTGATCTAAAGATGAACGCTCCATGTGAGAGGCCTATTCAAGGGCATCCGGTCCTTCCTAACTCAAACCACAGCCACTGCGACACATGAGTAAATGCTGCCACCTGCAGGACACCACACAAACTACGGAGAACTGTTTTCAAAGTAAAACACAGTGACCGTCAAATTATAGCAATACTTTTTATTGAAAAAAGCATATATCCAGGAATTAAAGATGTATATACTACATGTGTAAATAGATAATGTTCAGATACACAAAGTGACAAAACAATCTGCTCAGTAGCTGCAATGTCTTTGTGCACGTCATATGTGCACGGATGAAAATATCTCAAGTAGATGTAGTTGTCAATCTTCTGTTGTAGAGAGATTACGGTTCCCTCATCTCGGTCCGCGTTCAAAGAGTTCATAGGGTTCAAAGACGTAAAAGCACGACCTCACCGCAGCCTAAATAGGAAGACGACTCCCTCCAACCACGAATGAAATTACGTAAAAAAGATTTCAATGCTTCAACATGTGCTGTTAGCGCAGTGTAGTATTTATTAAATGTCCATTTAGTCCTGGCAGCACTAACCACACCTTAAACTTCACTGTAGCCTGTTTTAAATATCGATATTTACTGGCAGCATGAAGGAGGTTAGCAGCAGACTGAACCACGCAGCCTCGAAAAAAGGGTTTTTGACTATCTCTGTAGTTTTGGAGGTAAGTTGAGTATTTAGAAGAGTGAAGATGGAGGTTGGCATTTCTGTAGAGGATTACCTGCTGGAAGGATGAGGAGGGGTATCTGAGATACAGGAGGGTCTAACTAGTTGACCGGGTGGGGGCGTCCTTCTGGGATGAGCGAGGTGAAGAACGTGCTGAGGAAGGACCATGCGGTGCTGAGGAAGCCTGGCTCGGGCAGCGCCGCGGTAGCCTGGGCCTGGTCCTCGGGGGCTGCTCCTCCCTCCTCACTGCCGTCATCGTCCTCCATTCCCTCGTCCATCAAACGTTCCTGGGATGGACAGATACAGCCACGGTTACCGAGACGCAGATCCCCGCCCACATCCTATCAAGGCTTCAGATTTTTTGTACGAAATGTCACCTAGCTTACTTCCCAAACTAGAAAGTAGTCTCACCCTCCAGCTGAGCAGCCCGTTACTTTAAACCGTAAGAACCTGAAATTCTATTTAGAGCTCACATCCATGTTTTTACAGAACGTAAAATGATGACAAATGGGAGGTTCTGCACAAAATATGTTTAGACAAAAGCAGAAGATCAGTTCCTGTGTATTTACAGGGGCTGGAAGTAAACGTGAGTGAATTCAGCATATCTAGGCATCTGATTAAGCACCGCTTGCAATTTGTAACAGGCTTCATGAGTTTTCATGTTGTGCAATAAAAGCATGCACCAAACTCGCCCGTTTTGACTGAGCATGGCTGAGTATTCTCCAGCTCACCATTTCCTGGATGTCCTGATGTCTCTCTGCGTCTTCCTGAGGAGCCCTGGCCCCTTCTCCTCCTCCACGGTTCTGCTGCTCCATCCTGAAGGGAAACCACCCAGCCTGGTGCCTACAGCAACAGTTTTATCTTTAAACGCGTGTAGGGACACTGATGAGTCAGTCAGAAGTGATTATCTGCTTTTCAGTGAAACTGTACTGATCAATCTGACTCACAAATACACAAGCAGCATGGCACCAACCACCATGATGAAACGGCTGAAAGATGAGTAGAAATAAACAATGCTGAGCAGGACGCCGGCGCGAGACACTGTGTACAACCAGTCCAGCCAATCACGGTTGAGCTCGTCGTCGTTTAGCACCGCGCCTCCCTGCGCGTTCATCTGGATGTTGGGGTTGGCCGGCTGATTCTCTGGTATTGGGTTGGGAGCCGGGTTATGGCCGAGTGGGGGCTGCGCCGCTTCGTTGGCCTGAGCTGGCTGACGGGGGGAGGAGGAGGAGGGAGGCGATGGAGGGGTGTCGGCAGAGGGCTGAGAGGCAGCTACGGCTGCTTGGCTGAGAAGATGCAAAAACAAAGAAGACAGAACAGAAAATGTACAAGATTAGAAGACAACGAAATGAGAGTCACATAGCAACATAACAGAAATAATGTGTTACACCTTCAGCTAATTAATAGCATGTGTGAACTTCTCTGAGCTCAGAGTCAGTAGATCCCATCCTCACTACTCTTTATAATCCTGATGTGGCTTTAGGAAAGCTACAGATGAGGCTTTGACTTACTATTGCATGTAGTACTGACGCGCATACATCTGCTGCCACCACAGCATCTGCATGGGCAGGTACATTGGGTGGGGGGGCATGTTGGCCGGTAAGTCGCCTTGTAAAGGAACCTGGGCAGCGTCTGGCCTGTAAAACAGCAACAGGTAACATACAAAAGATTTTTACTTTTCACTACAGATAAAGAGAAATAAAGTGTTATATGTATATGTATTTATAGCTGGAAATGTGTCTCCTCCGACCGTTAAAGCCCTTAAAATACAATAAAAACAAGTTTGGCATCAGTTACGTTGTAATGTTGATGCTGTTCTTACCACTGAGGGACGGCGGGTGGGCCCTGTGGGTCGTACTGGGGAGGGCCGCCCCGATACCTCAGCCCATCATAGCCTACTGGCACAGAGGACTGGCTGTCCTGACCTGCCGTGGTGTCAGCTGGGGAGGAGCCGGCGCCGTCTGAAGTCTAAATGAAGACAGTTATTAATGAAACACGTTCTGACGTTTTGCCTCAAATGAATGTTGGCAAAGTTCAACCTCTCACGTGAATGTACCCTTTAAATGTGCCTTTCTAGTAGTTTGATCATCATTTAACAAGCTTTAACCCCAAAACTCAAAGTTGCATGAAGACAGTGGCTCACAGGACAGGCAGCTGTAGAAATACTCACACTGGAGTCAGAAACAGAAGCTCTGGTTGTGGAGGGGCTCCGGGGCACGGGAGAACCTGGGGGACTGTGCGAGGTACACACCAGGTGCATCATGTGGTATTCATCCTGCTGTGGGTCGACAGGAGTCAGGACACGAGTCAGAGATGTGAAGAACAGGAGGAGTAACCGAACAGAGACAAAACGAGGCACCGAAGCTCTAAGAGAGAATGGATTAGTGTGGAAAAGGCCAGAACACAAAACTTCCTGGCTGCTAGTAAAACACAACACATCAGCTTTTGTTCCCAGGCAGCGGGTTTCAGCCCCCACACAGAGCCGAGCACAAAGAGAAACCACATAACTAAACAGATAAGAACTATCTGGACAGATGATGCTGGTAACAGATGTAATCTTAGTTCAGACACAAGCTAATGAATTAAATAATTTACTGATGCTCCGAGGTCACGATCACTACCACTGATGTTCATTGGTTGTTTTTTAACGGACTATCTGAGAGAAACCTTACCTTATTAAGCACATCTCTGAGCTGCAGGTGGTCTTGGAGGAGTCTTCCTAAATACACCAGCCGCTGGTCTTTGGAGAGCTACAGAGAAAGGAGCAGTGTTGACAAAGTGATGAAATGTCTTAGTTAGAAATAGGTTAGAAATGTAAACCCGGCTGTTCCTTTTCCTCCCAAAAACGTATGTGTGAAGACAAACCAACTCCTCACATCAATGTTCCCACAGACAAGCTTCAACAGGTCTTTTGCACATCACCCAAATCCATCTGTGTATAATGACTGTGATTTTCAAGGTCCCCTCCAGTCCTTTCACAAAGGAAACTAGACCACGGAGGAAAACTGACGACTGGAGTGAGAGAATAACAGAAACCACCTCTTTCGCCCACATTTTATTCACAGAACAAGGGACTAGACAGGAAAATGAGTGTGTTTGCTTTCTGACAGAGAAATCTGATCTTGTTGTTCTAGACTTTCAACATTATCTGATCACCCTGCAAACGTGTCTTAAGAAGAAAACACGACACAGGAGGCCACACAGACCACACATGGAGCCGGCGGGTTGTTGTTGCACAGCGTTGCTTTCAGGTTTGTTTGCGTGTGGGTTGTTTTGAGTCACAACAGAACCAAAAATGAAACTTTATGACAGAGTTTGATGCGCTGTTATTCTTCAAACATGTGATCAAAAACCACGGTAAATTCCTCTGTTTCATTTTCAACCTCAATCTGCTGAATATCAAACATAAAACTAAGCAACCAAAGCACTTAATAAAAAACACACTGCTCTCTATGTATAACAATAAAGTCAAGGAGATTACTTTTCTGTGTGCCTGCAGCAGAGGTGACCTATTCTACACCTGTAACAGCCTCCAGAGCCTTTACTCAGAATTAGGACAGGTGCATTATTTCTAGTCATATGACTGTTTGGATCCAGTTACAGAAGTGGTGACAATGACGTTTGCTCTGTTGCACCAACAGAACATGAATCCAAGCAGCCACTGTGCTCCATGAAGAAGAAACACGTGGTTTAACCCCACAGGTGATGTGTAGCGGCTCCTCAAATGGTATTTTCATATTTCAGTCTGTTGGTGTCAGATTAAGCTCAAGGTGCTTTGCATGTGTTTCAAGTAATTAACCAAAACAAAGAATTCAATTACATCAATTTCTACTGTAAATCAATATTTTTCTACAGCTGATATTTACAACTGTGTAAATTAAGCAATTGCCAAAGGAAAACATTTGCTATGTTTGCTTTTCCTTGACCTTATTACCAGTAAATAGAATAAAACTTTGGTTTTCGGCTGCTGGACTTCAGACTGAATAACAAAAAGCATGTTTGCTTTGGGCTCAGATCTTCTATGAGAACGTTATTTTCTTTATTTGTCTGGAATTTTGCACCCAAGCTGCTTAAATGATTCATATTAATGATTCTTAGCTTAATTTAATTGTAACCATATTGCGTCTAGTTGACTGTGTCCAGTTCAAGATCACATTTTAATCATATTAAATATGGGATAGTTACCGGTTTGCTGGGGTAGACGCTGGAGATGTGTCTCTTCAGCTGCTCCACAGTCCAGCTGAGGAAGCAATTAATGGTCTGGTCCTCATGCTTCTGGTTGGGCGCCTTAATGACCAAGGTGACGGGATCAGCTGCCCCAGAGTCCATGGCTCATAGTACTAGCAGGGCTCTGGGGGCCTGACCTGCAGATAACTGCCCGCTACCACCTCACTCACCGACAAGAAAACCTCCTCAAATCCTTTTCATTCTGACCAACAAAACACCTGCAACGGCCGCTGCTGAGTCCGGGAGACGCCGGGTTCCCCGCTACAACATCGGGCTCAACCGCTCCAGGGTTTCTGGTGGAAACAGAGAGAAACGGTCTGGTTTTACTGAGATATGATCCCAGATGTGGCCACTGCTGCTGAGGGTGATTAGTCGCTGGCAGAAGCACCGTGAACGCCAGTCGCTGCCGACACCGGGACGCGGTTCGTCGCTTCCTGACACCTGGCGCGTTGCGCCATATTTACGGCGAACTCGTTAGTTGTGGTTAGTTCTAGTTAGTTGTCCAGCTGAGAACTAACCCCGCGTCTGGCTGAACCTGTGGACGCGGAGACTCCTGAGCAAACTGCGCTGTTTACCAGCAGGAGGAGAAAAGACTCAACCCGCTCCGGGAACAAACTCCAGCGGGTTGTTGGTGTTTCACAGCCCACCAGGCGGGAGTTAGCTTGTCGGCTAACGCTCAACGCGGAGACAGAGGCTGCGGCTAAATACGTGACCTCGCGGAGACGACGCGCTAAACGGAGTCAACGGGTGTAACAAAGACGGGTCATCGCCTCCGGAAGCTTTGCCGTTTACCTGTTTACTCCTCTGGCACCGTCTCCACGTCCCAGCTCGGCTTGGCTCGCCTGCCTGTTGTTGTAATGTCGGGGGTAAGACCGGAAATACGTCATCACCCTGACAACAACAGCTGATCAGAGAGAAAGAGAGAGAGAGAGAGATACAGAAAGAGAAAGAAAGAGAGACTGGAGTTAAAAAAAGAGAACAGGAGACAGAAAGAGAAAGAAAGGAAGAAAAGACAGGGAGAGAAAGTAAGAGAGACAGTAAAAGAAAAAAAAAGAGACACAGGAGTTAAAAAGTAAACAGGACACAGAAAGAGAAAGAAAGAGAGAGACAGATGTGACCTTAACATATTAAACCCAGGGGAGATCATCAGTCAACAGTAAACGCTGTGATGTTCACAAGGGTTTTAACATTTAACAGTGTCCTGAACCATACGAGCGGCACATCGAGGAACCTGGTGGAAATAATAAAACAGTCTGAATAAGAGACTTTTTATTTACGTTGTAAGTCACAAGTTACAGAGCAATAGAAGCAGGACAGAAATCTATCATCTACACGTTAAAACACACGTTGGAGCCTGTTTCTACTAAACTTTACACTGCGTCTGTCAGCGATGTCACTAAGCTGTTGAGTCGAGCCTGCTGCTCTGTTTCATAAACGCTTGAATACAGAGCCACCTCTTCATGTTCCTCTTCCTTTCCCAGAATGCACTGCTCAGTCTCCCTTTGCTCAGGCTCTTCGTTGCCCTCTGCCATTTCACCTTCCTCTCCTTCCCTGTGTCGTCTCAGCTTATTTTTTAACTTCCGCGTACTCGGTGCTTTCTGGCGTCTCTCTGGCCTTTGTGGGGTCTCTTCTCTCCAGCTTGGAGAAGTCGATGGCAGAGTACGTCACGTCTTGACAAGACCCATTAATCTGAGCAGCGTCAGCCTGTCAGAGGAGATAAGCCGGAGCACTCAACACACACAACCCATGAATTAAAGCCTCGCTTAAGCTGGACACACGAGCGATGTTTACACTGCACCACAGTGATGAATGATGTATCGTGAACAGATGCGATAGTAGATTAAAAGCAAGAATAAATATGAATACCTGTAGAACAGGTTGCTGGGATTGCATCTCCATGGTTTCAGACACATTTTCAGAGTTCTTGTGTTTTTCTCTGAGGGTAACAACAGCATCAAAGTATCATTTCATATATATATGATGCATTAGTCCATGTGGTCCAGAACCATTCACTACACATCAGTAACTTGTGTATGACAGCTCCCATAGCATTTGTGGGAAGGGCTCATGACTTGCACTAAATTTTAACTAAAAATTTACCACAAGAAAAAAATAAAAATTATGCAAAGACAACAATGTGAGAAAGATGAAGTTGTACCTGTGGCATCGTCTCGACAAACAGACGACGGCCGCAGAGAGAAATACGCCGATAAAAAACCCAAAGGCAGCGTGTGACCATTTACTGTGTAGTAAACTGAAGATGTCTGGAATCAAAGGAAAATAAATGTGGTTGCAGGTCATTTGCACTGATGATGATAAGAAGACGTGAACACACACAACTCACACCTTCTTGTTTTACACCAGTCGTCATTGTGAGGACCTCACTTATTTCCCCATTTTCATTTCGGCTGACACACTCGACAGCAGGTCTGCTCTGAGCGGTGACTTGAAGGGTGATGCTGCTGTTCGCTGTCGGTTTGGAACCAGTGCTACTGTAGTTACTGAGCTCATCCTTCAGCCTCCATGAGATGGTGGGTAAAGGAAAGCCCTCAGTGATACACACACAGGTGAGCACTTCTCCCTGACTCACGCACCCAGAGCCTTTTAAGATCTTTGGAAGAACTGAAATCAAAAAAAGAGACAATCAGCATCAACTGGATCAAACTGATTTTTGCTTCCTTGAAATCTGACAAAAGAGAAAAACAAAACACTCCTTAACTTCCAGACAAGTCAGTAAAGAAAACATACTCAAGCGTTTGGGAAATAAAAAGCTCACATACAGCTCACGTTCAGTTTCACCGTCTCCTCTGTTGCTCCCTCTGTGAAGTTGACCTTACAGGTGACCTCTGTGCCGTGGTGCTCAGCTGAAGGGTCAAAGGTCAGAGTCGAGCTGCGTCTCTGTGCCACAGCGTTCACTTCCTTCGTGCTGACAGTGATGTTTCCTGTGATGTTAGAGCAGCTCCCTCCTGGTTTCCTCCACATCCAGGTGAATGTAGGAGCAGGTCCAGAGCAGAGACCAGGAGCAGTGCAGGTCAGAGTGTTCTGCTGTCCTGCTGTCAGTGGAGGAACCTTCACTGTGGGCGTCTGGCTCAGACCTGACGAGAAGGTGGTGAAGAGGGAAGATCAGTCAGACTTGGGCTAAAATAATTACTGGACTGGAGCCTTAATAACTGGAGGTTTATACATTATACTGAAGGTTTAACAGCAGTTAAACAGTTTGGCTGCTCAGTCTTTGTTGAGGCTGTTGTTACCTGTAACAGTAAGATTTGCCTTTAAGATGAATGTGAAAGCGTCCGTCGTCTTATAACCACGGACTCTGAGCTGATATGCTCCAGAGTCGGATGCTCTGATGTCACTGATGATGATGCTGCAGTTGTTCTGTTTCAGGTCAGGCTCCAACAGCGACACTCGTCCTGTAAACCCAGACTGACCTCCACTGCTGGAGCTAAATATTGGGTTTTTAGATTCATCACATTTGTTTTCTGACACTGAGTCACATTTAAACCACAATAATTGTGTGACTTCAAATCCAGCAGTGAAGGAACAGGGTATGACAGCACAGAGTCCAGCCTCTGCTGTCGTTGCTCCCTCACTAAGGCTGATACAGTAGGTTGCAGGTATTTGACACGTCTCCTTTATCAGCTGGGCAGCTGTTAAAGACAAGACACGTAGAGCTTCATTACGTCCTGTGACAGAACCTGATGCTCTTTCGTGAGTGAACTTCACTGAGCAGCTTGAGTAAAAGCAGTAAACAGTGTTGGCGTCATAACGAAGTAAGCGAATGATTTACCTTCATCACGGCCGATGCCACAGAAGAGCAGAGCCACCAAGACGAGAAGCCACATCCTGATTCACTTCAGACGCTCGATGTCTCCTGCAAAACCCTCCAGTTGTAGACGTTTACAGAAACTACAAGGAACGTTCAACGTGCTCATAGAAACGGGGAAACGAGCATCGACGTGTCCGACTGTGGCTGAAACGTTCAGAGATGTGAGTTTAAAGGTTGCATCTGCTTCACAGAGCTGCTAAGTAATAAACTCGACCAAAGCTCTGTCCTGAATAATGACAGCGTCGTAACATCACTGAAGGAAGAATGAATACGTGAGCAGTGAGAGTAGAATAGTTGTCACCTCACCTCCGTCTCGCTCTCTCGTCCTCTATTGGTCCGTGGTCTCTGTGTCTCTCTCTATTTGTGTCCTCAGGACCAGGAAGTAACGCTGCCGATCATTATCTACCTCCATCTTTGACTGTCACAGCTCAGACTTATACACATTCAACACAATATTTCCATCTATGGTGTGATATTCTGTTTTATTTAACCTTTGCCTCCTGTTCACACTTTGAGCGGGTAAATTACATCTGCTAATCAGCTGACATCACCATCTGCATGTTCCTCAAACTGACCACTCATTGCAGAACATGCAGACCACTCGACTGAAAAAGGGAAGCGACTGGATGAAGTGCGACAATCAAACATCAGTTGAACACTTTAAACATGTAGCGAACTGAACGATGCAGCTGATCAACAAAGCCTGAAACATGAAATATGAATAAAACCACGGCTGTGATTGAATCTGTCCTTTTGAATTTTGTTTTCCATCCATCAGCTGCTGGGTCTGAGTCAGGCTGTTTCTGTGACTGTGGCAAAATTCATCCAGTTCATGCTGACGTCATGTCCGTCTCAGATCTGAGCTGGACACCGTTACAGGGTCCAACTCCTTGGCTAGAACAACAACCAGTCCATGGTGTAAACTGTCCGGACACAGACGTGCTCACATGTCAGCGATCAAGTCCTTGACGCTGGAATAAACGGCCGTGTCGCCCTCTTGCTCCTCCTCTGGGAGGCAGTGCTGTGTCTCCTCTTCCCTCTCGGCCTCTTTGGCCTCCATCGTGTCGTCTCCCGCTCCGTCGCCGTCTCCTTCCTCTTCCAGCTGTCTCTTTATTTCGGCGTACTCCGTTTCTGTGCTCTCTCGTTGTGCTGGCCTCTCGGGACTCTTCCTGTTCAGCAGGGAGAAGTTGATGCTGGCGTACTCCACGTCCTTCCTGCCTCTGTCCGATTCAGCGGCGCTTTGCTCTGGAGCAGCGGCTCCGTTCTGGAGTCCGCCCTGGACGTGGATCTGGTCATAATGCTCTGCTGGAGCGTCGTATATCTGTCAAGTACAATTTTCATTACTGGACTCATTCAGATGAACTGACTTGGGCCAGTGTCACTAATGTACAGATCAAAGCTAGATGAGTGTAAATACCAGTGGATCCTCTTGACTGGACACCATCTGCAGCGTTTCATCCAGATGTGCAGAGCGGCTCCGTTTCCTTCTGAAGGCGCTGGAGGTAAACAGCAACACGTTTACAACAGGTGTCTGCACATTCTCTGCTAACAGACAGTGGAAATGATCTCATGAAATAAATAATGGACCTGGGGCAACTTTTTAACAAACAGCAAAGGACGGTTGACAGAAGAACACCAACCAAAAAGGCGACGATGGTTTCCAGCCGTGAAACGGCTTTTAGGACAGATTTGTCTTTACCTGCAATTATAAGTTAAAATCAACACAGTCAGCGATTAAACGATCATATTGAACCAGCACAAGCAACGAACGTCTGCATTCGGTCAAGCTGGGGGAGAACAGAGGTCGTAAGAATCCAAGTTAGCAGAAGTTCTCTACTGCAGCTGTGACCACGAACCCTCCTGCTGAGACGAGTTTGTCCAGATGTGGAGGTTTTCTCTTGCTTCCCCATCCGCGTTGCTGGCCACACACTCCACAGACGTGTTGCCGTGGTCTGTCCCAGCGAGGCTGACTGTGCTGTTGACCGTGCGGTTGGACACAGAGGTGAGAACAGAGAACTCTCTGTGGTTCTGCAGCAGCGGCCACGTGACGGTGGGTAAAGGAAAGCCCTCACTGACACACACGCAGGTCAGGACGTCGGCCTGGAGCTCGCAGTGAGAGCCCAGGATCTTTGGGAAGCCTGAGGTCACCACAATCACACCATCACTACAAAAACCTTCTGCTCCCCGACATTGTGCCGCTCAGCCAGTAGACTCTACTTACTAGTTACAGCTACGTCAGCGTGGACACGCAACGTGCTGCTCATGCGTTTCACTGTGCAGATGTACCGTCCAGAACGTTCCTCTGTCACCTCCGGGACGAAAAGCGAGGCTGACGCTCTGTTGTTCTGCTGGTCGGTGTCGGTTCTGTCGTTCAGGGTTCGGTTACAGCCGCGTTTAGTCCACGTAACAAGAGCTGGAGGAGAACTTTCAACGCTGCAGGTCAGACTCAGAGCGTCTCCCTCTTGAACTGTCGTGTTCCCACTGATCTCAGGTTCTCTGACATCTGAGAAGAATCAAACTTTACTCACGCTGTGAAACACTTTTATGCCAAATTCATGGACTGTTCCAGTAGAGATGCAAATATAACCAATCCAACATCAAAGTCCAGGTTGTTGGTACTTACACGTCACCGCCACGTTAGCTTCTCTGCTCCAGGTTCTGTCCAGATGTTCTGCTGTGCAGATGTACCGTCCAGAACGTTCTGCACTGACGTTAGCGATGCACAGAGCAGCTACTCCAGGTTCTACATGCTGGTGTGGTTCTGTTGTGTTCTGGTCTCGGTCAGAAACTTTAGTCCACGTGAGAGACGACGGAGGGAAACTGTCCACGGTGCAGGTCAGGTTCAGAGTCTCACCCTCCTCCATGGTTGTGTTTCCAGTGATTTTCATTTCCTGCACATCTAAAAGACAAAAGGTTTCAGTTCATCATAAAAGCAGCGACTGTCACAGTTCAGATGTTACATCACAGCAAACTAGTCCAAATGAAAGACGACAGTCAAGTTTGGTTTCATCAAGGCTGGACTCACAGCTCACGTTCAGTTTCACCGTCTCCTCTGTTGCTCCCTCTGTGAAGCTGACCTTACAGGTGACCTCTGTGCCGTGGTGCTCAGCTGAAGGGTCAAAGGTCAGAGTGGAGCTGCGTCTCTGTGCCACAGCGTTCACTTCCTCCGTGCTGACAGTGATGTTTCCTGTGATGTTAGAGCAGCTCCCTCCTGGTTTCCTCCACATCCAGGTGAATGTAGGAGCAGGTCCAGAGCAGAGACCAGGAGCAGTGCAGGTCAGAGTGTTCTGCTGTCCTGCTGTCAGTGGAGGAACCTTCACTGTGGGCGTCTGGCTCAGACCTGACGAGAAGGTGGAAGAGCTCAGTTAACGTCAGTGGAGAAATATGACGCGTTTATCATTTCAACGTTACAGATGACGCCAATGGAAACGTTTGATGTTTGACGTTTTGACTAAATTCTGATTAGTTTATGATTTAAATGACTTTCTTATTAATTACTTGCTTGTCAATTCAACGAGAGACATTTCTTTATTTATTATATTGTTGAACTTAAGGAGCCACAGAAAACAAATGAATGTATTTAATCAATGTGAAAACACAAATACTCCTAGAAAAGCCTCAACATGTGATGGAGGTGAACGTACTGGAGCAGTGAGGTTTGTTCTCTCTTCCTACTCGTTGCCCACAGAGGCTGACAAACACCAGGTTCTTCTGTGTTTCCACTACAGACACATACGGAGACGCTGGTGCAGCTCTACTTACCTTTAACTGAGACTCTGGTTCTCAGGGTGAATGTGAATCCGTCTGTCTTCCATGATAACAGCCCGTTTACTCTGAACTGATATGACCCAGAATCAGACTCTCTGAGGTCATTGATGATGATGCTGCAGTTTCTCTGCCTCACATCAGGCTCCAGCTGTGACACTCGGCCCATGAATCCAGTCTGAACTTTTCTGTTGTTCTTATTCGAGTGATATATTATATCTGAGTCACCACATGTTTTCTTATTGGATGCACATTTATACCAAACTATATGTTGGGGTGTAAAGTAATTAGGGGTTTTGAACGAACATGGAATCACAGCACAGAGTCCAGCCTCTGCTGTTATTTCTGGTCTCAGAGTGACACAGTAGTCATTATATGAACAGAAGGTTTCCTCCTGCGATGATCCACCTGTTGATGGAAACAGGAAAACTCTGAATAACAAACAATATACAAAATACAAAATAGCCCAGAGAAGAAGAGGCTGTAACATTTAGCATCGAACATTGTTTCTTCATAGATAATATCTGATGAACATCACTGAATAAACAGCTCATTGTAGAATAACCATGAAGGCCAACAGATGCTTGGAGTAATGCTACTGACAAAGCCAGAGTTAAAACTCGACATGTTTTTATTGGTGGACGTTGTCGCCACCGAGTGAAGGCTGTGAAATGCTTCCGCGTCCAGATGCTATGACTCAGCTTCATATTTGTAGCGATGCCTTAATAAATTCAATACCTGCGTCAGCTTTGCTGCTTCTCATGGAGAAAAGCAGAGTCACCCAGACGAGAACAATCATCCTGATCTGCTGCAGACGCAGTTTCTGCCGCAGGACAACGTTCAAACTGAAAATTACAGCAAACACAGAAAAAACTGAGCAAACGCGGAAACAGGCTGTTGCAAGAATTTGAATCACTTGACTGAAGGCTGTGGTCACGTGAATCGTCTCTTCTATCAGCGTCCTGTAGAAAATACTTCAATAAAAATAATCATTTTCTGAACCTTTAATCGTGTCCAGCTGAGGACCCTCATTCAGCCAAAGCTCCACTGTGACAGTAACAGTCACTGGCTACGTGTCCTAACCAACCAGCGTGAAAAAGGTTCTGACCCCACGTCTTTTACAGCTGAACAACATATTTGGATCAGTTTGGTGGCGTCTCACCTCTTGGTGTCTGATCCTCTTGCTCTCGCTATGTCTATTATGTCAGTTAGTCTACAAACGTGGAATCCGCCCGTTATGGTAAAGACAACGTGTGGTTCCCATCAGGAAGGTCTCAGAGGACGACTGGAGTCTCGCTGGCTTATGCCGACGTCCTGGTGAAGTTTCTACCTGCATGAACGTAAACCTGGCGACTGACGCTGCAGGAGTCCCAGCTGTCACAAGCTCAACCAGAAGCTCTCACGCTCCTGACTGGTTACTTTGACACTTCAGGGACGTCAGTCTCTGCCTCCACAGCACAAACTGTACATTAAGATGAAAAAGCAGGAAGTTGATGAAACAGGAAGAAAGGAAGCTCCACAGTTGCCACCACGTGTCTTAATAAAGGAAGTTGATGCTTTTCTGTTTTTCCACTGTTGCTTAATATATTTGTTTTTCATTTTGTAATATTCTTTCTCTCCCACCGTGAAACAGTTTGTCTTTATCTGTCAAACCACATCATCCAGTTGTTGAGTCAGTCCAGCGCCATGAACCAACAAATCGATATGAGGAAGACGAGAGCAGCGACAGAAACAGCAGCGACATCACAACTAAAACTCTGCAGTGTTTGACGGCGTCGCTTCCACATTTCAGCTCCACGATGCAGAGACGTTACATCACACTTACTCAACGTCAAGTGATGCGATCGACTCAACAACAGTTTGTACAAGTGGACACAGAAATAAGCTTCACAACGATTTGATGCCTGAACTGAGACTTGTCACGTTTGACGTCTGTCTCGGGCGAATCATCCCAAAGAATGAGCCATTTAACTCTAACAGAGCGAATCCAGCTTCACCGCACAGGCTTCAAACTTCTATTTGGTAAACACATCAGACGTTTCACCCTGAAACTGAAGTGAATAATGATAGAACATCTTTCCAACAACGGCTGAGTTTAATTCAGATTCTTATGGCATCACATCAGCTTTTTTTGCAGTGAGGTCAAGCAAAGACCTGCAACTGACACGTAATCATATGTAAGAAAAGATGAAGAGTTTATCTCGTATAAATAATATAATAAACGAATATAATAATAATAAACGTTAACACTTCTTGTTTGTCTGAAGTAAAGATGTTGAGGTTCTGTTGCACTTCAGCCTCAACGGTGGTTTTTAGTTGGGCTGATTGATGTGAGGTTCCACAGGTTCTCTGTTCTCAGTGGACGTTTGATGCTGAGGAAGAACACGATGCTCACACACGTAGAGCTGAGCTGCTGGATGACAGAGCTGTTAAGAAAACACCTCATCGGTTTAACGTGATGCATATTATTTCATATTTCTCGATGCTTGTAGCTCGTTGTTGTCGTGGCTGTTGCTGGTCGTTGGTTTTACTGTACATTAAATGTGAAGTCATGTAAAAAACAGCAGGTCTGAGCAGATAGGAAGCATCGGTTCAATATAAAAACCACGAGCCTCATTAAAGGCTGTCCGTGAAACATGATCTATCAGATGAGCATATATGGTCAACATCCAGACTAGAGTCTCAGTCTCGCCAGCGTTTGACCAAACGTTAGTTGTTCCGCTGCTTAATCTCTTCATACTCTGGTGACGGGTCCGTTTTCTGCAGCGACATGTAGGTTCTTTCCTCTGGGTCTGGTTTCGCCGTTTTCCTGGATTTGCTTTGAACAGACGAGAAGAAAGAGCAACGTTTGGTTTGTTTCATAAAAATCCCTGGAGCCATGAGGCAACAACTCGTTTGTGACTCACCAGACAAACACAAAGTAGATTATGAAGAAGACGTTTAGGATGAGAGACAGAACAACGGTGATGGTCAGAGCTGATACTGCATCCAGTCCATGACTAACTGTAGGAACAACAAAACCTCAGTCTGTGGCTGCTCAGGTGTTTAGTGTAGACAGTAGACTCCACCACTAATACTAATACTACTAATAGGAAACAAGTCAAATCCAAACACACGCAACTCACACCTTCTTGTTTTAAACCAGTCGTCATTGTGAGGACCTCACTTATTTCCCCATTTTCATTTCGGCTGACACACTCGACAGCAGGTCTGCTCTGAGCGGTGACTTGAAGGGTGATGCTGCTGTTCGCTGTCGGTTTGGAACCAGTGCTACTGTAGTTACTGAGCTCATCCTTCAGCCTCCATGAGATGGTGGGTAAAGGAAAGCCCTCAGTGATACACACACAGGTGAGCACTTCTCCCTGACTCACGCATCCAGAGCCGTTTAAGATCTTTGGAGGAACTGAACACAAAAAAAAAAACAATCAGCATCAACTGGATCACACTGGATTTCCACTGATTTTTGGTTTCTTGAAATCTGACAAAAGAGAAAAACAAAACACTCCTTAACTTCCAGACAAGTCAGTAAAGAAAACATACTCAAGCGTTTGGGAAATGAAAAGCTCACATACAGCTCATGTTCAGTTTCACCGTCTCCTCTGTTGCTCCCTCTGTGAAGTTGACCTTACAGGTGACCTCTGTGCCGTGGTGCTCAGCTGAAGGGTCAAAGGTCAGAGTGGAGCTGCGTCTCTGTGCCACAGCGTTTCCTGTGATGTTAGAGTAGCTCCCTCCTGGTTTCCTCCACATCCAGGTGAATGTAGGAGCAGGTCCAGAGCAGAGACCAGGAGCAGTGCAGGTCAGAGTGTTCTGCTGTCCTGCTGTCAGTGGAGGAACCTTCACTGTGGGCGTCTGGCTCAGACCTGACGAGAAGGTGGTGAAGAGGGAAGATCAGTCAGACTTGGGCTAAAATAATTACTGGACTGGAGCCTTAATAACTGGAGGTTTATACATTATACTGAAGGTTTAACAGCAGTTAAACAGTTTGGCTGCTCAGCCTTTGTTGAGGCTGTTGATACCTGTAACAGTAAGTTCTGCCTTTGAGATGAATGTGAAAGCGTCCGTCGTCTTAGAACCACGGACTTTGAGCTGATATGCTCCAGAGTCGGATGCTCTGATGTCACTGATGATGATGCTGCAGTTGTTCTGTTTCAGGTCAGGCTCCAACAGCGACACTCGTCCTGTAAACCCAGACTGACCTCCACTGCTGGAGTTAAATATTAGATTTTTAGATTCATCACATTTGTCATGTGACACTGAGTCACATTTAAACCACAATAATTGTGTGACTTTAAATCCAGCAGTGAAGGAACAGGGTATGACAGCACAGAGTCCAGCCTCTGCTGTCGTTGCTCCCTCACTAAGGCTGATACAGTAGGTTTCAGGTATTTGACACGTCTCCTTTATCAGCTGGGCAGCTGTTAAAGACAAGACACGTAGAGCTTCATTACGTCCTGTGACAGAACCTGATGCTCTTTCGTGAGTGAACTTCACTGAGCAGCTTGAGTAAAAGCAGTAAACAGTGTTGGCGTCATAACGAAGTAAGCGAATGATTTACCTTCATCACGGCCGATGCCACAGAAGAGCAGAGCCACCAAGACGAGAAGCCACATCCCGATTCACTTCAGACGCTCGATGTCTCCTGCAAAACCCTCCAGTTGTAGACGTTTACAGAAACTACAACGAACGTTCAACGTGCTCATAGAAACAGGGAAACGAGCGTCGACGTGTCCGACTGTGGCTGAAACGTTCAGAGATGTGAGTTTAAAGGTTGCATCTGCTTCACAGAGCTGCTAAGTAATAAACTCGACCAAAGCTCTGTCCTGAATAATGACAGCGTCGTAACATCACTGAAGGAAGAATGAATACGTGAGCAGTGAGAGTAGAATAGTTGTCACCTCACCTCCGTCTCGCTCTCTCGTCCTCTATTGGTCCGTGGTCTCTGTGTCTCTCTCTATTTGTGTCCTCAGGACCAGGAAGTAACGCTGCCGATCATTATCTACCTCCATCTTTGACTGTCACAGCTCAGACTTATACACATTCAACACAATATTTCCATCTATGGTGTGATATTCTGTTTTATTTAACCGTTGCCTCCTGTTCACACTTTGAGCGGGTAAATTACATCTGCTAATAAGCTGACATCAGCATCTGCATGTTCCTCAAACTGACCACTCATTGCAGAACATGCAGACCACTCGACTGAAAAAGGGAAGCGACTGGATGAAGTGCGACAATCAAACATCAGTTGAACACTTTAAACATGTAGCGAACTGAACGATGCAGCTGATCAACAAAGCCTAAAACGTGAAATATTAATAAAAGCACGGATGTGATTGAATCCGTCTCAGATCTGAGCTGGACACCGTTACAGGGTCCAACTCCTTGGCTAGAACAACAACCAGTCCATGGTGTAAACTGTCCAGACACAGACGTGCTCACATGTCAGCGATCAAGTCCTTGACGCTGGAATAAACGGCCGTGTCGCCCTCTTGCTCCTCCTCTGGGAGGCAGTGCTGTGTCTCCTCTTCCCTCTCGGCCTCTTTGGCCTCCATCGTGTCGTCTCCCGCTCCGTCGCCGTCTCCTTCCTCTTCCAGCTGTCTCTTTATTTCGGCGTACTCCGTTTCTGTGCTCTCTCGTTGTGCTGGCCTCTCGGGACTCTTCCTGTTCAGCAGGGAGAAGTTGATGCTGGCGTACTCCACGTCCTTCCTGCCTCTGTCCGATTCAGCGGCGCTTTGCTCTGGAGCAGCGGCTCCGTTCTGGAGTCCGCCCTGGACGTGGATCTGGTCATAATGCTCTGCTGGAGCGTCGTATATCTGTCAAGTACAATTTTCATTACTGGACTCATTCAGATGAACTGACTTGGGCCAGTGTCACTAATGTACAGATCAAAGCTAGATGAGTGTAAATACCAGTGGATCCTCTTGACTGGACACCATCTGCAGCGTTTCATCCAGATGTGCAGAGCGGCTCCGTTTCCTTCTGAAGGCGCTGGAGGTAAACAGCAACACGTTTACAACAGGTGTCTGCACATTCTCTGCTAACAGACAGTGGAAATGATCTCATGAAATAAATAATGGACCTGGGGCAACTTTTTAACAAACAGCAAAGGACGGTTGACAGAAGAACACCAACCAAAAAGGCGACGATGGTTTCCAGCCGTGAAACGGCTTTTAGGACAGATTTGTCTTTACCTGCAATTATAAGTTAAAATCAACACAGTCAGCGATTAAACGATCATATTGAACCAGCACAAGCAACGAACGTCTGCATTCGGTCAAGCTGGGGGAGAACAGAGGTCGTAAGAATCCAAGTTAGCAGAAGTTCTCTACTGCAGCTGTGACCACGAACCCTCCTGCTGAGACGAGTTTGTCCGGATGTGGAGGTTTTCTCTTGCTTCCCCATCCGCGTTGCTGGCCACACACTCCACAGACGTGTTGCCGTGGTCTGTCCCAGCGAGGCTGACTGTGCTGTTGACCGTGCGGTTGGACACAGAGGTGAGAACAGAGAACTCTCTGTGGTTCTGCAGCAGCGGCCACGTGACGGTGGGTAAAGGAAAGCCCTCACTGACACACACGCAGGTCAGGACGTCGGCCTGGAGCTCGCAGTGAGAGCCCAGGATCTTTGGGAAGCCTGAGGTCACCACAATCACACCATCACTACAAAAACCTTCTGCTCCCCGACATTGTGCCGCTCAGCCAGTAGACTCTACTTACTAGTTACAGCTACGTCAGCGTGGACACGCAACGTGCTGCTCATGCGTTTCACTGTGCAGATGTACCGTCCAGAACGTTCCTCTGTCACCTCCGGGATGAAAAGCGAGGCTGACGCTCTGTTGTTCTGCTGGTCGGTGTCGGTTCTGTCGTTCAGGGTTCGGTTACAGCCGCGTTTAGTCCACGTAACAAGAGCTGGAGGAGAACTTTCAACGCTGCAGGTCAGACTCAGAGCGTCTCCCTCTTGAACTGTCGTATTCCCACTGATCTCAGGTTCTCTGACATCTGAGAACAATCAAACTTTACTCACGCTGTGAAACACTTTTATGCCAAATTCATGGACTGTTCCAGTAGAGATGCAAATATAACCAATCCAACATCAAAGTCCAGGTTGTTGGTACTTACACGTCACCGTCACGTTAGCTTCTCTGCTCCAGGTTCTGTCCAGATGTTCTGCTGTGCAGATGTACCGTCCAGAACGTTCTGCACTGACGTTAGCGATGCACAGAGCAGCTACTCCAGGTTCTACATGCTGGTGTGGTTCTGTTGTGTTCTGGTCTCGGTCAGAAACTTTAGTCCACGTGAGAGACGACGGAGGGAAACTGTCCACGGTGCAGGTCAGGTTCAGAGTCTCACCCTCCTCCATGGTTGTGTTTCCAGTGATTTTCATTTCCTGCACATCTAAAAGACAAAAGGTTTCAGTTCATCATAAAAGCAGCGACTGTCACAGTTCAGATGTTACATCACAGCAAACTAGTCCAAATGAAAGACGACAGTCAAGTTTGGTTTCATCAAGGCTGGACTCACAGCTCACGTTCAGTTTCACCGTCTCCTCTGTTGCTCCCTCTGTGAAGCTGACCTTACAGGTGACCTCTGTGCCGTGGTGCTCAGCTGAAGGGTCAAAGGTCAGAGTCGAACTGCGTCTCTGTGCCACAGCGTTCACTTCCTCCGTGCTGACAGTGATGTTTCCTGTGATGTTAGAGCAGCTCCCTCCTG